>JAJOZX010004126.1:400000-425601 GCA_023014485.1 Bathynomus jamesi
CTCCTCAACACTGAAGGAAAATAGCTTGGTTGTCAGGGGCCAAGACGTTTTAACCAGCTTCCAAAGGATCCCAGAAACGTTACAGGGGTCAAAGTTGAAGTCTTCAAGAGAAGACTAGATGCCTGGCTCAGAACGGTACCAGATGAGCTGGGTGTACCTGGCTGTGTGCGATGGAGAGCGCAAGAGAGCAACTCGCTTCTCCACCAAGCCAGACCTAGAGGCGGGGCCACCAGCTTGACCTTCGTGTGAAGAGAGACCAACACACGGAACCCAAACGAGGTTAACAAGGTGTTATATATATATATATATATATATATGTGGTCCGAAAAAAATGACGCATTTTTTAAAAATTAATATCTCAGTAACCCCCTTCCTTATCATGACAATTTTTATTTGCAAGATACTTTCAAACTTCTTTTTTTGAATGCAAGAAACGGAATTCTGATATCTTTTATAGTTTTCTCGCAATTAACAAAAGTAACAACATGGGTCAAAAAAACGAATATCATGAGAAAGGAAACATTTAATCAGAAATTTAACTAATTAATTTACAGTAAATGATCGATTGGACCACCACTCTGTTGACACACTAATCTAAGTCTTTTCTTCCACACAAAAATAATACTTCTTACTTCATTAATGCCAATTTCTTGCCAAGATTCAAGTATTTTACTTTTTAATTCTGATTCGGTGAATTTTTCTCGTCGACCTCGGTAAACCTTCTCTTTTAGTAACTCCCAAATTGAGTAGTCCATAGGATTACAATCTGGGCTTTGTGGTGGCCACTCATTTTTCGTTATTAATTTTGGTGTATTGCTAATCAGAAACGACTGTGTGGCGTAGCTTGTATGCGACGGTGCTCCATCTTGTTGAAATATGAAATCATTTTCTTGATACAGGCGACGACAATCCGGCAACAATTTTGTTCTTAAAAGTTCAATGTAATTTGCAGAATTCACCTTTGTCTTTTCAGTTTCAATAAAATGAACATCTGTCTTGCCATTCCAAGAGACCCCTGCAGATATCATAACCTTTTTGGAGAATCTTGACGTTTCATGATACAATCTGTTTATTGAAATGTCACACTTTTTACCACGCCCGTAGACAACATCATTTTGACGGTTTCGCGGAATTTCTAGAGTGAAATCTTTTTCATCCGTGAAGACTATCTTTTTAATATCAACGACAGAGAAATTATCAAGTAACTTTCTGCACCTTGTTTTTCTTTTATCCTTAACAGTATCACTTTTTCTAGAAGATACTATTCTTTTGAAGGCTTTTAGTTTTTGTGCTTTAATTATTCGGTGTACAGAAGTCTTTCCAATATTCAAATGTTTAGCAATTGTTCTTTGTGACAAATGACTTCCTGGTTTATCTTCTTGAGAGCAGATTTTATCGTTGATGTAATCCACATTTTCTGGAACCGAAGCTGTTTTAGGTCTACCGCTTCCTGGTTTTCTGGCAGTACTTCCCGATTCGCGAATCTTCTTTAAGAGTCTTTCCACTGCACGCCTTTTCCACTTTTTGCCGGGAAACTCTTGCAATAACCTTCCAGTCTTCCATCCTTTTTCACAGTAACAATTTTTAATGAGAATACGATCTTCCTCTGACAACATCATTAAGGGTACTGACGAATTGTTAAAAAATAAAAATATCCACAATTTGACTTGTTCATTCCTGTAGAGTTTTGTAATAACTTGCAAAAATATCGCATGATATCGTATAAAAATGATATCGTATAAAAAACGGATATTATATTGCGATTTTTGTTTTTTTGACCCATGTTGTTACTTTTGTTAATTGCCAGAAAACTATAAAAGATATCAGAATTCCGTTTCTTGTATTCAAAAAAGAAGTTTGAAAGTATCTTGCATATAAAAATTGTCATGATAAGGAAGGGGGTTACTGAGATATTATTTTTAAAAAAATGCGTCATTTTTTTCGGACCACCCGATATATATATATATATATATATATATATATATATATATATATATATATATATATATATATAAGCATACACGGTATTGGCATTGTTTAAGAATCCTCAAATGTTAAACTTTAGTCAACCTTTACATTTTGTAGTCTTTGATTTGACAACTATGATAAGTATACTGATACAATTTTTTTTTAATAACCTTAGGCAGTTTATTTTACAAAGAAAAATTATTCTTAAAACTTGTATTAATTAAAAGTGGTAAAGTAATTGTTTACAAATTTTTTTTTTATTAGCCAATAGAGCGAATTTATTTTAAAACAGACATTGCTACAAATAATTTGGGGAACCCTATTCGTTTTCTAATTTACATTGTCGCTTCTCTGTCTTATATAGGATTTATTGGTATTCTAATAAATGGCACACAATTACATAAGATTTTCAGTGCCAATAATTTCAAATGAAGGGATTAAATTTAATACGTTTATCTGAAACGTCCTGCAGTACAGCGTCGCTACAACAAACACTTTTTTCTGTGTGACTGTCTCACCTCCTCTTCGGTCTTCTGCCATAGTCTACATATATATATAGTCTCTTAGAGTATTCTTGTAAAAATGCTTGCATTTATAACCAATAATGAGCAGTCAGATAGGTACATATGTTTTTGAAATGAATGTGAGTCAGGCAATTTGTTTTCATTATTTAATTTCAAAGTATGATGTTTATTTTTGAAAAGTTATGTATTTAATATAGAATTTCTTAGTTAATTGATATTCTTTAGAACTGCAATATTATAATCATGTAATGCGACTGGTGGCTATTTTTGTAGCTAGTCATAAATGCTGGAGGTTGATGACGTAATGACTCAAGTGTAAATTAAAAACTGATGGAGTAATATTCAAAGTTAATTAACGTTTGTTTATTGTTAATAATTGTAAACTGACTTTAAAGTATCTTGCAGTACTCTGTAACAATGTAGAAACGTCCACAAATAGTACAAGTGGAGTGACAAAGGTGCTTTCAAATACTTTAGCAATGTTCCATCAACACAAGTACGACCAAGATGACGTTACAGCGCGGGACTTCTTCAAGGCATGTCCTTATGCCTTGCCTCACACCTCAACCTCGTTACAAGGACTACCTCAAGCATTCCACGCCGCCATCGCACCTCGACCCCCTCTTCGAAGAAAAATGACACGAGAGCTACCACCATGTGAACACCTTTTGTGCAGGCCCCATTTTGGCCTGGTGTCATTCACCTAATTTTATATAAAGACAAAGCATTACCTTGCGCGTTATTAATATTGAAGTCCTGATTCAAGTGCACATTTAATTTTAACTGCAAACAACCAACTTATATTTTGGCTCATTCATAAATCATTTATTTTGTTTAATAAAGGAAGAAAACTCATTCTCTTAAGTTCCTTAATTAATAATATTATTTGGTCTGCAAAGACCTGGTGACCCCAGCCTTATCAATCATCAGCATCAATCATTAACAATCAATTATAACTATTATCAATTAACCATTATTATTATAGCTAAACTTACGCTATACAATTCTTTTAATATCTCCCCAAAACGAAGGTCTTTTAAAGATCTGGGCGTCTGATTATGGAAGAGTGGACCTAGAATTTAGTCCTAACACAAAATGGATAGTAATATGTGATAAACATTTTTTTGAATTATATATAGGCTAAGTTTTTGTAGATAATTAACTCATTTTTTGGTCCCTACTGTAGACCTATGTTCATGAATTAGTCAATTTTCGATATAATAAGTGAATCAGTAAGTCCTATTAGGATAGGTAGCATATATATATATATATATATATAAGCAAACAACCACAGCGAAAAAGGAAAAAGAAAACACGAAATCCGAGCGCTTTCGTGATATATTCACGTCTCAAGGACAAGAAAGAAACACACACACACACGGTCTGTGTTTAACATATAATTTTCTCAGGGGACCATTCTGAGTTTGTGTGTATATATATATCAACAATGATAAAAAAACAAAACAAAACAGAGTAGTGGCTCTACGTTGGCGGAACACAGTTAAGAGTCACTAAGCAACCTAGCGGCTGCTCGCTGATTCAAACAAATTTCTGCGCAGGCTGAAAATGCTGGAAGCCCAACACTATATATACCTACAATGTGTGTCTGTCTTCTTCTCCACTGTTCTGAGTCAGGCTGTGGCCCCATAAATACAGACGAGTGTAACCTATATTAGTGGGCTCTATGTAGATAGGTTTCACCTTAAAATATTAAATTAAGATTAGTTAATATGATTATATCTTTACTTCCATATGTTGTATATGAGCTTCAATAATAAAAAATAACGGTAAGGTTTCCTGTTGGGTGAGCTAGTAGAACAAGCTAGATCTTGCTGGGCTTAGACCTTAAGGTTGGCTACAGTATGCTAATAATGTAAGCGGATATACAGCTCTGAACAAGAAATGGAGTCCAAAGAACTTCATTCATGAAATTACCCGTTCTCTTGAAAAAAGAATGCATTTGCAGTTTGCACTATTCATTCACACTGGTGAATGTTGGTCATGCTGACACTAAAACCTTGTCACAGTCATTAGGTTGTTTAGTTTTCAGGAAAAGTTCATCTGAGCTAGGCTTAAGTCCTATGTAGAATTATTTTTTGTTGATAAAAATAAGCTAATAATTTGTTTTGAGTTGCTTCATGCTGTAGGGAGATTTGCTTTTTACTAATATGACCATTGGAACTTCATTGTTCTCAAACCAAATTGAGAAATTTGTTTTAGTTTGGCAGAAATTTTGCAGAATATAATTTCAAGTTGGCTAATTATCATTAAACTATTTACCGTAGTTTTATAAATAGTTCATTGATAATTGACTTGAACTGATATTTTGCAAAAGTCTATTATGAAATATAGCTTTAGATCATTTATATGACTAGGATGACCTTGAGAGGCCTAAGTGGTTTCATATTATCCAAATATAAGGTAAAGATTCAGTAGAACACATCCACCGAAGCTAGTGATGAAAATAGGTTTTTCTAGTATATTTAATGCTGTTTCAATTGAATCTGACCGCACCATTATGGACCCCCCCTCCCTTTTCCCCTCACACACACAACTACCAATAATTTGGATTCCCATAAGTGGGCAGGGTTTTGAAGAAGAGCGGAATTGTGGGCTAAAAAGGCCAGAATCAATTGAAACCATGAAAAATACACCTTGAAAACCTATTTTCATCAGTAATATTCATAGTAAAAGTAATCTAACCTTTTGTTAATTGGGTATCACATGATAATGGGGTAGCTGCTGATTAGCTAATAATGGTAACATGACTACACATGTCACATGATAAGATGATGAGAGGTTGGTGGTGGCAGGTTTGACTAGTGAATAATGGTACCAAAATTGGTAAAAATTTGTTTTAATGCCCATTCAAGTATGTGTTTGAAAATGTTTTTCTGGTATTATTCGATGCATACTATTCGAATCTAACCTCCAGTTTCCTGGGAAATGAATAGTTTAACCTAACTAACCTAAGTATCTAACCTAACCTAACTAACCTAAAAGTATCTAACCTAACCTAAAAGTATCTAACCTAACTAACCTAAAAGTATCTAACCTAACCTAAAAGTATCTAACCTAAAAATATCTAACCTAACCTAACCAACCTAAAAGTATCTAACCTAACCTAACTAACCTAAAAGTATCTAACCTAACCTAACTAACCTAAAAGTATCTAACCTAACCTAACTAACCTAAAAGTATCTAACCTAACTAACCTAAAAGTATCTAACCTAACTAACTTAAAAGTATCTAACCTAACTAACCTAAAAGTATCTAACCTAACCAACCTAAAAGTATCTAACCTAACTAACCTTAAAGTATCTAACCTAACCAACCTAAAAGTATCTAACCTAACTAACCTAAAAGTATCTAACCTAACTAACCTAAAAGTATCTAACCTAACTAACCTAAAAGTATCTAACCTAACCTGACTAACCTAAAAGTATCTAACCTAACCTGACTAACCTAAAAGTATCTAACCTAACCTAACTAACCTAAAAGTATCTAACCTAACCTAACTAACCTAAAAGTATCTAACCTAACTTAACTAACCTAAAAGTATCTAACCTAACCTAACTAACCTAAAAGTATCTAACCTAACCTAACTAACCTAAAAGTATCTAACAACCTAACTAACCTAAAAGTATCTAACCTAACCTAACTAACCTAAAAGTATCTAACCTAACCTAACTAACCTAAAAGTATCTAACCTAACCTAACTAACCTAAAAGTATCTAACAACCTAACTAACCTAAAAGTATCTAACCTAACTAACCTAAAAGTATCTAACCTAATCTAACTAACCTAAAAGTACCTAACCTAACTAACCTAAAAGTATCTAACCTAACTAACCTAAAAGTATCTAACCTAACTAAAAGTACCTAACCTAACCAAAAGTATCTAACCTAACCTAACTAACCTAAAAGTATCTAACCTAACCTAACTAACCTAAAAGTATCTAACCTAACCTAACTAACCTAAAAGTATCTAACCTAACCTAACTAACCTAAAAGTATCTAACCTAACCTAACTAACCTAAAAGTATCTAACCTAACCTAACTAACCTAAAAGTATCTAACCTAACCTAACTAACCTAAAAGTATCTAACCTAACCTAACTAACCTAAAAGTATCTAACCTAACCTAACTAACCTAAAAGTATCTAACCTAACCTAACTAACCTAAAAGTATCTAACCTAACCTAACTAACCTAAAAGTATCTAACCTAACCTAACTAACCTAAAAGTATCTAACCTAACCTAACTAACCTAAAAGTATCTAACCTAACCTAACTAACCTAAAAGTATCTAACCTAACCTAACTAACCTAAAAGTATCTAACCTAACCTAACTAACCTAAAAGTATCTAACCTAACCTAACTAACCTAAAAGTATCTAACCTAACCTAACTAACCTAAAAGTATCTAACCTAACCTAACTAACCTAAAAGTACCTAACCTAACCTAACCTAACTAACCTAAAAGTATCTAACCTAATTTAACTAACCTAAAAGTATCTAACCTAACCTAACTAAAAGTATCTAACCTAACCTAACTAACCTAAAAGTATCTAACCTAACCTAACTAACCTAAAAGTATCTAACCTAACCTAACTAACCTAAAAGTATCTAACCTAACCTAACTAACCTAAAAGTATCTAACCTAACCTAACTAACCTAAAAGTATCTAACCTAACCTAACTAACCTAAAAGTATCTAACCTAACCTAACTAACCTAAAAGTATCTAACCTAACCTAACTAACCTAAAAGTATCTAACCTAACAACCTAACTAACCTAAAAGTATCTAACCTAACAACCTAACTAACCTAAAAGTATCTAACCTAACCTAACTAACCTAAAAGTATCTAACCTAACCTAACTAACCTAAAAGTATCTAACCTAACCTAACTAACCTAAAAGTATCTAACCTAACAACCTAACTAACCTAAAAGTATCTAACAACCTAACTAACCTAAAAGTATCTAACCTAACCTAACTAACCTAAAAGTATCTAACCTAACCAACCTAAAAGTATCTAACCCAACCTAACTAGCCTAAAAGTATCTAACCCAACCTAACTAGCCTAAAAGTATCTAACCCAACCTAACTAGCCTAAAAGTATCTAACCCAACCTAACTAGCCTAAAAGTATCTAACCAACCTAACTAGCCTAAAAGTATCTAACCCAACCTAACTAGCCTAAAAGTATCTAACCCAACCTAACTAGCCTAAAAGTATCTAACCCAACCTAACTAGCCTAAAAGTATCTAACCCAACCTAACTAGCCTAAAAGTATCTAACCCAACCTAACTAGCCTAAAAGTATCTAACCCAACCTAACTAGCCTAAAAGTATCTAACCCAACCTAACTAGCCTAAAAGTATCTAACCCAACCTAACTAGCCTAAAAGTATCTAACCCAACCTAACTAGCCTAAAAGTATCTAACCCAACCTAACTAGCCTAAAAGTATCTAACCCAACCTAACTAGCCTAAAAGTATCTAACCCAACCTAACTAGCCTAAAAGTATCTAACCCAACCTAACTAGCCTAAAAGTATCTAACCCAACCTAACTAGCCTAAAAGTATCTAACCCAACCTAACTAGCCTAAAAGTATCTAACCCAACCTAACTAGCCTAAAAGTATCTAACCCAACCTAACTAGCCTAAAAGTATCTAACCCAACCTAACTAGCCTAAAAGTATCTAACCCAACCTAACTAGCCTAAAAGTATCTAACCCAACCTAACTAGCCTAAAAGTATCTAACCCAACCTAACTAGCCTAAAAGTATCTAACCCAACCTAACTAGCCTAAAAGTATCTAACCCAACCTAACTAGCCTAAAAGTATCTAACCCAACCTAACTAGCCTAAAAGTATCTAACCCAACCTAACTAGCCTAAAAGTATCTAACCCAACCTAACTAGCCTAAAAGTATCTAACCCAACCTAACTAGCCTAAAAGTATCTAACCCAACCTAACTAGCCTAAAAGTATCTAACCCAACCTAACTAGCCTAAAAGTATCTAACCCAACCTAACTAGCCTAAAAGTATCTAACCCAACCTAACTAGCCTAAAAGTATCTAACCCAACCTAACTAGCCTAAAAGTATCTAACCCAACCTAACTAGCCTAAAAGTATCTAACCCAACCTAACTAGCCTAAAAGTATCTAACCCAACCTAACTAGCCTAAAAGTATCTAACCCAACCTAACTAGCCTAAAAGTATCTAACCCAACCTAACTAGCCTAAAAGTATCTAACCCAACCTAACTAGCCTAAAAGTATCTAACCCAACCTAACTAGCCTAAAAGTATCTAACCCAACCTAACTAGCCTAAAAGTATCTAACCCAACCTAACTAGCCTAAAAGTATCTAACCCAACCTAACTAGCCTAAAAGTATCTAACCCAACCTAACTAGCCTAAAAGTATCTAACCCAACCTAACTAGCCTAAAAGTATCTAACCCAACCTAACTAGCCTAAAAGTATCTAACCCAACCTAACTAGCCTAAAAGTATCTAACCCAACCTAACTAGCCTAAAAGTATCTAACCCAACCTAACTAGCCTAAAAGTATCTAACCCAACCTAACTAGCCTAAAAGTATCTAACCCAACCTAACTAGCCTAAAAGTATCTAACCCAACCTAACTAGCCTAAAAGTATCTAACCCAACCTAACTAGCCTAAAAGTATCTAACCCAACCTAACTAGCCTAAAAGTATCTAACCCAACCTAACTAGCCTAAAAGTATCTAACCCAACCTAACTAGCCTAAAAGTATCTAACCCAACCTAACTAGCCTAAAAGTATCTAACCCAACCTAACTAGCCTAAAAGTATCTAACCCAACCTAACTAGCCTAAAAGTATCTAACCCAACCTAACTAGCCTAAAAGTATCTAACCCAACCTAACTAGCCTAAAAGTATCTAACCAAATCTAAGCACCAACCTGCTTTAATGTGTGACCCTGTGAGGGTACAGAGAGGCTACACATTTGAGGAAATGGTAAAACTGTTCTTGTTTCACTGTTCTTGTTGTTGGAATAATGCCATGCTGTCTGTATATATTCAAAGCAGCCTCATCATTTTCATAAATCCTCTTTATAAGGCCACATAACGTAACAATGCACCCACCACACTCCATTGTTAAGCGAGACTGGGTGAGTAAAACAATAGTGTGCATGTGCACTGCACAGACCTATATCTCCGTTATTATTAAGTTCCCAAACAAAAAAATACTGTCATTGTAAAGTATTTGAACTGCTTTACAGGTATATCTGACTAAAAATATTAAGTTTGAATGGGCGTTAAAACGAATATTATCCCCAAAATTTAATAATTTTCAAAATAAATATTTCAATAAATAGGAATTCCCACCAAAATTAGTATAGAATAAAGTAGTAGTATTTTTTTTTTGCTCTATCTCACTATATAAATATCAATATAAGAGTTTGGTGAATGTGTTCTACTGAATCTTAACCAAATGTAATGTAACTTAGATAAAGTTACAGGATAAAATTTGGTAAACTATCCACACTCAGTCCATAGTGCTGTAATTACTAATTTAGGTGAACATGCAGTAAAATACATGACCCAAGATACCATACTAGTCAAATCTATAATTTTCTGGTGTAATTTTGTATATTTTGTTCAAATCTGACCTTCATTTCTTGTGCAAACTTAATAACAGGAAGCAAGACTTTTTTAAAACATGTTAAAAAGTTTTTAATTAGTCGCTGTACTTTCCGTGAAAATACTGTCCTGAATGTGTTGGTTAAGACTTGAGAAACTGGGTGGGTGCCCCAGAGGTGGAGACCCCTGGCTAGGTATATCTGTGTATACATTTTTTAGAAATTTTTTGTTTGATGACTTATTTTTAAAGGATGAATTTTTTGATGTTTTATATATCAAAATAAAGCTTGCAGCATTTCTTGCAATATACCAATGGAAAAAATAGCAGTTTTTTTCCTCAGAGACAAAGTAGGCTATTTTGAAAGTAGCTACCTATGTTTTATTTGAAGTGGCTCTGGAACATGTGTGCAGGTTCTACAGCTGGTTCCAGAGCCTATATATATATAATATATATACACACCTTATATCACGAAGTATTACATTCGCGGCTCCATCTGTAAAAGTAGCAGAAGAAAATCAAGAATTATCACCAAATAATGCAGAAAAAACAATAATTATCACCAGTTAAAGAACTAAGGTTAATTGAATGGCTGGTTAGGTCAACTGTATGTCCTTGATGATTGGTTAGATTAAGTTGTGATATTTTCATTATATAACTAATGAAAATCTCATGACTTAACCTAACTAATCGTCAAGGGTGTACAGTTGACCTAACTAGGCATTCAACTGACCAGGGGCAACTGAGAAGTAACACACTTTCCCACACTTAGAGCACTTTTTCATAAACAGTAGCAGTTTGTGACTCTGGCTAAATTTAACACAAACCTCTGTAACTAGTTTAAGCTCACTGATGGAACATCCAGTATACACATCTATCATCAACAACGTTATGCTCCAAACTGATGCATTTCCACCTTATTGCCACATTTTATAGGCAATCATGTGGTGGAATGGCACAAAGTAGTTCTTATTAAAAATATTAATTAAAAATTTTTGGAGAAATTAAAAAAAAAAATTAGAGATACCTAGCAGGGTTTTTACAAGTTTATTCTATATCTATATAAATACATGACTTTTATAACTAAAAAGTTGATTTTTGTGGAGCCATGAAAGTAATACTTAACTATATATATATATATATATATATACACATACTGTACATGTAATACCTGTAGCTACAGACTTGATAATACGAGGCTATATTACACTGCATGACAAAATTACAAACTTTTTCTGTCCTTTAAATGAAATAGTGATTTTTATAACTTTGGATGTGCGAGTTCAAGTCTGATGTCAGAATACCTATATCACCCACCATTTTGAAGGGATGTGAGTCATTCCACGTCAAGTGGACCAATTTTGGAAAAGTGCCCCACCTCACCATGTCAGAGTTTGTTCTAACTTTGCTCACAGATTCCTTTAAGCCTTAAAGGAAGTTCTGCAAAGTGTTAGTTCCATATCTCTTGTGGTTCTGTCACTAGGGCTCCAAGAGCATGGGCTACTTTGTCCATCACATTGAGCGCCGAATTATTTATGCCATTTTTAGCTAGTCAGCATTCCACAGTAACAAATCCTTCTGCTCTGAAAATTTGCTCCTAGGGTCAAAATTTACTGTAGATTTCAAAACTCACATTACTAGAGCTCTAGGAAGTATAGATTTTCCATAAAATATCCCCAAAGTAGGCTTCAAATTACGTTTTGATTCCTGGGAAGCCACTTTTAGAAAATTATAGCTCTGGATCTACTTGACTCTGTGAGCTTTTATTAGAAACCAAGAAAGTACTGCCCATATGCTACAAAATGTTTCAATCCAGATCTTCCTACCTATTCTAGTTGCTGAGTTATAAGGCATAAAAAATGGCCAAAATTAATTTGTGTCAAAAATGTCCCATCTTTAAAGCTCAAAATGATCATGTGGGATGGCTCGCACCATACTCTAAAAAGCCAATGAAAAGAGCATGTCCTGAAATATTAGGGCCTAGTTTTTTATTTTGGTGTCTTGCTTTTTTGTAGGTCTAGTAGAGGTTTGAAATTTTGTTCTGTGTGATGTTTCTAGCGTTATAATTGTTATTTCATTGGAACAATGTTTTTTTTCTTTTGTTCTTATTACCGATTATATAGTGCAGGACTAGGTGCTATGTGGGTGCTATGTGCTAGGCTATACATCATATTTTTATTTATGTTCAACAGCATGTAATACATGACTATTATTGTTTTCAAATCAAAACTGAAAATGGCCGAATCATCAGATACTAGTAGTGTTCATGTAGGAGAACCCAAGAAAACTGGAAGCTTGTACTATTGGAAATAAAGAGGGAACAGAGTATCACCTGAAAACATATTCCAGAAAATGTGGTTTGAAACTGTTCACAGAGCTGACAGTTCAGGAAAGACAACTACTTTTTCTTTGAACAGGAATAGTAGTAGTCCAATTTAAGGAAGATGCATGCATATGCTTGCATCATAAACAGCTTCTTTTGACCAGATATGAGACTCTGCAGAAGCACTGTTGCAACCCATTTGAATATCATAAATCAACATTACCCAAAAAATCACTTCAGGCAATTCACATTGCAACAGCTGAACTGTTGAAGGAAGAGACTGGCAAAGACATCAAGCCTGGACAGAAACTTTGTCCTGATTGCAGGAAACAGAGGGCTGAAATACAAAGAATCAGTTCAACATCATCAAGTGAATCATTTGATCCATCAGAAGCACAAAAGCAGAAACTAGACACCAGTGGCGTAACTAGGGTGGGGCATGTGGGGCGCCACATTTGGGGGGGGGTGCCATTTTTATGATTTAAAAAAAAATTTAAGAGTAAAAACATGCTCTTTTGGAAATGTACTAGTACCATATCTCTAGCCATCGAATTTCAGATTTTTAACTTCATTTAACTTTATTAATTCATTCTATTTTATTAGAATTTTATTACGAATTATTAATTTATTCTATTTTTTTGTTTCTTTCTCTAGAAAATTTTACCATGAAGCGAACATTGCCGATACCAAAAAGTCCGAAAAAGAAGCTGAGTGGAGCAGAAGGTAGGAAGAAAAGAAAAATGCAAGAAGCAGAAGCTAAAAAGTCAAGTGGCTTTATGATGTCATTTCTTGAACAGCAACAAGCTGGTCCTTCATCAGCATTAACTGCATCAGATATGAGTGTTGACCAACCCACCAGTGTATCAGAAGGAGAATTAAGTGTCTTTCAAGAAGCCAGAAGATACTAAAACTTTGAGTAGTGAAAAGCAGGAAAAAACAGCATAGCCTGTACCAGATGCGATTCAACATCACGATGTAGGCTTCTTGGAGTTTGATAAAATATCAAAATAAGTAATTTTATCAGATGCCCTGAGGGCAGAAATGGTCACATTGGGTTCGAAGTATTTTCAAAATAGTGAAGGGCCATTTGTTCCCACACAAACCCGATCAATGAATGAAAGATGGTTTAAAAGAAAGTTGGGAAATGGATGTGGAGAAGAAGTTTGGTGCTCATGGCTTGTTTATTCTCCAGAGAAGAAAGCAGCATTTTGCTCTTGTTGTTTGCTATTTTCTCAAATTGGCAATCAGTCTTCATTGGAGCAAGAAAATGGGTTCAATCATTGGAAAGCACCAGAAAGGCTTTTCACCCAATGGAAGGAAATGGAAAGAAATCTTTTAGAAAACAGAGGAATCATTGACGTAGAGCTTCAAGCTCAAATTGCAACATAAAAACAAAAATGGTGAGATGTTCTCCACAGAATTCTCCATTGCATAAAATTTTTAGCAACTCAGAACCTTGCATTGCGTGGTCACAAGGAATCCCTTAGACAGGAAGAGGAAAGCAATATTGGAAATTTTCTTGGGTTATTAAAATTGTTGGCAAGGTTTGATCCTGTCATGAAAGAACATCTCATTATGGTGGAAAAGCACCCTGGAAGAACATCATATTTATTCTGTTAGTGCAGAATGAATTTATTCAGCTGATGGCTTCTACTGTTCGCCAGAAATTGTTACAGAGCATTCATAAGGCCAAATATTTTGGCCTCATGTTTGATTCTACTCCAGATCAAGCACATCGAGAGCAAATGGCAGAAACAGTTCGTTATGTTGATATTGATTTTCAGGAGAAAACAATTTTTATAAAAGTCTTTTCTTGGATTTATCCAATTAAAACGAAAGGATGCTGAAAACATTGTGGAAGTGATTTTGGAACAACTGGAAAAAGACAAAATGCCATTAGAAGACTGTTGATCTCAATGCTATGACAATGCTGCAGTTATGGCTGGTTATAAAAGTGGTGTTCAACAGAGGATTATTGAAAAAAATAGCGAAGCTATTTTTGTAAACTGCGATAATCATTCTCTCAATTTGGTTGGAGTGCGTGCTGCTAACCATGATGCAGTGATGGTGACTCTTTTTGGTGCAATTCAGTCACTTTATTCATTCTTTTCACGTTCAACTCTCCGTTGGCAAAAGCTGAAAGATGCCATACCAATAGTTGTCAAATCTGAATCTGAAACTTGATGGAGTTCCAGAACAGAGGTTGTGAAGCCTGTTCATGAATACTTTGATATTATAGTGGAACTCTTGCAAAGCATGGTTGATGATCAAAATGAAACTGCTGATACAAGAGGTGATGCAAGGCAGGTGCTGAATCAAATTTTGACACTTCATTTCTTGATTTTGCTTGGATTTTGGAACAAAATTCTTGTGCGGATTGATTGTGTTCAAAAACAACTCCAAGATCATACCATGAACTTTCATGATGCTGCTTATGATTTAAAAGCCCTTCAAGATTATTTTTTAAGCAGTCAAGAATCATTGGCCAGTGAATCACTTGAAGCAGGGCTGAAACTGTGTGATGAATGGGATATTCAAGTAGAAAGACGCCCCAGAAAGAAGAAACAAATGCCTGGTGAAAAAGCCAAGGATGTAGGGTTAACTGCGAAAGAAGAAATGATGAGAATAATGAAAGAAACTATTGATCGTCTCCATAATGAAATGGAAGAAAGATTTGTCCATCTCCATGACTTGGATTCAAAATTTGGATTTCTTTTAGATGCTAGAGGATTATTGTTTGACTCAAATGAAAGCAACAGTAGTCATGACGTAAATATCTTAAAGAAAAGTTGTCTCAACCTTGGACAGTTTTATAGCAATGATATTGATGGCTTTGAGCTTTATGAAGAAATCCTGGATTGTAAGATGCTTCTGAAAAGTCACCCAAATGTTCAGATTTGTAAAGCTGAGGAACTCCTCAAGTTTATTGTTCAGTATAGAGATGAAAATGTTTTTCCAAATTTGAGAGTAGCTATTCAGATAATGCTCACTATTGCAATTTCAATTGCCAGCTGTGAGCGATCTTTCAGCAAGTTAACATTGATGTTATCATTTTTTAGAGCTTCAGTGGGCCAAGAAAGACTTTCTGCTTTAGCCTTGCTCAGCCTTGCTCAGCATTGAACGTGAGGAAGCTGAAATAACAAATTTTGATGACATTATTGATAAGTTTGCATCAGCAAAAATAAGAAAAATACATGTTTAGTGTGAAGTTCCAAATTATTCATTAAAAGAGCCAAAAATAATAGGTGCAAACAAGGCATTTCTTTTAAAGTACCATATAATTGGAATGATTTTTGTCAGTATCTAATATTCTAATTGCTAATTCTGCTATCGGTAATTCAGTAAAATTCAAGAACATCAAATGTATTCTCATGAAAAGTTATGCCTCTCCTTGTACATATATTAATTGTTTCTGTTGTAATTCGGCAAATAATTAACCATACTTTGGTTCTATAAAATTAAATTGTATTATAGAAATTTAATATCAACCTTAATAGTAAATATACGCGGTTATGTATATGGATAGAAAAACATTAAAGTATAAACTGTAAAAATGATTTTTATGAATTGTATTTTCATTTCATTTCAATTTATTTTTACATATTTTTGTACAGTTTTATATGTACTGTATATAACTGTTTTTCATTTTCATTTGTCATAAAATAAACTTCTTAAAAGTATATTTTGTTAGCGGTATTATTACAGTAACCAGTTTGAGTACCATTATAAGAATTCAGCCAGAATTTTAAAGAACACTGGTTTTAAGGGCACCATTTATTGATTTGCCCTGGGCACGATCAACCCTAGTTACGCCTCTGCTAGACACCAGCTGTTCAGCACTTGACATTTCCCCTGTAAAGCCACAAAAAGTGAGCAAGAGAGATTTACCAGGATATGTCAAAAGAAAGACAAGACAAGCACAAAAAGCTATTGGTCAGAAAATGGCAGCTCTTACAGGGATTGATGTGGGTGAAATGGAAGCTAGCACAAGTCAACAGAGGTGCAGAAATTGTGAAGATTATGAAATACTGTTGGAAGAATTGAAAAGCCAAATGGAATTATCAGACAAAGAAAGGAAACTGCAGATTCTAACTCTGGAGCCTAACAGCTGGTCTATACAACAAACAGCAGAAGAATTTGGAGTTTCTCTTCAAATGGTTAAAACAGCCAGGAAGCTGAAAGCAGAGTCGGGTATTCTTGCAATACCAGGGAAAAAGAAAGGAAAAACACTGCCTGAGGAAGTAGTAGTAAAAGTTCAAAAGTTTTATGAAGATTATGAATTCAGCCAGATGTGCCCAGGGAAGAAAGATTGGGTGTCTGTCAGGATTGATGGAAAAAAGCTTCAAAAACAGAAAAGACTGCTGCTCAGCAATTTGAAAGAAATGTACATTGCCTACAAAGATCGAAATGGCCCTGAAATTGGCTTCTCTAAGTTTTGTGAACTTCAACCAAAGTGGTGTGTGACAGTTGGTGTAGCAGGGGTACACAGTGTTTGTGTATGTACAATTCACCAAAATGTGAAACTGATGTTGGCTGGAGCTGATATTCATGAGGATTACAAAATGCTGATGCAAAAATGTGTGTGCAATTTGGAGTCAAAAGACTGTATGCTACAATGGTGTGAACTGTGCCCTGGAGCACCAGCACTAGAAGATCACCTTTCAGCTATTTTTACAGAACAAGCAGAAATGGATCCACAAGAAATGATTGAATATAAACAATGAGTTCACACTGACAGGGACACCTTGATTATGAAACAGTTGTCAGTAGAGGATTTTATCACAGAACTGACTTCAAAAATCTTTCTTTGTGGTCATCATTACGTTTCAAATCACCAAAGTGCTCACCTGAAGTCCCTAAAGGAGGAAATAAAACCTGAAGAAGGAATAATCTTAATGGATTTTGCAGAGAACTATTCTTTTGTGGTACAAGATGCAGCGCAAGGTTTTCACTGGGACAACAGCCAAGCAATACTGCATCCTTTTGTAATGTATCACAAAGTTTCGGATGAAATTAGAAGTGAATGTTTTTGTGTCATCAGTGACCATCTGAAGCATGATACTGTTGCAGTACATGTCTTTCTGAAGAAGTTGATTGGATTTCTGAAAGAAAATTTTGAAGTAATCAAGCACATTCATTACTTAGTGATGGTGCTGCAGGCCAGTAGAAAAACTACAAAAATTTCATGAACCTTTGTTGGCACAGCAAAGATTTTGGTGGGATAACAGCAGAATAGAACTTTTTTTGCTACCAGCCATGGAAAATCAGCATGTGATGGTGTAGGGGGCACTGTGAAAAGATTGGCAGCTTGTGCCAGTATGGTAACTGGTCAGATTCTCACACCTACCGATCTCTCTGAATTTTGCCAAAAAGATGTGCATGGAATTACATTCTTTTTTGTTTCAACTAATGAAATAGAAGCAGAGAGAGAAGCACAAGAAATAAAATTTAATTATGGGCATACAGTAGCTGGAACTCGAGAAAATCATCATTTTGTCCCAGTAAATGATAAACAGATTCAAGTTAGCCGAGTTTCAAGATCTACGTGTTATTTTGTGGCCAATGTTGGAATATACAGTGACATTGATCAACAACAGTTGAAACTGCAACCAGGCCAATATGTGGCATGCATTTATGATGATTTGTGGTGGCTTGGAAACATTTGTGAAGTCTGTGAGGAAGAAAAAGATGCATTAATTACATTTATTCACCCTCATGGGCCAGCATGATAGTTTCAGTGGCCATCTAGAAAAGACACTTATTGGATTCCAGAGCAGCATATCTTGACAACTATTCCTGCTCCTACACCGAGTGCCATGGGAAGAGGGTACATGCTCCCAGGGAATACCTTGTCTACTATAGAAAATTTGTTTGAAAGCTTTGAAAAGGAGTTGCACAGTTCTGGATCCAGTTCGAAAGTCAAGGATAGATGAGTTGGTGGGTGGGTGGGACCTGTGGCTGGACCTGCATGGCTATCAGGTGTGGCCCCTTGGTGATGGGGTTGCCAATTTCTTGAAAAACTGAAACAGACTCCTTTGTATTAATAAATTATCTTTATCTTTAATAGTTATCAATTAGAGAAATTGGCAGTGGCTTAGCCACCATGGACCAACGCAGGAGTGCAAATAAATTAACAAATATAATGCTAGAAACATCACACAGAACAAAATTTCAAACCTCTACTAGACCAACAAAAAAGCAAGACACCAAAATGAATGCTAAATTTTCCATCTGATTTATTATTATTATGCATTGTACTGGAATTGACTGATTATGTGAGAATACTCTTCATATTATGAATATTTGATCATTATCATTACTTTTAGTATCTTTTCCAAATTTATAGTTTTGATGCATTTTTTAGTAATAGAGTAAAACTCTGTTAATCTGACACCCACAGGGAATTGGTGGTGCTGGATTATTGGAACATTTTCATACATGTGCATTAGGGCGGATCGAAAATGAGGTTTTTAAACTTTTTTCGAAATTCAAATATGGCTAGTGCGGAAAATATGTGGGTGCTATAGATAATGACTGTGCATAAATATTAGTCCTGCGAAATTATATCTTCAGGTGCCACAAAGCCGTCGAAAAAAGTGAAATATAATGATTTTCTTATATTCTGCATTAGTACAATAACTGAAACTTACTTGTTATTATTATATATTAAGTGTTCCAATTACCAAAATAGTTACTGAATTACGCAGCTCTTAGTTTATTTAGATCAATGTTCTTTTGATTAATGATCTAAATAATCCAGAACTCACCACGAGGAGGTGGCTGCGTGTCGAGCTCCACCATGCCCTCCCAACCACCCATCCTTGCGCATGTTTTTTTCTATTAACGTTTTATTTAAACTTTATATTCAGCTTTACTTTCGAATGATGGCATTTTTTTACGTGACTGAAGTATTGATCTTATGAAGCCATCTCGCGCGTTCAATCCAAATACTTTTGATGATGCTTCAGTCACTAATTTTACCATTCTTTCTACTACTTGTGTATGACAAGGGAATTTCTCGAATGGAGGGGTACTCTTGTTTTCTATGAATTCTTCAATCTCATTTTCTGTCAGGTGGTTCAGTGACAATGCATTTTTGCCAATTAATTAAATCAGTATAATCAGTAGCTTCAAATTGAATAACAGGTACTGTGAAACGCCTCACAACTTTTTCCTTGTTTGTTTGCCTTGCTTTCTTTATTCGCCTCCATGCTAATTCTCTTATGGCGCTGGGGTCATCATGAATCATTGATGCTAGAATATTTTCTGGATTTGCAAAAAATGCATTTCTTTGTATGACAGGGTTTACAATATCCTTTACTTCGTCATTCAGTGTTCTTGTTAGTTCAATAGTTTTGAAAACATGTTTTGAGCCATTGACAAAAGACGTACTTTGCTTAATAGAAAACCACATTGGGATGTAGACCTTCATTATAAAGAAGCAATGTTCATGAGGTTCTCAGATGGACTTACAGTTGAAACGTATAGACGAAGCAAACGATTTGCTGTAGTCAGCCATCGTGAATGTGCCGTTTTGCCTGGACTACGATGAGCAAGATCTGGAGAGCAATATCCCTTTGTTATGGCCTGATGAATATCAATTAGATATTTTTGGTCGGTGCTAAGATCTTCACAGTCTACAGTTGGTTCCTCAGCATCAATCCTTTCAAACTCGACAATAGGAAGACTCTCACAGTTCTCTAATTCCCTGCCAATAGGACCGGTGAATCCGCGGGGGCCAGATGTTTTTCCATCCAGCTTTGCAACTAAATGGCGTAATGGCAATTCATTGGCATGGAGCTGGCACACTAAATGTTGAACTGGCTTCTTCAGCTTCAATTCTATAAGCCTTATAATGCCTCCCTTTTCTCGTGTTGACTGCTGCACCATCGCATCCAATGGCAACAAGGTTTTCCAGGTTCATGTCATTATTTCCAATATACTCAAACATTCCTTTACATATTTCTTCAGCTGATCCAGAATTCACAGAATAATGGCCCAAATAATCTGAACCAGGTTCTCTCACTAAAGTGATATGTTCTTCTGTTACCTTCTGATATACTTTGGACTCTTTTTTTTTCTTGGAAGAGTGTAGAATCTTTTCGACCATCAAAATAGATTCCTCTGATTGGGACCTGATTTTGATCTTTCATAATTTCTGATCTCTTCTTTTGTCTTTCTCTTCTGATTTTACTCATATCCACTACTTCAGATGTATTGTCAATAGAAACTTCTCCAATATCTTGCAATACTGCACTAACAATGAATGCTGCAGCTCGATCTGAAACTGCAGTCCTGTCACAAGCAGTAGCCACTGAAGGTAGATTTGTAGTTTTCCTTTTCTTGAATAATTGTTCTTCAGGTTGTTCGAGCTAACTGGCTCTGGAAATGTATCATCTGATATTTCACCAGATTCACTTTCACTATTTGATGTCGATGATGATAATTCAACATTTGTATCCTGCAATTTCTCCTGTGAAGATTCTTTGGTGAGCCTCACAGCTTCTTTTTGCTTTCTTAGCAACGTAGATGCTTTTTTCTTTGAGAGTGTAATATCTACTCTATCAATAAACAGTTTTCTTTCACTCCTTTGATCTAAGAGGAACGTCACTTCTTCCTTTGGAACCATTTTTTCTTTGGGACAAGAACATTGTGTTAGTACTTTGCACTTGCATGCTGCAATGTCAAAAAGTTTCGTGTGTGCTGCTTTTTTGAACATATCAATCTTTGCTTTGTAAGCTTCAGAATTTTTTCTGCTTTGGTATGGCTTCATAATGACACGATACTTTTCGTGGTAGCTTCTGAACATTGTTTCAATTCGCCTGTCTGACAGAATTGGGACGGAAGCACTTTCCCAAATTGTTTTCAATTTATCAACAACTTGTTCTAATATTTGAGATATTGAAGGATCTTTATTAGTACAGTATTCTGTTTCAAATCGTTTCTTACAAACAAGTAATATTTAAAAACTCCTTTGTATGTAGGAAGATTCCTGTGCCACAAATCTTCCCCCATACCAAACATGGGGCACTCAGTTGAGGCCCTGGTTGATTTTGCACAAACTCGAGACATTTTGAAAGTATACAAATCTGAAAAAGAAAGAGCTAATATCAATTATACGTTAATTTCAGTTAATAGTACATGGCAAACTTAGGGCAACACAATACAGAAATGCAAAATATATAAGAAATATAGTTTAGACTATCTGAGTAATGCCAACAACAGAACACCCACCTGCTACGAGAGCGACAGCTACACTGAACCGAGGTACTCACGTGACAGCTGAGTGAGCTGACTATAGAAAACTGTTTTTAGAGAATAGAAACTTTTTTTAAAGGTTGACTGAGCTATTTTTTACAAGTGTGAATAAATTCTTGTCTATTGTGCATCGTGGCTCTTCTGTAATTATTGGTTAAAATCTGCTTTTTTCAATTTTTTTCAATATTGAAGGTCATTGTGGCACCTGAAGATATTAATGTTATGATTTTAAATTTATACCAGCTTATTTCCTCACTACTACACACATTTTCCACACTAGCCAATTTGAAAATTCGAAAAATGAGTTTTTCACTCCGCCCTAATGTGCAACTGTGCATGTATATACACTTAGAACTTGAATTTAACAATGCTTATATATATAATAGTATTATTAGAACTTCACACTGCTTATATATATATTTTTTGGCACAATTATCATTATAGAGAGAGTTATAATGCACAGTAAAGCACAAAGTATTTTGTAAATAGTGCAGAAGATGTAGACCATGCGGGTGGCAATGGTGAACTAATGAACAAAGCAAAGTTGGTTGAGAACTGGTGCATGCAAGTTCAGTGGGAAAATTCTGGATTAAAAACTTGGCTGGGGTTTTGGTGCAAATGCCGGACTGTCAGATTTTCCAGATTAATGGATGCTGCATTAAAGGAGTTTTACTGTACTCAATTTTAGAATCGGGAAATGTAATAGGGGGGTTGCCCCAGGCCCCCTGTGACTCCCCCTTATGTACACTAGTGATGACTAAGTAATAGGGTACGCAACAGGTAGCTATAATGTAAAAATTTTAATAGATTAGAAGGTACCCAAGGTTACAAGGAATTAATAGGAAAAGAAAAATTAAAAAATTGACGTAATTTTTTTTATGCTAAAACTAATAAAATGCTTTTTGCCCAGGAAGTGGAAGAAAGCAAGGCAAGGAATGGAGTGAAGCATTGTGAATTGGAAATAGTTCTAAAGTAAAATGTAACTGTTGTGAAACTGAACTGACATTAAAGATTTGAATGCATTTGTTCATATTTAAATAAAAGTGTGCAAACCTCTTGAACTTAATTTACATTTTATATTATTTTTATAAATAGTGAAAATAGTTATATGACTGAAGTAAGCCTATTTAGTTGATAAAATTTTTTTATGTGAAAACAAAAATTCTTGAAACATGGAAATAAAACAAGTTTTGAAAAACTCAAAATAATATGGTTGTGTGTGTGTGTGTGTACTGTATATATACAAGGGTAATTCAATAAGTATACCCATTTTTTATTTCCCCATTTTTATTTTCACATCTGATAGATTATAAACACATCACTTCTCAACATAGTCTCCCCGTTTCTCAATACACTTAGTCCAGCGATCTACAAGCTTCCTAATGCCATCACAAAAGAATGTTTTTGGCTGTGTGCGTAGCCAGTCATGCACTGCTTCCTTCAGGTCATCATTGCCTTGGAATTGCTGACCTCTCAAAGCATCTTTTAGTGGTCCAAACAGGTAAAAATCCGAAGGTGCCAGGTCTGGACTGTAGGCTGGATGGTTGAGAACTTCAAATTTAAGTCTTTAAGTCTGTGCAGTGATATGAGGGTGCACATTGTCATGTAACAGAATAACAACTTCCAACAATCTCCCTCTCCATTTTGTGCAAATTGCTTGCTTTAACTCATTCTGAAGCATGTCAGAATACAATGCACATGTTACTGTAGTTCCATGCTCTAGATAATGTTCAGGGATAGGGCCTCATGTATCCCAAAACAGTGTCAGCATAACTTTACCTGCTGACGGCTACGCTTTGAACTTCCTTGCAACGCGAGATGTTGGATGCTTCCATTGCATGCTCTGTCATTTGCTTTCTGATTCATATTGATGGATCCAGATTTCATCTTGGTTTTATTCTTGACCATCCAGCCTACAGTCCAGACCTGGCACCTTCGGATTTTTACCTGTTTGGACCACTAAAAGATGCTTTGAGAGGTCAGCGATTCCAAGGCAATGATGACCTGAAGGAAGCAGTGCATGACTGGCTACGCACACAGCCAAAAACATTCTTTTGTGATGGTATTAGGAAGCTTGTAGATCGCTGGACTAAGTGTATTGAGAAACAGGGAGACTATGTTGAGAAGTGATGTGTTTATAATCTATCAGATGTGAAAATAAAATTGGGAAAATAAAAAGTGAGGATACTTATTGAATTACCCTCATATATAACCTTTGGTTAGCTTCCACCCAAATTCTGACAAAGGTCAAGCTTTTCACTCCACCTTAGACCTACAGTTTAACATGGAATCTGAACCATGCCCTACCAGCAGCCCATTGTCTTAACCACTAGGCCATCCAGGGTACCCATTTATCTACTAATAATTTTTTTTATTGTGTGGAAGAATGAACAGCTGGGTTTTGCTGCATGCCAGTTGCCATCACCAGGTCTTGAACCTGGGCCAATGGATTCATAGTCAGCCACACTAACCACTAAGTGGTTTTTCTGAAAGAACACACTGGGAACAATTGAATTGTCTCCAATGAAGCCAACCCTGTCTGGTTTGGTTGAGTAACAATAAACAAATGTTTAAGCAGTTATTTTGGCTCAAATATTTATCTGTACCTCACTTTCTCTAGAAAATGAAAGACTATTTAGTACTGAAAGCAATACCAGTCATCTCAAAATTTGCAGGGGATACATTCCAAGCCCCCCCCCCCCCCCGCAAATTTATAAAATCTGTGAAATTTCAAAATCACCATTATAATGCTATAATATAGCTGTAATATTACACTAACCTTAATCATGGGTGTTTTGCTGCCACTAGGACCACTGTTACTATCACTTCTCTTGTGCTTTGAGGTCATGGCTGTATTGTAATGCATATTAAGATCCCACAAAGTGTTTGTGGAGGCATGGCTCAAAGAGAACTGGTGCAGGAAGACTCCTTTACAATACTAGTGATGTAGGCTGCAAGTGGAGACCTCTAGTGGTAAAAATCTGAGATTTTTTGAAACTGCAAATCTTAAACCCTCAAATTTTAAGGGATGACTTGTACTTATGAGCCTACAAGAAACAGGCTATGTCCCAGTAATGGGGAAAAGCTAATGTTCCTTCACTCAGAATGTTTGACTTTGTTCCTCAGAATATTTGACTTTGAGTACTAATACAACATTAGCTTGCAAATTTTCCCTTAACCCAAGAGTGGTGGTGTAGGGTAGAAAATTACCCAGACTCATTTAAGCCCATATGGAGCTAAAAAAAAAAAAATTTGCTAGCACTCTCAGGTTAAAATTGTTATGGAGAATATACTATAATAGTTTTCTTTCATCTAACAGATTTTTAATAAAGCTTTACAAGGAACATCAACTTGTATATTAGCATTTGAATAATAAAGCCAACTATTGTATAGGCTAGTTTGCTTTTATTGTACATTGCAACTTAAAATCTGAATGCTTGGGATGAAGCCCTTTCAGGATTTTGGAATTTTCCAAATTTCAGAATGAAAATTAAAAGAATGTATGTAGCTACTGTACAACACAAGGCATAAATATTTATCAGGGGCTTATTTTAATGGTTGTCTAGTTGTTTGAAATTACTAAGTATTCTAAATTAACCCCTGTGGTTAATTTAGAATACTTAGTAGTCTCAGATGACTGGATGACTGCTGGCTGACTTAAAATAAACCGCTGTTTACCTTAAATGAAAACCATTAATTATAGTATATTGATTTATCAATTGATGTCGTAAGTCATTTGAGACTACTAAATATTCTAAATTAACCCCTGTGGTTAATTTAGAATACTTAGTAGTCTCAGATAACTGGATAACTGTTAAAATAAACCACTGTTACCTTAAATGAAAACCATTACTATATAGTATAATTGATTTACTTAAACATCTTCCTTGTGTCCACTTTCAAAGTACA
>JAJOZX010004127.1:0-452829 GCA_023014485.1 Bathynomus jamesi
CAGCCAGCGGAAGCAGCATCCTTCAGTCGCCGGGCGGAACAAACCGAAGCCACGCCTCTTCGCCGCCCACCCGTAGTACCGTCGGAACCGAACCAGCAGCAGACCCGAATTACATTCCCGCAAGATGGAATCTGTTGAATCAGGAGTGCACCATGTCACCATCAGCCACCCACGTTCTCTGAAGGTCGGCCGCAGGATGGTTCTCCATCATGGAGGCACAATTCCACATTTCCAGATAACATCCGAAGAAACCAAACTTTAAGCCGCTTCAATCAACCAACCAAACTTTAAGTCGCTTCAATCAACCAAACCAAACTTTAAGCCTCTTCAATCAACCAAACCAAACTTTAAGCCGCTTCAATCAACCAATCCAACTTTAGCCGCTTCAATACCAAACCAAACTTTAAGCCGCTTCAATCGACCAAACCAAACTTTAAGCCGCTTCAATCAACCAAACCAAACTTTAAACAAAAGCACGCAAGAAAAAGGACGATGGAAGACGCACCTCGGAGGTAGCAATACAGACCTCAGGACGAGCGCGCAGGACAACGCAACAACCGGAAACGAGGCCGACCGAGGATCAACGCGAGCTGGACGAAGATCCGATTCAAATCAAGACCCGAATATTTTCTACTTTTGATATACGTGCTCCGCTTCTCGGGGTGGGCAGTAGTGTGGGGCCGCGCAGTTAATTTTCCGCATTTATATTTTTTTATATTAGTTACCGACAAACCAATTTTGCGCGTACCAAATTGTATATATTTTATCATTGTGTAATTTTAAGAATCATATATAATCTTTATAAATAAGTATTGTACATAAATTTATATTTATATATATTTAATTAATTCAGCTGTATATAAAATAACAAAATCTTCTGTAAAATAACCTCAGCCAACCAAGAACTCAATAAACTCTGAAAACGACCGGCTTTTCCTTCAAGACGCCAACCCCCCAAACGACGGGGAGAGAAGAGGACACGAGAGGCCCCTAAAAGAGATACCCAACAAAGCGATAGCTTGCCTCTCGTATCCTTATTCTTCCCGGCAACTACAAGTAGCACCAAGAAGGAACCAGCTACAATTGGTGACCCCCGGAGTGACCCGAAGCAGCCAGCGGAAGTAGCATCCTTCAGTCGCCGGGCGGAACAAACCGAAGCCACGCCTCTTCGCCGCCCACCCGTAGTAGCCGGTCGGAACCGAACCAGCAGCAGACCCGAATTACATTCCCGCAAGATGGAATCTGTTGAATCAGGAGTGCACCATGTCACCATCAAGCCACCCACGTTCTCTGAAGCGTCGGCCGCAGGATGGTTCTCCATCATGGAGGCACAATTCCACATTTCCAGAATAACATCCGAAGAAACCAAACTTTAAGCCGCTTCAATCAACCAAACCAAACTTTAAGCCGCTTCAATCAACCAAACCAAACTTTAAGCCGCTTCAATCGACCAAACCAAACTTTAAGCCGCTTCAATCACCAAACCAACTTTAAGCCGCTTCAATCGACCAAACCAAACTTTAAGCCGCTTCAATCAACCAAACCAAACTTTAAACAAAAGCACGCAAGGAAAAAGGACGATGGAAGACGCACCTCGGAGGTAGCAAATACAGACCTCAGGACGAGCGCGCAGGACAACGCAACAACCGGAAACGAGGCCGACCGAGGATCAACGCGAGCTGGACGAAGGATCCGATTCAAATCAAGACC
The DNA here is from genome assembly GCA_023014485.1 of Bathynomus jamesi. Lineage (NCBI taxonomy): Eukaryota > Metazoa > Arthropoda > Malacostraca > Isopoda > Cirolanidae > Bathynomus > Bathynomus jamesi. The sequence continues at coordinate 1,711 of JAJOZX010004127.1, forward strand.
CGAATATTTCTACTTTTGATATACGTGCTCCGCTTCTCGGGGTGGGCAGTAGTGTGGGGCCGCGCAGTTAATTTTCCGCATTTATATTATTTTATATTAGTTACCGACAAACCAATTTTGCGCGTACCAAATTGTATATATTTTATCATTGTGTAATTTTAAGAATCATATATAATCTTTATAAATAAGTATTGTACATAAATTTATATTTATATATATTTAATTAATTCAGCTGTATATAAAATAACAAAATCTTCTGTAAAATAACCTCAGCCAACCAAGAACTCAATAAACTCTGAAAACGACCGGCTTTTCCTTCAAGACGCCAACCCCCAAACGACGGGGAGAGAAGAGGACACGAGAGGCCCCTAAAAGAGATACCCAACAAAGCGATAGCTTGCCTCTCGTATCCTTCATTCTTCCCGGCAACTACAAGTAGCACCAAGAAGGAACCAGCTACAATTGGTGACCCCCGGAGTGACCCGAAGCAGCCAGCGGAAGCAGCATCCTTCAGTCGCCGGGCGGAACAAACCGAAGCCACGCCTCTTCGCCGCCCACCCGTAGTAGCCGGTCGGAACCGAACCAGCAGCAGACCCGAATTACATTCCCGCAAGATGGAATCTGTTGAATCAGGAGTGCACCATGTCACCATCAAGCCACCCACGTTCTCTGAAGCGTCGGCCGCAGGATGGTTCTCCATCATGGAGGCACAATTCCACATTTCCAGAATAACATCCGAAGAAACCAAACTTTAAGCCGCTTCAATCAACCAAACCAAACTTTAAGCCGCTTCAATCAACCAAACCAAACTTTAAGCCGCTTCAATCAACCAAACCAAACTTTAAGCCGCTTCAATCAACCAAACCAAACTTTAAGCCGCTTCAATCGACCAAACCAAACTTTAAGCCGCTTCAATCAACCAAACCAAACTTTAAACAAAAGCACGCAAGGAAAAAGGACGATGGAAGACGCACCTCGGAGGTAGCAAATACAGACCTCAGGACGAGCGCGCAGGACAACGCAACAACCGGAAACGAGGCCGACCGAGGATCAACGCGAGCTGGACGAAGGATCCGATTCAAATCAAGACCCGAATATTTCTACTTTTGATATACGTGCTCCGCTTCTCGGGTGGGCAGTAGTGTGGGGCCGCGCAGTTAATTTTCCGCATTTATATTATTTTATATTAGTTACCGACAAACCAATTTTGCGCGTACCAAATTGTATATATTTTATCATTGTGTAATTTTAAGAATCATATATAATCTTTATAAATAAGTATTGTACATAAATTTATATTATATATATTTAATTAATTCAGCTGTATATAAAATAACAAAATCTTCTGTAAAATAACCTCAGCCAACCAAGAACTCAATAAACTCTGAAAACGACCGGCTTTTCCTTCAAGACGCCAACCCCCCAAACGACGGGGAGAGAAGAGGACACGAGAGGCCCCTAAAAGAGATACCCAACAAAGCGATAGCTTGCCTCTCGTATCCTTATTCTTCCCGGCAACTACAAGTAGCACCAAGAAGGAACCAGCTACAATTGGTGACCCCCGGAGTGACCCGAAGCAGCCAGCGGAAGCAGCATCCTTCAGTCGCCGGGCGGAACAAACCGAAGCCACGCCTCTTCGCCGCCCACCCGTAGTAGCCGGTCGGAACCGAACCAGCAGCAGACCCGAATTACATTCCCGCAAGATGGAATCTGTTGAATCAGGAGTGCACCATGTCACCATCAAGCCACCCACGTTCTCTGAAGCGTCGGCCGCAGGATGGTTCTCCATCATGGAGGCACAATTCCACATTTCCAGAATAACATCCGAAGAAACCAAACTTTAAGCCGCTTCAATCAACCAAACCAAACTTTAAGCCGCTTCAATCAACCAAACCAAACTTTAAGCCGCTTCAATCGACCAAACCAAACTTTAAGCCGCTTCAATCGACCAAACCAAACTTTAAGCCGCTTCAATCGACCAACCAAACTTTAAGCCGCTTCAATCAACCAAACCAAACTTTAAACAAAAGCACGCAAGGAAAAAGGACGATGGAAGACGCACCTCGGAGGTAGCAAATACAGACCTCAGGACGAGCGCGCAGGACAACGCAACAACCGGAAACGAGGCCGACCGAGGATCAACGCGAGCTGGACGAAGGATCCGATTCAAATCAAGACCCGAATATTTCTACTTTTGATATACGTGCTCCGCTTCTCGGGGTGGGCAGTAGTGTGGGGCCGCGCAGTTAATTTTCCGCATTTATATTATTTTTATATTAGTTACCGACAAACCAATTTTGCGCGTACCAAATTGTATATATTTTATCATTGTGTAATTTTAAGAATCATATATAATCTTTATAAATAAGTATTGTACATAAATTTTATATATATATTTAATTAATTCAGCTGTATATAAAATAACAAAATCTTCTGTAAAATAACCTCAGCCAACCAAGAACTCAATAAACTCTGAAAACGACCGGCTTTTCCTTCAAGACGCCAACCCCCCAAACGACGGGGAGAGAAGAGGACACGAGAGGCCCCTAAAAGAGATACCCAACAAAGCGATAGCTTGCCTCTCGTATCCTTATTCTTCCCGGCAACTACAAGTAGCACCAAGAAGGAACCAGCTACAATTGGTGACCCCCGGAGTGACCGAAGCAGCCAGCGGAAGCAGCATCCTTCAGTCGCCGGGCGGAACAAACCGAAGCCACGCCTCTTCGCCGCCCACCCGTAGTAGCCGGTCGGAACCGAACCAGCAGCAGACCCGAATTACATTCCCGCAAGATGGAATCTGTTGAATCAGGAGTGCACCATGTCACCATCAAGCCACCCACGTTCTCTGAAGCGTCGGCCGCAGGATGGTTCTCCATCATGGAGGCACAATTCCACATTTCCAGAATAACATCCGAAGAAACCAAACTTTAAGCCGCTTCAATCAACCAAACCAAACTTTAAGCGCTTCAATCAACCAAACCAAACTTTAAGCCGCTTCAATCAACCAAACCAAACTTTAAGCCGCTTCAATCAACCAATCAAACTTTAAGCCGCTTCAATAACCAAACCAAACTTTAAGCCGCTTCAATCGACCAAACCAAACTTTAAGCCGCTTCAATCAACCAAACCAAACTTTAAACAAAAGCACGCAAGGAAAAAGGACGATGGAAGACGCACCTCGGAGGTAGCAAATACAGACCTCAGGACGAGCGCGCAGGACAACGCAACAACCGGAAACGAGGCCGACCGAGGATCAACGCGAGCTGGACGAAGGATCCGATTCAAATCAAGACCCGAATATTTCTACTTTTGATATACGTGCTCCGCTTCTCGGGTGGGCAGTAGTGTGGGCCGCGCAGTTAATTTTCCGCATTTATATTATTTTTATATTAGTTACCGACAAACCAATTTTGCGCGTACCAAATTGTATATATTTTATCATTGTGTAATTTTAAGAATCATTATAATCTTTATAAATAAGTATTGTACATAAATTTATATATATATATTTAATTAATTCAGCTGTATATAAAATAACAAAATCTTCTGTAAAATAACCTCAGCCAACCAAGAACTCAATAAACTCTGAAAACGACCGGCTTTTCCTTCAAGACGCCAACCCCCCAAACGACGGGGAGAGAAGAGGACACGAGAGGCCCCTAAAAGAGATACCCAACAAAGCGATAGCTTGCCTCTCGTATCCTTCATTCTTCCCGGCAACTACAAGTAGCACCAAGAAGGAACCAGCTACAATTGGTGACCCCCGGAGTGACCCGAAGCAGCCAGCGGAAGCAGCATCCTTCAGTCGCCGGGCGGAACAAACCGAAGCCACGCCTCTTCGCCGCCCACCCGTAGTAGCCGGTCGGAACCGAACCAGCAGCAGACCCGAATTACATTCCCGCAAGATGGAATCTGTTGAATCAGGAGTGCACCATGTCACCATCAAGCCACCCACGTTCTCTGAAGCGTCGGCCGCAGGATGGTTCTCCATCATGGAGGCACAATTCCACATTTCCAGAATAACATCCGAAGAAACCAAACTTTAAGCCGCTTCAATCAACCAAACCAAACTTTAAGCCGCTTCAATCAACCAAACCAAACTTTAAGCCGCTTCAATCAACCAAACCAAACTTTAAGCCGCTTCAATCACCAAACCAAACTTTAAGCCGCTTCAATCAACCAAACCAAACTTTAAGCCGCTTCAATCGACCAAACCAAACTTTAAGCCGCTTCAATCAACCAAACCAAACTTTAAACAAAAGCACGCAAGGAAAAAGGACGATGGAAGACGCACCTCGGAGGTAGCAAATACAGACCTCAGGACGAGCGCGCAGGACAACGCAACAACCGGAAACGAGGCCGACCGAGGATCAACGCGAGCTGGACGAAGGATCCGATTCAAATCAAGACCCGAATATTTCTACTTTTGATATACGTGCTCCGCTTCTCGGGGTGGGCAGTAGTGTGGGGCCGCGCAGTTAATTTTCCGCATTTATATTTTTTATATTAGTTACCGACAAACCAATTTTGCGCGTACCAAATTGTATATATTTTATCATTGTGTAATTTTAAGAATCATATATAATCTTTATAAATAAGTATTGTACATAAATTTATATTTATATTATTTAATTAATTCAGCTGTATATAAAATAACAAAATCTTCTGTAAAATAACCTCAGCCAACCAAGAACTCAATAAACTCTGAAAACGACCGCTTTTCCTTCAAGACGCCAACCCCCCAAACGACGGGGAGAGAAGAGGACACGAGAGGCCCCTAAAAGAGATACCCAACAAAGCGATAGCTTGCCTCTCGTATCCTTATTCTTCCCGGCAACTACAAGTAGCACCAAGAAGGAACCAGCTACAATTGGTGACCCCGGAGTGACCCGAAGCAGCCAGCGGAAGCAGCATCCTTCAGTCGCCGGGCGGAACAAACCGAAGCCACGCCTCTTCGCCGCCCACCCGTAGTAGCCGGTCGGAACCGAACCAGCAGCAGACCCGAATTACATTCCCGCAAGATGGAATCTGTTGAATCAGGAGTGCACCATGTCACCATCAAGCCACCCACGTTCTCTGAAGCGTCGGCCGCAGGATGGTTCTCCATCATGGAGGCACAATTCCACATTTCCAGAATAACATCCGAAGAAACCAAACTTTAAGCCGCTTCAATCAACCAAACCAAACTTTAAGCCGCTTCAATCAACCAAACCAAACTTTAAGCCGCTTCAATCAACCAAACCAAACTTTAAGCCGCTTCAATCACCAAACCAAACTTTAAGCCGCTTCAATCGACCAAACCAAACTTTAAGCCGCTTCAATCAACCAAACCAAACTTTAAACAAAAGCACGCAAGGAAAAAGGACGATGGAAGACGCACCTCGGAGGTAGCAAATACAGACCTCAGGACGAGCGCGCAGGACAACGCAACAACCGGAAACGAGGCCGACCGAGGATCAACGCGAGCTGGACGAAGGATCCGATTCAAATCAAGACCCGAATATTCTACTTTTGATATACGTGCTCCGCTTCTCGGGTGGGCAGTAGTGTGGGGCCGCGCAGTTAATTTTCCGCATTTATATTATTTTTATATTAGTTACCGACAAACCAATTTTGCGCGTACCAAATTGTATATATTTTATCATTGTGTAATTTTAAGAATCATATATAATCTTTATAAATAAGTATTGTACATAAATTTTTATATATATATATTTAATTAATTCAGCTGTATATAAAATAACAAAATCTTCTGTAAAATAACCTCAGCCAACCAAGAACTCAATAAACTCTGAAAACGACCGGCTTTTCCTTCAAGACGCCAACCCCCAAACGACGGGGAGAGAAGAGGACACGAGAGGCCCCTAAAAGAGATACCCAACAAAGCGATAGCTTGCCTCTCGTATCCTTCATTCTTCCCGGCAACTACAAGTAGCACCAAGAAGGAACCAGCTACAATTGGTGACCCCGGAGTGACCCGAAGCAGCCAGCGGAAGCAGCATCCTTCAGTCGCCGGGCGGAACAAACCGAAGCCACGCCTCTTCGCCGCCCACCCGTAGTAGCCGGTCGGAACCGAACCAGCAGCAGACCCGAATTACATTCCCGCAAGATGGAATCTGTTGAATCAGGTGCACCATGTCACCATCAAGCCACCCACGTTCTCTGAAGCGTCGGCCGCAGGATGGTTCTCCATCATGGAGGCACAATTCCACATTTCCAGAATAACATCCGAAGAAACCAAACTTTAAGCCGCTTCAATCAACCAAACCAAACTTTAAGCCGCTTCAATCAACCAAACCAAACTTTAAGCCGCTTCAATCAACCAAACCAAACTTTAAGCCGCTTCAATCACCAAACCAAACTTTAAGCCGCTTCAATCGACCAAACCAAACTTTAAGCCGCTTCAATCAACCAAACCAAACTTTAAACAAAAGCACGCAAGGAAAAAGGACGATGGAAGACGCACCTCGGAGGTAGCAAATACAGACCTCAGGACGAGCGCGCAGGACAACGCAACAACCGGAAACGAGGCCGACCGAGGATCAACGCGAGCTGGACGAAGGATCCGATTCAAATCAAGACCCGAATATTTCTACTTTTGATATACGTGCTCCGCTTCTCGGGGTGGGCAGTAGTGTGGGGCCGCGCAGTTAATTTTCCGCATTTATATTATTTTTATATTAGTTACCGACAAACCAATTTTGCGCGTACCAAATTGTATATATTTTATCATTGTGTAATTTTAAGAATCATATATAATCTTTATAAATAAGTATTGTACATAAATTTATATATATATATTTAATTAATTCAGCTGTATATAAAATAACAAAATCTTCTGTAAAATAACCTCAGCCAACCAAGAACTCAATAAACTCTGAAAACGACCGCTTTTCCTTCAAGACGCCAACCCCCCAAACGACGGGGAGAGAAGAGGACACGAGAGGCCCCTAAAAGAGATACCCAACAAGCGATAGCTTGCCTCTCGTATCCTTCATTCTTCCCGGCAACTACAAGTAGCACCAAGAAGGAACCAGCTACAATTGGTGACCCCCGGAGTGACCGAAGCAGCCAGCGGAAGCAGCATCCTTCAGTCGCCGGGCGGAACAAACCGAAGCCACGCCTCTTCGCCGCCCACCCGTAGTAGCCGGTCGGAACCGAACCAGCAGCAGACCCGAATTACATTCCCGCAAGATGGAATCTGTTGAATCAGGAGTGCACCATGTCACCATCAAGCCACCCACGTTCTCTGAAGCGTCGGCCGCAGGATGGTTCTCCATCATGGAGGCACAATTCCACATTTCCAGAATAACATCCGAAGAAACCAAACTTTAAGCCGCTTCAATCAACCAAACCAAACTTTAAGTCGCTTCAATCAACCAAACCAAACTTTAAGCCGCTTCAATCAACCAAACCAAACTTTAAGCCGCTTCAATCACCAAACAAACTTTAAGCCGCTTCAATCAACCAAACCAAACTTTAAGCCGCTTCAATCGACCAAACCAAACTTTAAGCCGCTTCAATCAACCAAACCAAACTTTAAACAAAAGCACGCAAGGAAAAAGGACGATGGAAGACGCACCTCGGAGGTAGCAAATACAGACCTCAGGACGAGCGCGCAGGACAACGCAACAACCGGAAACGAGGCCGACCGAGGATCAACGCGAGCTGGACGAAGGATCCGATTCAAATCAAGACCCGAATATTTCTACTTTTGATATACGTGCTCCGCTTCTCGGGGTGGGCAGTAGTGTGGGGCCGCGCAGTTAATTTTCCGCATTTATATTATTTTTATATTAGTTACCGACAAACCAATTTTGCGCGTACCAAATTGTATATATTTTATCATTGTGTAATTTTAAGAATCATATATAATCTTTATAAATAAGTATTGTACATAAATTTATATTATATATATTTAATTAATTCAGCTGTATATAAAATAACAAAATCTTCTGTAAAATAACCTCAGCCAACCAAGAACTCAATAAACTCTGAAAACGACCGGCTTTTCCTTCAAGACGCCAACCCCCCAAACGACGGGGAGAGAAGAGGACACGAGAGGCCCCTAAAAGAGATACCCAACAAAGCGATAGCTTGCCTCTCGTATCCTTCATTCTTCCGGCAACTACAAGTAGCACCAAGAAGGAACCAGCTACAATTGGTGACCCCGGAGTGACCCGAAGCAGCCAGCGGAAGTAGCATCCTTCAGTCGCCGGGCGGAACAAACCGAAGCCACGCCTCTTCGCCGCCCACCCGTAGTAGCCGGTCGGAACCGAACCAGCAGCAGACCCGAATTACATTCCCGCAAGATGGAATCTGTTGAATCAGGAGTGCACCATGTCACCATCAAGCCACCCACGTTCTCTGAAGCGTCGGCCGCAGGATGGTTCTCCATCATGGAGGCACAATTCCACATTTCCAGAATAACATCCGAAGAAACCAAACTTTAAGCCGCTTCAATCAACCAAACCAAACTTTAAGCCGCTTCAATCAACCAAACCAAACTTTAAGCCGCTTCAATCGACCAAACAAACTTTAAGCCGCTTCAATCGACCAAACCAAACTTTAAGCCGCTTCAATCGACCAAACCAAACTTAAGCCGCTTCAATCAACCAAACCAAACTTTAAACAAAAGCACGCAAGGAAAAAGGACGATGGAAGACGCACCTCGGAGGTAGCAAATACAGACCTCAGGACGAGCGCGCAGGACAACGCAACAACCGGAAACGAGGCCGACCGAGGATCAACGCGAGCTGGACGAAGGATCCGATTCAAATCAAGACCCGAATATTTCTACTTTTGATATACGTGCTCCGCTTCTCGGGTGGGCAGTAGTGTGGGGCCGCGCAGTTAATTTTCCGCATTTATATTATTTTTATATTAGTTACCGACAAACCAATTTTGCGCGTACCAAATTGTATATATTTTATCATTGTGTAATTTTAAGAATCATATATAATCTTTATAAATAAGTATTGTACATAAATTTTATATATATATATATTTAATTAATTCAGCTGTATATAAAATAACAAAATCTTCTGTAAAATAACCTCAGCCAACCAAGAACTCAATAAACTCTGAAAACGACCGGCTTTTCCTTCAAGACGCCAACCCCCCAAACGACGGGGAGAGAAGAGGACACGAGAGGCCCCTAAAAGAGATACCCAACAAAGCGATAGCTTGCCTCTCGTATCCTTCATTCTTCCCGGCAACTACAAGTAGCACCAAGAAGGAACCAGCTACAATTGGTGACCCCCGGAGTGACCCGAAGCAGCCAGCGGAAGCAGCATCCTTCAGTCGCCGGGCGGAACAAACCGAAGCCACGCCTCTTCGCCGCCCACCCGTAGTAGCCGGTCGGAACCGAACCAGCAGCAGACCCGAATTACATTCCCGCAAGATGGAATCTGTTGAATCAGGAGTGCACCATGTCACCATCAAGCCACCCACGTTCTCTGAAGCGTCGGCCGCAGGATGGTTCTCCATCATGGAGGCACAATTCCACATTTCCAGAATAACATCCGAAGAAACCAAACTTTAAGCCGCTTCAATCAACCAAACCAAACTTTAAGCCGCTTCAATCAACCAAACCAAACTTTAAGCCGCTTCAATCGACCAAACCAAACTTTAAGCCGCTTCAATCGACCAAACCAAACTTTAAGCCGCTTCAATCGACCAAACCAAACTTTAAGCCGCTTCAATCAACCAAACCAAACTTTAAACAAAAGCACGCAAGGAAAAAGGACGATGGAAGACGCACCTCGGAGGTAGCAAATACAGACCTCAGGACGAGCGCGCAGGACAACGCAACAACCGGAAACGAGGCCGACCGAGGATCAACGCGAGCTGGACGAAGGATCCGATTCAAATCAAGACCCGAATATTTCTACTTTTGATATACGTGCTCCGCTTCTCGGGGTGGGCAGTAGTGTGGGGCCGCGCAGTTAATTTTCCGCATTTATATTATTTTTATATTAGTTACCGACAAACCAATTTTGCGCGTACCAAATTGATATATTTTATCATTGTGTAATTTTAAGAATCATATATAATCTTTATAAATAAGTATTGTACATAAATTTATATTTATATATATTTAATTAATTCAGCTGTATATAAAATAACAAAATCTTCTGTAAAATAACCTCAGCCAACCAAGAACTCAATAAACTCTGAAAACGACCGGCTTTTCCTTCAAGACGCCAACCCCCCAAACGACGGGAGAGAAGAGGACACGAGAGGCCCTAAAAGAGATACCCAACAAGCGATAGCTTGCCTCTCGTATCCTTCATTCTTCCCGGCAACTACAAGTAGCACCAAGAAGGAACCAGCTACAATTGGTGACCCCCGGAGTGACCCGAAGCAGCCAGCGGAAGCAGCATCCTTCAGTCGCCGGGCGGAACAAACCGAAGCCACGCCTCTTCGCCGCCCACCCGTAGTAGCCGGTCGGAACCGAACCAGCAGCAGACCCGAATTACATTCCCGCAAGATGGAATCTGTTGAATCAGGAGTGCACCATGTCACCATCAAGCCACCCACGTTCTCTGAAGCGTCGGCCGCAGGATGGTTCTCCATCATGGAGGCACAATTCCACATTTCCAGAATAACATCCGAAGAAACCAAACTTTAAGCCGCTTCAATCAACCAAACCAAACTTTAAGCCGCTTCAATCAACCAAACCAAACTTTAAGCCGCTTCAATCAACCAAACCAAACGTTAAGCCGCTTCAATCAACCAAACTAAACTTTAAGCCGCTTCAATCGACCAAACCAAACTTTAAGCCGCTTCAATCAACCAAACCAAACTTTAAACAAAAGCACGCAAGGAAAAAGGACGATGGAAGACGCACCTCGGAGGTAGCAAATACAGACCTCAGGACGAGCGCGCAGGACAACGCAACAACCGGAAACGAGGCCGACCGAGGATCAACGCGAGCTGGACGAAGGATCCGATTCAAATCAAGACCCGAATATTTCTACTTTTGATATACGTGCTCCGCTTCTCGGGGTGGGCAGTAGTGTGGGGCCGCGCAGTTAATTTTCCGCATTTATATTTTTTTATATTAGTTACCGACAAACCAATTTTGCGCGTACCAAATTGTATATATTTTATCATTGTGTAATTTTAAGAATCATATATAATCTTTATAAATAAGTATTGTACATAAATTTATATTTATATATATTTAATTAATTCAGCTGTATATAAAATAACAAAATCTTCTGTAAAATAACCTCAGCCAACCAAGAACTCAATAAACTCTGAAAACGACCGGCTTTTCCTTCAAGACGCCAACCCCCCAAACGACGGGGAGAGAAGAGGACACGAGAGGCCCCTAAAAGAGATACCCACAAAGCGATAGCTTGCCTCTCGTATCCTTATTCTTCCCGGCAACTACAAGTAGCACCAAGAAGGAACCAGCTACAATTGGTGACCCCCGGAGTGACCCGAAGCAGCCAGCGAAGCAGCATCCTTCAGTCGCCGGGCGGAACAAACCGAAGCCACGCCTCTTCGCCGCCCACCCGTAGTAGCCGGTCGGAACCGAACCAGCAGCAGACCCGAATTACATTCCCGCAAGATGGAATCTGTTGAATCAGGAGTGCACCATGTCACCATCAAGCCACCCACGTTCTCTGAAGCGTCGGCCGCAGGATGGTTCTCCATCATGGAGGCACAATTCCACATTTCCAGAATAACATCCGAAGAAACCAAACTTTAAGCCGCTTCAATCAACCAAACCAAACTTTAAGCGCTTCAATCAACCAAACCAAACTTTAAGCCGCTTCAATCAACCAAACCAAACTTTAAGCCGCTTCAATCACCAAACCAAACCTTTAAGCCGCTTCAATCGACCAAACCAACTTTAAGCCGCTTCAATCAACCAAACCAAACTTTAAACAAAAGCACGCAAGGAAAAAGGACGATGGAAGACGCACCTCGGAGGTAGCAAATACAGACCTCAGGACGAGCGCGCAGGACAACGCAACAACCGGAAACGAGGCCGACCGAGGATCAACGCGAGCTGGACGAAGGATCCGATTCAAATCAAGACCCGAATATTTCTACTTTTGATATACGTGCTCCGCTTCTCGGGTGGGCAGTAGTGTGGGGCCGCGCAGTTAATTTTCCGCATTTATATTATTTTTATATTAGTTACCGACAAACCAATTTTGCGCGTACCAAATTGTATATATTTTATCATTGTGTAATTTTAAGAATCATATATAATCTTTATAAATAAGTATTGTACATAAATTTTAATATATATATATTTAATTAATTCAGCTGTATATAAAATAACAAAATCTTCTGTAAAATAACCTCAGCCACCAAGAACTCAATAAACTCTGAAAACGACCGGCTTTTCCTTCAAGACGCCAACCCCCCAAACGACGGGGAGAGAAGAGGACACGAGAGGCCCCTAAAAGAGATACCCAACAAGCGATAGCTTGCTCTCGTATCCTTCATTCTTCCCGGCAACTACAAGTAGCACCAAGAAGGAACCAGCTACAATTGGTGACCCCCGGAGTGACCCGAAGCAGCCAGCGGAAGTGCATCCTTCAGTCGCCGGGCGGACAAACCGAAGCCACGCCTCTTCGCCGCCCACCCGTAGTAGCCGGTCGGAACCGAACCAGCAGCAGACCCGAATTACATTCCCGCAAGATGGAATCTGTTGAATCAGGAGTGCACCATGTCACCATCAAGCCACCCACGTTCTCTGAAGCGTCGGCCGCAGGATGGTTCTCCATCATGGAGGCACAATTCCACATTTCCAGAATAACATCCGAAAAACCAAACTTTAAGCCGCTTCAATCAACCAAACCAAACTTTAAGCCGCTTCAATCAACCAAACCAAACTTTAAGCCGCTTCAATCACCAAACCAAACTTTAAGCCGCTTCAATCGACCAAACCAAACTTTAAGCCGCTTCAATCGACCAAACCAAACTTTAAGCCGCTTCAATCAACCAAACCAAACTTTAAACAAAAGCACGCAAGGAAAAAGGACGATGGAAGACGCACCTCGGAGGTAGCAAATACAGACCTCAGGACGAGCGCGCAGGACAACGCAACAACCGGAAACGAGGCCGACCGAGGATCAACGCGAGCTGGACGAAGGATCCGATTCAATCAAGACCCGAATATTTCTACTTTTGATATACGTGCTCCGCTTCTCGGGGTGGGCAGTAGTGTGGGGCCGCGCAGTTAATTTTCCGCATTTATATTATTTTTATATTAGTTACCGACAAACCAATTTTGCGCGTACCAAATTGTATATATTTTATCATTGTGTAATTTTAAGAATCATATATAATCTTTATAAATAAGTATTGTACATAAATTTATATTTATATATATTTAATTAATTCAGCTGTATATAAAATAACAAAATCTTCTGTAAAATAACCTCAGCCAACCAAGAACTCAATAAAACTCTGAAAACGACCGGCTTTTCCTTCAAGACGCCAACCCCCCAAACGACGGGGAGAGAAGAGGACACGAGAGGCCCCTAAAAGAGATACCCAACAAAGCGATAGCTTGCCTCTCGTATCCTTCATTCTTCCCGGCAACTACAAGTAGCACCAAGAAGGAACCAGCTACAATTGGTGACCCCGGAGTGACCCGAAGCAGCCAGCGGAAGCAGCATCCTTCAGTCGCCGGGCGGAACAAACCGAAGCCACGCCTCTTCGCCGCCCACCCGTAGTAGCCGGTCGGAACCGAACCAGCAGCAGACCCGAATTACATTCCCGCAAGATGGAATCTGTTGAATCAGGAGTGCACCATGTCACCATCAAGCCACCCACGTTCTCTGAAGCGTCGGCCGCAGGATGGTTCTCCATCATGGAGGCACAATTCCACATTTCCAGAATAACATCCGAAGAAACCAAACTTTAAGCCTTCAATCAACCAAACCAAACTTTAAGCCGCTTCAATCAACCAAACCAAACTTTAAGCCGCTTCAATCAACCAAACCAAACTTTAAGCCGCTTCAATCACCAAACCAAACTTTAAGCCGCTTCAATCGACCAAACCAAACTTTAAGCCGCTTCAATCACCAAACCAAACTTTAAACAAAAGCACGCAAGGAAAAAGGACGATGGAAGACGCACCTCGGAGGTAGCAAATACAGACCTCAGGACGAGCGCGCAGGACAACGCAACAACCGGAAACGAGGCCGACCGAGGATCAACGCGAGCTGGACGAAGGATCCGATTCAAATCAAGACCCGAATATTTCTACTTTTGATATACGTGCTCCGCTTCTCGGGTGGGCAGTAGTGTGGGGCCGCGCAGTTAATTTTCCGCATTTATATTATTTTTATATTAGTTACCGACAAACCAATTTTGCGCGTACCAATTGTATATATTTTATCATTGTGTAATTTTAAGAATCATATATAATCTTTATAAATAAGTATTGTACATAAATTTTTATATATATATATTTAATTAATTCAGCTGTATATAAAATAACAAAATCTTCTGTAAAATAACCTCAGCCAACCAAGAACTCAATAAACTCTGAAAACGACCGGCTTTTCCTTCAAGACGCCAACCCCCCAAACGACGGGGAGAGAAGAGGACACGAGAGGCCCCTAAAAGAGATACCCAACAAAGCGATAGCTTGCCTCTCGTATCCTTCATTCTTCCCGGCAACTACAAGTAGCACCAAGAAGGAACCAGCTACAATTGGTGACCCCCGGAGTGACCCGAAGCAGCCAGCGGAAGCAGCATCCTTCAGTCGCCGGGCGGAACAAACCGAAGCCACGCCTCTTCGCCGCCACCCGTAGTAGCCGGTCGGAACCGAACCAGCAGCAGACCCGAATTACATTCCCGCAAGATGGAATCTGTTGAATCAGGAGTGCACCATGTCACCATCAAGCCACCCACGTTCTCTGAAGCGTCGGCCGCAGGATGGTTCTCCATCATGGAGGCACAATTCCACATTTCCAGAATAACATCCGAAGAAACCAAACTTAAGCCGCTTCAATCAACAAACCAAACTTTAAGTCGCTTCAATCAACCAAACCAAACTTTAAGCCTTCAATCAACCAAACCAAACTTTAAGCCGCTTCAATCAACCAACCAAACTTTAAGCCGCTTCAATAACCAAACCAAACTTAAGCCGCTTCAATCGACCAAACCAAACTTTAAGCCGCTTCAATCAACCAAACCAAACTTTAAACAAAAGCACGCAAGGAAAAAGGACGATGGAAGACGCACCTCGGAGGTAGCAAATACAGACCTCAGGACGAGCGCGCAGGACAACGCAACAACCGGAAACGAGGCCGACCGAGGATCAACGCGAGCTGGACGAAGGATCCGATTCAAATCAAGACCCGAATATTTCTACTTTTGATATACGTGCTCCGCTTCTCGGGGTGGGCAGTAGTGTGGGGCCGCGCAGTTAATTTCCGCATTTATATTATTTTTATATTAGTTACCGACAAACCAATTTTGCGCGTACCAAATTGTATATATTTTATCATTGTGTAATTTTAAGAATCATATATAATCTTTATAAATAAGTATTGTACATAAATTTTTTATATATATATATTTAATTAATTCAGCTGTATATAAATAACAAAATCTTCTGTAAAATAACCTCAGCCAACCAAGAACTCAATAAACTCTGAAAACGACCGGCTTTTCCTTCAAGACGCCAACCCCCCAAACGACGGGGAGAGAAGAGGACACGAGAGGCCCCTAAAAGAGATACCCAACAAAGCGATAGCTTGCCTCTCGTATCCTTCATTCTTCCCGGCAACTACAAGTAGCACCAAGAAGGAACCAGCTCAATTGGTGACCCCCGGAGTGACCCGAAGCAGCCAGCGGAAGCAGCATCCTTCAGTCGCCGGGCGGAACAAACCGAAGCCACGCCTCTTCGCCGCCCACCCGTAGTAGCCGGTCGGAACCGAACCAGCAGCAGACCCGAATTACATTCCCGCAAGATGGAATCTGTTGAATCAGGAGTGCACCATGTCACCATCAAGCCACCCACGTTCTCTGAAGCGTCGGCCGCAGGATGGTTCTCCATCATGGAGGCACAATTCCACATTTCCAGAATAACATCCGAAGAAACCAAACTTTAAGCCGCTTCAATCAACCAAACCAAACTTTAAGCGCTTCAATCAACCAAACCAAACTTTAAGCCGCTTCAATCAACCAAACCAAACTTTAAGCCGCTTCAATCAACCAAACCAAACTTTAAGCCGCTTCACAACCAAACCAAACTTTAAGCCGCTTCAATCGACCAAACCAAACTTTAAGCCGCTTCAATCAACCAAACCAAACTTTAAACAAAAGCACGCAAGGAAAAAGGACGATGGAAGACGCACCTCGGAGGTAGCAAATACAGACCTCAGGACGAGCGCGCAGGACAACGCAACAACCGGAAACGAGGCCGACCGAGGATCAACGCGAGCTGGACGAAGGATCCGATTCAAATCAAGACCCGAATATTTCTACTTTTGATATACGTGCTCCGCTTCTCGGGGTGGGCAGTAGTGTGGGGCCGCGCAGTTAATTTTCCGCATTTATATTATTTTTATATTAGTTACCGACAAACCAATTTTGCGCGTACCAAATTGTATATATTTTATCATTGTGTAATTTTAAGAATCATATATAATCTTTATAAATAAGTATTGTACATAAATTTTATATATATATATTTAATTAATTCAGCTGTATATAAAATAACAAAATCTTCTGTAAAATAACCTCAGCCAACCAAGAACTCAATAAACTCTGAAAACGACCGGCTTTTCCTTCAAGACGCCAACCCCCCAAACGACGGGGAGAGAAGAGGACACGAGAGGCCCCTAAAAGAGATACCCAACAAAGCGATAGCTTGCCTCTCGTATCCTTCATTCTTCCCGGCAACTACAAGTAGCACCAAGAAGGAACCAGCTACAATTGTGACCCCCGGAGTGACCCGAAGCAGCCAGCGGAAGCAGCATCCTTCAGTCGCCGGGCGGAACAAACCGAAGCCACGCCTCTTCGCCGCCCACCCGTAGTAGCCGGTCGGAACCGAACCAGCAGCAGACCCGAATTACATTCCCGCAAGATGGAATCTGTTGAATCAGGAGTGCACCATGTCACCATCAAGCCACCCACGTTCTCTGAAGCGTCGGCCGCAGGATGGTTCTCCATCATGGAGGCACAATTCCACATTTCCAGAATACATCCGAAGAAACCAAACTTTAAGCCGCTTCAATCAACCAAACCAAACTTTAAGCCGCTTCAATCAACCAAACCAAACTTTAAGCCGCTTCAATCACCAACCAAACTTTAAGCCGCTTCAATCACCAAACAAACTTTAAGCCGCTTCAATCGACCAAACCAAACTTTAAGCCGCTTCAATCAACCAAACCAAACTTTAAACAAAGCACGCAAGGAAAAGGACGATGGAAGACGCACCTCGGAGGTAGCAAATACAGACCTCAGGACGAGCGCGCAGGACAACGCAACAACCGGAAACGAGGCCGACCGAGGATCAACGCGAGCTGGACGAAGGATCCGATTCAAATCAAGACCCGAATATTTCTACTTTTGATATACGTGCTCCGCTTCTCGGGGTGGGCAGTAGTGTGGGCCGCGCAGTTAATTTTCCGCATTTATATTATTTTTATATTAGTTACCGACAAACCAATTTTGCGCGTACCAAATTGTATATATTTTATCATTGTGTAATTTTAAGAATCATATATAATCTTTATAAATAAGTATTGTACATAAATTTTTATATATATATATTTAATTAATTCAGCTGTATATAAAATAACAAAATCTTCTGTAAAATAACCTCAGCCAACCAAGAACTCAATAAACTCTGAAAACGACCGGCTTTTCCTTCAAGACGCCAACCCCCAAACGACGGGGAGAGAAGAGGACACGAGAGGCCCCTAAAAGAGATACCCAACAAAGCGATAGCTTGCCTCTCGTATCCTTCATTCTTCCCGGCAACTACAAGTAGCACCAAGAAGGAACCAGCTACAATTGGTGACCCCCGGAGTGACCGAAGCAGCCAGCGGAAGCAGCATCCTTCAGTCGCCGGGCGGAACAAACCGAAGCCACGCCTCTTCGCCGCCCACCCGTAGTAGCCGGTCGGAACCGAACCAGCAGCAGACCCGAATTACATTCCCGCAAGATGGAATCTGTTGAATCAGGAGTGCACCATGTCACCATCAAGCCACCCACGTTCTCTGAAGCGTCGGCCGCAGGATGGTTCTCCATCATGGAGGCACAATTCCACATTTCCAGAATAACATCCGAAGAAACCAAACTTTAAGCCGCTTCAATCAACCAAACCAAACTTTAAGCGCTTCAATCAACCAAACCAAACTTTAAGCCGCTTCAATCGACCAAACCAAACTTTAAGCCGCTTCAATCGACCAAACAAACTTTAAGCCGCTTCAATCGACCAAACCAAACTTTAAGCCGCTTCAATCAACCAAACCAAACTTTAAACAAAAGCACGCAAGGAAAAAGGACGATGGAAGACGCACCTCGGAGGTAGCAAATACAGACCTCAGGACGAGCGCGCAGGACAACGCAACAACCGGAAACGAGGCCGACCGAGGATCAACGCGAGCTGGACGAAGGATCCGATTCAAATCAAGACCCGAATATTTCTACTTTTGATATACGTGCTCCGCTTCTCGGGGTGGGCAGTAGTGTGGGGCCGCGCAGTTAATTTTCCGCATTTATATTATTTTTATATTAGTTACCGACAAACCAATTTTGCGCGTACCAAATTGTATATATTTTATCATTGTGTAATTTTAAGAATCATATATAATCTTTATAAATAAGTATTGTACATAAATTTATTTATATATATATATTAATTAATTCAGCTGTAATAAAATAACAAAATCTTCTGTAAAATAACCTCAGCCAACCAAGAACTCAATAAACTCTGAAAACGACCGGCTTTTCCTTCAAGACGCCAACCCCCCAAACGACGGGGAGAGAAGAGGACACGAGAGGCCCCTAAAAGAGATACCCAACAAAGCGATAGCTTGCCTCTCGTATCCTTCATTCTTCCCGGCAACTACAAGTAGCACCAAGAAGGAACCAGCTACAATTGGTGACCCCCGGAGTGACCCGAAGCAGCCAGCGGAAGCAGCATCCTTCAGTCGCCGGGCGGAACAAACCGAAGCCACGCCTCTTCGCCGCCCACCCGTAGTAGCCGGTCGGAACCGAACCAGCAGCAGACCCGAATTACATTCCCGCAAGATGGAATCTGTTGAATCAGGAGTGCACCATGTCACCATCAAGCCACCACGTTCTCTGAAGCGTCGGCCGCAGGATGGTTCTCCATCATGGAGGCACAATTCCACATTTCCAGAATAACATCCGAAGAAACCAAACTTTAAGCCGCTTCAATCAACCAAACCAAACTTTAAGTCGCTTCAATCAACCAAACCAAACTTTAAGCCTCTTCAATCAACCAAACCAAACTTTAAGCCGCTTCATCACCAATCCAAACTTTAAGCCGCTTCAATCCAAACAAACTTAAGCCGCTTCATCGACCAAACCAAACTTTAAGCCGCTTCAATCAACCAAACCAAACTTTAAACAAAAGCACGCAAGGAAAAAGGACGATGGAAGACGCACCTCGGAGGTAGCAAATACAGACCTCAGGACGAGCGCGCAGGACAACGCAACAACCGGAAACGAGGCCGACCGAGGATCAACGCGAGCTGACGAAGGATCCGATTCAAATCAAGACCCGAATATTTCACTTTTGATATACGTGCTCCGCTTCTCGGGGGGGCAGTAGTGTGGGCCGCGCAGTTAATTTTCCGCATTTATATTATTTTTATATTAGTTCCGACAAACCAATTTTGCGCGTACCAAATTGTATATATTTTATCATTGTGTAATTTTAAGAATCATATATAATCTTTATAAAAAGTATTGTACATAAATTTATATTTATATATATTTAATTAATTCAGCTGTATATAAAATAACAAAATCTTCTGTAAAATAACCTCAGCCAACCAAGAACTCAATAAACTCTGAAACGACCGGCTTTTCTTCAAGACGCCAACCCCCCAAACGACGGGGAGAGAAGAGGACACGAGAGGCCCTAAAAGAGATACCCAACAAAGCGATAGCTTGCCTCTCGTATCCTTCATTCTTCCCGGCAACTACAAGTAGCACCAAGAAGGAACCAGCTACAATTGGTGACCCCCGGAGTGACCCGAAGCAGCAGCGGAAGCAGCATCCTTCAGTCGCCGGGCGGAACAACCGAAGCCACGCCTCTTCGCCGCCCACCCGTAGTAGCCGGTCGGAACCGAACCAGCAGCAGACCCGAATTACATTCCCGCAAGATGGAATCTGTTGAATCAGGAGTGCACCATGTCACCATCAAGCCACCCCGTTCTCTGAAGCGTCGGCCGCAGGATGGTTCTCCATCATGGAGGCACAATTCCACATTTCCAGAATAACATCCGAAGAAACCAAACTTTAAGCCGCTTCAATCAACCAAACCAACTTTAAGCCGCTTCAATCAACCAAACCAAACTTTAAGCCGCTTCAATCAACCAAACCAAACTTAAGCCGCTTCAATCAACCAACCAAACTTTAAGCCGCTTCAATCG
The DNA here is from genome assembly GCA_023014485.1 of Bathynomus jamesi. Lineage (NCBI taxonomy): Eukaryota > Metazoa > Arthropoda > Malacostraca > Isopoda > Cirolanidae > Bathynomus > Bathynomus jamesi. The sequence continues at coordinate 22,332 of JAJOZX010004127.1, forward strand.
ACCAAACCAAACTTTAAGCCGCTTCAATCACCAAACCAAACTTTAAACAAAGCACGCAAGGAAAAAGGACGATGGAAGACGCACCTCGGAGGTAGCAAATACAGACCTCAGGACGAGCGCGCAGGACAACGCAACAACCGGAACGAGGCCGACCGAGGATCAACGCGAGCTGGACGAAGGATCCGATTCAAATCAAGACCCGAATATTTCTACTTTTGATATACGTGCTCCGCTTCTCGGGGTGGGCAGTAGTGTGGGCCGCGCAATTAATTTTCCGCATTTATATTATTTTTATATTAGTTTACCGACAACCAATTTTGCGCGTACCAAATTGTATATATTTTATCATTGTGTAATTTTAAGAATCATATATAATCTTTATAAATAAGTATTGTACATAAATTTTTATATATTATATTTAATTAATTCAGCTGTATATAAAATACAAAATCTTCTGTAAAATAACCTCAGCCAACAAGAACTCAATAAACTCTGAAAACGACCGGCTTTTCCTTCAAGACGCCAACCCCCCAAACGACGGGAGAGAAGAGACACGAGAGGCCCCTAAAAGAGATACCCAACAAAGCGATAGCTTGCCTCTCGTATCCTTCATCTTCCGAAACTACAGTAGCACCAAGAAGGAACCAGCTACAATTGGTGACCCCCGGAGTGACCCGAAGCAGCCAGCGGAAGCAGCATCCTTCAGTCGCCGGGCGGAACAAACCGAAGCCACGCCTCTTTCGCCGCCCACCCGTAGTAGCCGGTCGGAACGAACCAGCAGCAGACCCCGAATTACATTCCCGCAAGATGGAATCTGTTGAATCAGGGTGCACCATGTCACCATCAAGCCACCCACGTTCTCTGAAGCTCGGCCGCAGGATGGTTCTCCATCAGGAGGCACAATTCCACATTTCCAGAATAACATCCGAAGAAACCAAACTTAAGCCGCTTCAATCAACCAACCAAACTTTAAGCCGCTTCAATCAACCAAACCAAACTTTAAGCCGCTTCAATCGAACCAAACCAAACTTTAAGCGCTTCAATCGACCAAACCAAACTTTAAGCCGCTTCAATCGACAAACCAAACTTTAAGCCGCTTCAATCAACCAACCAAACTTTAAACAAAAGCACGCAGGAAAAAGGACGATGGAAGACGCACCTCGGAGGTAGCAAATACAGACCTCAGGACGAGCGCGCAGGACACGCAACAACCGAAACGAGGCCGACCGAGGATCAACGCGAGCTGGACGAAGGATCCGATTCAAATCAAGACCCGAATATTTTCTACTTTTGATATACGTGCTCCGGCTTCTCGGGGTGGGCAGTAGTGTGGGGCCGCGCAGTTTTTCCGCATTTATATTATTTTTATATTAGTTACGACAAACCAATTTTGCGCGTACCAAATTGTATTATTTTATCATTGTGTAATTTAAGAATCATATAATCTTTATAAAATACGTATTGTACATAAATTTATATTATATATATTTAATTAATTCAGCTGTATATAAAATAACAAAATCTTCTGTAAAATAACCTCAGCCAACCAAGAACTCAATAAACTCTGAAAACGACCGGCTTTTCCTTCAAGACGCCAACCCCCAAACGACGGGGAGAGAAGAGGACACGAGAGGCCCCTAAAAGAGATACCCAACAAAGCGATAGCTTGCCTCTCGTATCCTTCATCTTCCCGGCAACTACAAGTAGCACCAAGAAGGAACCAGCTACAATTGGTGACCCCCGGAGTGACCCGAAGCAGCCAGCGAAGTAGCATCTTCAGTCGCGGGCGGAACAAACCGAAGCCACGCCTCTTCGCCGCCCACCCGTAGTAGCCGGTCGGAACCGAACAGCAGCAGACCGAATTACATTCCCGCAGATGGAATCTGTTGAATCAGGAGTGCACCATGTCACCATCAAGCCACCCACGTTTCTGAAGCGTCGGCCGCAGGATGGTTCTCCATCATGGAGGCACAATTCCACATTTCCAGAATAACATCCGAAGAAACCAACTTTAAGCCGCTTCAATCAACCAAACCAAACTTTAAGCCGCTTCAATCACCAAACCAAACTTTAAGCCGCTTCAATCAACCAAACCAAACTTTAAGCCGCTTCAATCAACCAAACAAACTTTAAGCCGCTTCAATCGACCAAACCAAACTTAAGCCGCTTCAATCAACCAAACCAAACTTTAAACAAAAGCACGCAAGGAAAAAGGACGATGGAAGACGCACCTCGGAGGTAGCAAATACAGACCTCAGGACGAGCGCGCAGGACAACGCAACAACCGGAAACGAGGCCGACCGAGGATCAACGCGAGCTGGACGAAGGATCCGATTCAAATCAAGACCCGAATATTTCTACTTTTGATATACGTGCTCCGCTTCTCGGGTGGGCAGTAGTGTGGGGCCGCGCAGTTAATTTTCCGCATTTATATTATTTTTATATTAGTTACCGACAAACCAATTTTGCGCGTACCAAATTGTATATATTTTATCATTGTGTAATTTTAAGAATCATATATAATCTTTATAAATAAGTATTGTACATAAATTTATATTATATATATTTAATTAATTCAGCTGTATATAAAATAACAAAATCTTCTGTAAAATAACCTCAGCCAACCAAGAACTCAATAAACTCTGAAAACGACCGGCTTTTCCTTCAAGACGCCAACCCCCCAAACGACGGGGAGAGAAGAGGACACGAGAGGCCCCTAAAAGAGATACCCAACAAAGCGATAGCTTGCCTCTCGTATCCTTAATTCTTCCCGGCAACTACAAGTAGCACCAAGAAGGAACCAGCTACAATTGGTGACCCCCGGAGTGACCCGAAGCAGCCAGCGGAAGCAGCATCCTTCAGTCGCCGGGCGGAACAAACCGAAGCCACGCCTCTTCGCCGCCCACCCGTAGTAGCCGGTCGGAACCGAACCAGCAGCAGACCCGAATTACATTCCCGCAAGATGGAATCTGTTGAATCAGGAGTGCACCATGTCACCATCAAGCCACCCACGTTCTCTGAAGCGTCGGCCGCAGGATGGTTCTCCATCATGGAGGCACAATTCCACATTTCCAGAATAACATCCGAAGAAACCAAACTTTAAGCCGCTTCAATCAACCAAACCAAACTTTAAGCCGCTTCAATCAACCAAACCAAACTTTAAGCCGCTTCAATCACCAAACCAAACTTTAAGCCGCTTCAATCAACCAAAACTTTAAGCCGCTTCAATCGACCAAACCAAACTTTAAGCCGCTTCAATCAACCAAACCAAACTTTAAACAAAAGCACGCAAGGAAAAAGGACGATGGAAGACGCACCTCGGAGGTAGCAAATACAGACCTCAGGACGAGCGCGCAGGACAACGCAACAACCGGAAACGAGGCCGACCGAGGATCAACGCGAGCTGGACGAAGGATCCGATTCAAATCAAGACCCGAATATTTCTACTTTTGATATACGTGCTCCGCTTCTCGGGGTGGGCAGTAGTGTGGGGCCGCGCAGTTAATTTTCCGCATTTATATTATTTTTATATTAGTTACCGACAAACCAATTTTGCGCGTACCAAATTGTATATATTTTATCATTGTGTAATTTTAAGAATCATATATAATCTTTATAAATAAGTATTGTACATAAATTTTTATATATATATTTAATTAATTCAGCTGTATATAAAATAACAAAATCTTCTGTAAAATAACCTCAGCCAACCAAGAACTCAATAAACTCTGAAAACGACCGGCTTTTCCTTCAAGACGCCAACCCCCCAAACGACGGGGAGAGAAGAGGACACGAGAGGCCCCTAAAAGAGATACCCAACAAAGCGATAGCTTGCCTCTCGTATCCTTCATTCTTCCCGGCAACTACAAGTAGCACCAAGAAGGAACCAGCTACAATTGGTGACCCCCGGAGTGACCCGAAGCAGCCAGCGGAAGCAGCATCCTTCAGTCGCCGGGCGGAACAAACCGAAGCCACGCCTCTTCGCCGCCCACCCGTAGTAGCCGGTCGGAACCGAACCAGCAGCAGACCCGAATTACATTCCCGCAAGATGGAATCTGTTGAATCAGGAGTGCACCATGTCACCATCAAGCCACCCACGTTCTCTGAAGCGTCGGCCGCAGGATGGTTCTCCATCATGGAGGCACAATTCCACATTTCCAGAATAACATCCGAAGAAACCAAACTTTAAGCCGCTTCAATCAACCAAACCAAACTTTAAGCCGCTTCAATCAACCAAACCAAACTTTAAGCCGCTTCAATCGACCAAACCAAACTTTAAGCCGCTTCAATCGACCAAACAAAACTTTAAGCCGCTTCAATCGACAAAACCAAACTTTAAGCCGCTTCAATCAACCAAACCAAACTTTAAACAAAAGCACGCAAGGAAAAAGGACGATGGAAGACGCACCTCGGAGGTAGCAAATACAGACCTCAGGACGAGCGCGCAGGACAACGCAACAACCGGAAACGAGGCCGACCGAGGATCAACGCGAGCTGGACGAAGGATCCGATTCAAATCAAGACCCGAATATTTCTACTTTTGATATACGTGCTCCGCTTCTCGGGGTGGGCAGTAGTGTGGGGCCGCGCAGTTAATTTTCCGCATTTATATTATTTTTATATTAGTTACCGACAAACCAATTTTGCGCGTACCAAATTGTATATATTTTATCATTGTGTAATTTTAAGAATCATATATAATCTTTATAAATAAGTATTGTACATAAATTTATATTTATATATATTTAATTAATTCAGCTGTATATAAAATAACAAAATCTTCTGTAAAATAACCTCAGCCAACCAAGAACTCAATAAACTCTGAAAACGACCTGCTTTTCCTTCAAGACGCCAACCCCCCAAACGAAGGGGAGAGAAGAGGACACGAGAGGCCCCTAAAAGAGATACCCAACAAGCGATAGCTTGCCTCTCGTATCCTTCATTCTTCCCGGCAACTACAAGTAGCACCAAGAAGGAACCAGCTACAATTGGTGACCCCCGGAGTGACCTGAAGCAGCCAGCGGAAGCAGCATCCTTCAGTCGCCGGGCGGAACAAACCGAAGCCACGCCTCTTCGCCGCCCACCCGTAGTAGCCGGTCGGAGCCGAACCAGCAGCAGACCCGAATTACATTCCCGCAAGATGGAATCTGTTGAATCAGGAGTTCACCATGTCACCATCAAGCCACCCACGTTCTCTGAAGCGTCGGCCGCAGGATGGTTCTCCATCATGGAGGCACAATTCCACATTTCCAGAATAACATCCGAAGAAACCAAACTTTAAGCCGCTTCAATCAACCAAACCAAACTTTAAGCCGCTTCAATCAACCAAACCAAACTTTAAGCCGCTTCAATCAACCAAACCAAACTTTAAGCCGCTTCAATCAACCAAACCAAACTTTAAGCCGCTTCAATCAACCAAACCAAACTTTAAGCCGCTTCAATCAACCAAACCAAACTTTAAGCCGCTTCAATCAACCAAACCAAACTTTAAGCCGCTTCAATCACCAAACCAAACTTTAAGCCGCTTCAATCAACCAAACCAAACGTTAAGCCGCTTCAATCAACCAAACCAAACTTTAAGCCGCTTCAATCGACCAAACCAAACTTTAAGCCGCTTCAATGAACCAAACCAACTTTAAACAAAAGCACGCAAGGAAAAAGGACGATGGAAGACGCACCTCGGAGGTAGCAAATACAGACCTCAGGACGAGCGCGCAGGACAACGCAACAACCGGAAACGAGGCCGACCGAGGATCAACGCGAGCTGGACGAAGGATCCGATTCAAATCAAGACCCGAATATTTCTACTTTTGATATACGTGCTCCGCTTCTCGGGGTGGGCAGTAGTGTGGGGCCGCGCAGTTAGTTTTCCGCATTTATATTATTTTTATATTAGTTACCGACAAACCAATTTTGCGCGTACCAAATTGTATATATTTTATCATTGTGTAATTTTAAGAATCATACATAATCTTTATAAATAAGTATTGTACATAAATTTATATATATATATATTTAATTAATTCAGCTGTATAAAATAACAAAATCTTCTGTAAAATAACCTCAGCCAACCAAGAACTCAATAAACTCTGAAAACGACCGGCTTTTCCTTCAAGACGCCAACCCCCAAACGACGGGGAGAGAAGAGGACACGAGAGGCCCCTAAAAGAGATACCCAACAAAGCGATAGATGCCTCTCGTATCCTTAATTCTTCCCGGCAACTACAAGTAGCACCAAGAAGGAACCAGCTACAATTGGTGACCCCGGAGTGACCCGAAGCAGCCAGCGGAAGTAGCATCCTTCAGTCGCCGGGCGGAACAAACCGAAGCCACGCCTCTTCGCCGCCCACCCGTAGTAGCCGGTCGGAACCGAACCAGCAGCAGACCCGAATTACATTCCCGCAAGATGGAATCTGTTGAATCAGGAGTGCACCATGTCACCATCAAGCCACCCACGTTCTCTGAAGCGTCGGCCGCAGGATGGTTCTCCATCATGGAGGCACAATTCCACATTTCCAGAATAACATCCGAAGAAACCAAACTTTAAGCCGCTTCAATCAACCAAACCAAACTTTAAGCCGCTTCAATCAACCAAACCAAACTTTAAGCCGCTTCAATCAACCAAACCAAACTTTAAGCCGCTTCAATCGAACCAAACAAACTTTAAGCCGCTTCAATCGACCAAACCAAACTTTAAGCCGCTTCAATCAACCAAACCAAACTTTAAACAAAAGCACGCAAGGAAAAAGGACGATGGAAGACGCACCTCGGAGGTAGCAAATACAGACCTCAGGACGAGCGCGCAGGACAACGCAACAACCGGAAACGAGGCCGACCGAGGATCAACGCGAGCTGGACGAAGGATCCGATTCAAATCAAGACCCGAATATTTCTACTTTTGATATACGTGCTCCGCTTCTCGGGGTGGGCAGTAGTGTGGGGCCGCGCAGTTAATTTTCCGCATTTATATTATTTTTATATTAGTTACCGACAAACCAATTTTGCGCGTACCAAATTGTATATATTTTATCATTGTGTAATTTTAAGAATCATATATAATCTTTATAAATAAGTATTGTACATAAATTTATATTTATATATATTTAATTAATTCAGCTGTATATAAATAACAAAATCTTCTGTAAAATAACCTCAGCCAACCAAGAACTCAATAAACTCTGAAAACGACCGGCTTTTCCTTCAAGACGCCAACCCCCCAAACGACGGGGAGAGAAGAGGACACGAGAGGCCCCTAAAAGAGATACCCAACAAAGCGATAGCTTGCCTCTCGTATCCTTATTCTTCCCGGCAACTACAAGTAGCACCAAGAAGGAACCAGCTACAATTGGTGACCCCCGGAGTGACCCGAAGCAGCCAGCGGAAGCAGCATCCTTCAGTCGCCGGGCGGAACAAACCGAAGCCACGCCTCTTCGCCGCCCACCCGTAGTAGCCGGTCGGAACCGAACCAGCAGCAGACCCGAATTACATTCCCGCAAGATGGAATCTGTTGAATCAGGAGTGCACCATGTCACCATCAAGCCACCCACGTTCTCTGAAGCGTCGGCCGCAGGATGGTTCTCCATCATGAGGCACAATTCACATTTCCAGAATAACATCCGAAGAAACCAAACTTTAAGCCGCTTCAATCAACCAAACCAAACTTTAAGCCGCTTCAATCAACCAAACCAAACTTTAAGCCGCTTCAATCACCAAACCAAACTTTAAGCCGCTTCAATCGACCAAACCAAACTTTAAGCCGCTTCAATCGACCAAACCAACTTTAAGCCGCTTCAATCAACCAAACCAAACTTTAAACAAAAGCACGCAAGGAAAAAGGACGATGGAAGACGCACCTCGGAGGTAGCAAATACAGACCTCAGGACGAGCGCGCAGGACAACGCAACAACCGGAAACGAGGCCGACCGAGGATCAACGCGAGCTGGACGAAGGATCCGATTCAAATCAAGACCCGAATATTTCTACTTTTGATATACGTGCTCCGCTTCTCGGGGTGGGCAGTAGTGTGGGGCCGCGCAGTTAATTTTCCGCATTTATATTATTTTTATATTAGTTACCGACAAACCAATTTTGCGCGTACCAAATTGTATATATTTTATCATTGTGTAATTTTAAGAATCATATATAATCTTTATAAATAAGTATTGTACATAAATTTATATTATATATTTAATTAATTCAGCTGTATATAAAATAACAAAATCTTCTGTAAATAACCTCAGCCAACCAAGAACTCAATAAACTCTGAAAACGACCGGCTTTTCCTTCAAGACGCCAACCCCCCAAACGACGGGGAGAGAAGAGGACACGAGAGGCCCCTAAAAGAGATACCCAACAAAGCGATAGCTTGCCTCTCGTATCCTTCATTCTTCCCGGCAACTACAAGTAGCACCAAGAAGGAACCAGCTACAATTGGTGACCCCCGGAGTGACCCGAAGCAGCCAGCGGAAGCAGCATCCTTCAGTCGCCGGCGGAACAAACCGAAGCCACGCCTCTTCGCCGCCCACCCGTAGTAGCCGGTCGGAACCGAACCAGCAGCAGACCCGAATTACATTCCCGCAAGATGGAATCTGTTGAATCAGGAGTGCACCATGTCACCATCAAGCCACCCACGTTCTCTGAAGCGTCGGCCGCAGGATGGTTCTCCATCATGGAGGCACAATTCCACATTTCCAGAATAACATCCGAAGAAACCAAACTTTAAGCCGCTTCAATCAACCAAACCAAACTTTAAGCCGCTTCAATCAACCAAACCAAACTTTAAGCCGCTTCAATCAACCAAACCAAACTTTAAGCCGCTTCAATCAACCAAACCAAACTTTAAGCCGCTTCAATCGACCAAACCAAACTTTAAGCCGCTTCAATCACCAAACCAAACTTTAAACAAAAGCACGCAAGGAAAAAGGACGATGGAAGACGCACCTCGGAGGTAGCAAATACAGACCTCAGGACGAGCGCGCAGGACAACGCAACAACCGGAAACGAGGCCGACCGAGGATCAACGCGAGCTGGACGAAGGATCCGATTCAAATCAAGACCCGAATATTTCTACTTTTGATATACGTGCTCCGCTTCTCGGGGTGGGCAGTAGTGTGGGGCCGCGCAGTTAATTTTCCGCATTTATATTATTTTTATATTAGTTACCGACAAACCAATTTTGCGCGTACCAAATTGTATATATTTTATCATTGTGTAATTTTAAGAATCATATATAATCTTTATAAATAAGTATTGTACATAAATTTATTATATATATATATTTAATTAATTCAGCTGTATATAAAATAACAAAATCTTCTGTAAAATAACCTCAGCCAACCAAGAACTCAATAAACTCTGAAAACGACCGGCTTTTCCTTCAAGACGCCAACCCCCCAAACGACGGGGAGAGAAGAGGACACGAGAGGCCCCTAAAAGAGATACCCAACAAAGCGATAGCTTGCCTCTCGTATCCTTCATTCTTCCCGCAACTACAAGTAGCACCAAGAAGGAACCAGCTACAATTGGTGACCCCCGGAGTGACCCGAAGCAGCCAGCGGAAGCAGCATCCTTCAGTCGCCGGGCGGAACAAACCGAAGCCACGCCTCTTCGCCGCCCACCCGTAGTAGCCGGTCGGAACCGAACCAGCAGCAGACCCGAATTACATTCCCGCAAGATGGAATCTGTTGAATCAGGAGTGCACCATGTCACCATCAAGCCACCCACGTTCTCTGAAGCGTCGGCCGCAGGATGGTTCTCCATCATGGAGGCACAATTCCACATTTCCAGAATAACATCCGAAGAAACCAAACTTTAAGCCGCTTCAATCAACCAAACCAAACTTTAAGCCGCTTCAATCACCAAACCAAACTTTAAGCCGCTTCAATCACCAAACCAAACTTTAAGCCGCTTCAATCGACCAAACAAACTTTAAGCCGCTTCAATCAACCAAACCAAACTTTAAACAAAAGCACGCAAGGAAAAAGGACGATGGAAGACGCACCTCGGAGGTAGCAAATACAGACCTCAGGACGAGCGCGCAGGACAACGCAACAACCGGAAACGAGGCCGACCGAGGATCAACGCGAGCTGGACGAAGGATCCGATTCAAATCAAGACCCGAATATTTCTACTTTTGATATACGTGCTCCGCTTCTCGGGGTGGGCAGTAGTGTGGGGCCGCGCAGTTAATTTTCCGCATTTATATTATTTTTATATTAGTTACCGACAAACCAATTTTGCGCGTACCAAATTGTATATATTTTATCATTGTGTAATTTTAAGAATCATATATAATCTTTATAAATAAGTATTGTACATAAATTTATATTTATATATATTTAATTAATTCAGCTGTATATAAAATAACAAAATCTTCTGTAAAATAACCTCAGCCAACCAAGAACTCAATAAACTCTGAAAACGACCGGCTTTTCCTTCAAGACGCCAACCCCCCAAACGACGGGGAGAGAAAGGACACGAGAGGCCCTAAAAGAGATACCCAACAAAGCGATAGCTTGCCTCTCGTATCCTTCATTCTTCCCGGCAACTACAAGTAGCACCAAGAAGGAACCAGCTACAATTGGTGACCCCCGGAGTGACCCGAAGCAGCCAGCGGAAGCAGCATCCTTCAGTCGCCGGGCGGAACAAACCGAAGCCACGCCTCTTCGCCGCCCACCCGTAGTAGCCGGTCGGAACCGAACCAGCAGCAGACCCGAATTACATTCCCGCAAGATGGAATCTGTTGAATCAGGAGTGCACCATGTCACCATCAAGCCACCCACGTTCTCTGAAGCGTCGGCCGCAGGATGGTTCTCCATCATGGAGGCACAATTCCACATTTCCAGAATAACATCCGAAGAAACCAAACTTTAAGCCGCTTCAATCAACCAAACCAAACTTTAAGCCGCTTCAATCAACCAAACCAAACTTTAAGCCGCTTCAATCGACCAAACCAAACTTTAAGCCGCTTCAATCGACCAAACCAAACTTTAAGCCGCTTCAATCGACCAAACCAAACTTTAAGCCGCTTCAATCAACCAAACCAAACTTTAAACAAAAGCACGCAAGGAAAAAGGACGATGGAAGACGCACCTCGGAGGTAGCAAATACAGACCTCAGGACGAGCGCGCAGGACAACGCAACAACCGGAAACGAGGCCGACCGAGGATCAACGCGAGCTGGACGAAGGATCCGATTCAAATCAAGACCCGAATATTTCTACTTTTGATATACGTGCTCCGCTTCTCGGGGTGGGCAGTAGTGTGGGGCCGCGCAGTTAATTTTCCGCATTTATATTTTTTATATTAGTTACCGACAAACCAATTTTGCGCGTACCAAATTGTATATATTTTATCATTGTGTAATTTTAAGAATCATATATAATCTTTATAAATAAGTATTGTACATAAATTTATATTTATATATATTTAATTAATTCAGCTGTATATAAAATAACAAAATCTTCTGTAAAATAACCTCAGCCAACCAAGAACTCAATAAACTCTGAAAACGACCGGCTTTTCCTTCAAGACGCCAACCCCCCAAACGACGGGGAGAGAAGAGGACACGAGAGGCCCCTAAAAGAGATACCCAACAAAGCGATAGCTTGCCTCTCGTATCCTTCATTCTTCCCGGCAACTACAAGTAGCACCAAGAAGGAACCAGCTACAATTGGTGACCCCCGGAGTGACCCGAAGCAGCCAGCGGAAGGCATCCTTCAGTCGCCGGGCGGAACAAACCGAAGCCACGCCTCTTCGCCGCCCACCCGTAGTAGCCGGTCGGAACCGAACCAGCAGCAGACCCGAATTACATTCCCGCAAGATGGAATCTGTTGAATCAGGAGTGCACCATGTCACCATCAAGCCACCCACGTTCTCTGAAGCGTCGGCCGCAGGATGGTTCTCCATCATGGAGGCACAATTCCACATTTCCAGAATAACATCCGAAGAAACCAAACTTTAAGCCGCTTCAATCAACCAAACCAAACTTTAAGCCGCTTCAATCAACCAAACCAAACTTTAAGCCGCTTCAATCGACCAAACCAAACTTTAAGCCGCTTCAATCGACCAAACCAAACTTTAAGCCGCTTCAATCGACCAAACCAAACTTTAAGCCGCTTCAATCAACCAAACCAAACTTTAAACAAAAGCACGCAAGGAAAAAGGACGATGGAAGACGCACCTCGGAGGTAGCAAATACAGACCTCAGGACGAGCGCGCAGGACAACGCAACAACCGGAAACGAGGCCGACCGAGGATCAACGCGAGCTGGACGAAGGATCCGATTCAAATCAAGACCCGAATATTTCTACTTTTGATATACGTGCTCCGCTTCTCGGGTGGGCAGTAGTGTGGGGCCGCGCAGTTAATTTTCCGCATTTATATTATTTTTATATTAGTTACCGACAAACCAATTTTGCGCGTACCAAATTGTATATATTTTATCATTGTGTAATTTTAAGAATCATATATAATCTTTATAAATAAGTATTGTACATAAATTTATATATATATATTTAATTAATTCAGCTGTATATAAAATAACAAAATCTTCTGTAAAATAACCTCAGCCAACCAAGAACTCAATAAACTCTGAAAACGACCGGCTTTTCCTTCAAGACGCCAACCCCCCAAACGACGGGGAGAGAAGAGGACACGAGAGGCCCCTAAAAGAGATACCCAACAAAGCGATAGCTTGCCTCTCGTATCCTTCATTCTTCCCGCAACTACAAGTAGCACCAAGAAGGAACCAGCTACAATTGGTGACCCCCGGAGTGACCCGAAGCAGCCAGCGGAAGCAGCATCCTTCAGTCGCCGGCGGAACAAACCGAAGCCACGCCTCTTCGCCGCCCACCCGTAGTAGCCGGTCGGAACCGAACCAGCAGCAGACCCGAATTACATTCCCGCAAGATGGAATCTGTTGAATCAGGAGTGCACCATGTCACCATCAAGCCACCACGTTCTCTGAAGCGTCGGCCGCAGGATGGTTCTCCATCATGGAGGCACAATTCCACATTTCCAGAATAACATCCGAAGAAACCAAACTTTAAGCCGCTTCAATCAACCAAACCAAACTTTAAGCCGCTTCAATCAACCAAACCAAACTTTAAGCCGCTTCAATCAACCAAACCAAACTTTAAGCCGCTTCAATCACCAAACCAAACTTTAAGCCGCTTCAATCGACCAAACCAAACTTTAAGCCGCTTCAATCAACCAAACCAAACTTTAAACAAAAGCACGCAAGGAAAAAGGACGATGGAAGACGCACCTCGGAGGTAGCAAATACAGACCTCAGGACGAGCGCGCAGGACAACGCAACAACCGGAAACGAGGCCGACCGAGGATCAACGCGAGCTGGACGAAGGATCCGATTCAAATCAAGACCCGAATATTTCTACTTTTGATATACGTGCTCCGCTTCTCGGGGTGGGCAGTATGTGGGGCCGCGCAGTTAATTTTCCGCATTTATATTATTTTTATATTAGTTACCGACAAACCAATTTTGCGCGTACCAAATTGTATATATTTTATCATTGTGTAATTTTAAGAATCATATATAATCTTTATAAATAAGTATTGTACATAAATTTATATTATATATTTAATTAATTCAGCTGTATATAAAATAAAAAATCTTCTGTAAAATACCTCAGCCAACCAAGAACTCAATAAACTCTGAAAACGACCGCTTTTCCTTCAAGACGCCACCCCCCAAACGACGGGAGAGAAGAGGACACGAGAGGCCCCTAAAAGAGATACCCAACAAAGCGATAGCTTGCCTCTCGTATCCTTCATTCTTCCCGGCAACTACAAGTAGCACAAGAAGGAACCAGCTACAATTGGTGACCCCCGAGTGACCCGAGCAGCCAGCGGAAGCAGCATCCTTCAGTCGCCGGGCGGAACAAACCGAAGCCACGCCTCTTCGCCGCCCACCCGTAGTATCGTCGGAACCGAACCAGCAGCAGACCCGAATTACATTCCGCAAGATGGAATCTGTTGATCAGGAGTGCACCATGTCACCATCAAGCCACCCACGTTCTCTGAAGCGTCGGCCGCAGGATGGTTCTCCATCATGGGCACATTCCACATTTCCAGAATAACATCCGAAGAAACCAAACTTTAAGCCGCTTCATCAACCAAACCAAACTTTAAGCCGCTTCAATCACCAACCAAACTTTAAGCCGCTTCAATCGCCAAACCAAACTTTAAGCCGCTTCAATCGACCAAACCAAACTTAAGCCGCTTCAATCAACCAAACCAAACTTTAAACAAAACACGCAAGGAAAAAGGACGATGGAAGACGCACCTCGGAGGTAGCAAATACAGACCTCAGGAGAGCGCGCAGGACAACGCAACAACCGGAAACGAGGCCGACCGAGGATCAACGCGAGCTGGACGAAGGATCCGATTCAAATCAAGACCCGATATTTCTACTTTTGATATACGTGCTCCGCTTCTCGGGGTGGGCAGTATGTGGGGCCGCGCAGTTAATTTTCCGCATTTATATTTTTTTATATTAGTTACCGACAAACCAATTTTGCGCGTACCAAATTGTATATATTTTATCATTGTGTAATTTTAAGAATCATATATAATCTTTATAAATAAGTATTGTACATAAATTTTATATATTATATATTTATTAATTCAGCTGTATATAAAATAACAAAATCTTCTGTAAAATAACCTCAGCCAACCAAGAACTCAATAAACTCTGAAAACGACCGGCTTTTCCTTCAAGACGCCAACCCCCCAAACGACGGGGAGAGAAGAGGACACGAGAGGCCCTAAAAGAGATACCCAACAAAGCGATAGCTTGCCTCTCGTATCCTTCATTCTTCCCGGCAACTACAAGTAGCACCAAGAAGGAACCAGCTACAATTGGTGACCCCGGAGTGACCCGAAGCAGCCAGCGGAAGCAGCATCCTTCAGTCGCCGGGCGGAACAAACCGAAGCCACGCCTCTTCGCCGCCCACCCGTAGTAGCCGGTCGGAACCGAACCAGCAGCAGACCCGAATTACATTCCCGCAAGATGGAATCTGTTGAATCAGGAGTGCACCATGTCACCATCAAGCCACCCACGTTCTCTGAAGCGTCGGCCGCAGGATGGTTCTCCATCATGGAGGCACAATTCCACATTTCCAGAATAACATCCGAAGAAACCAAACTTTAAGCCGCTTCAATCAACCAAACCAATTTAAAGCCGCTTCAATCAACCAAAACTATAAGCCGCTTCAATCAACCAAACCAAACTTTAAGCCGCTTCAATCAACCAAACCAAACGTTAAGCCGCTTCAATCAACCAAACTAAACTTTAAGCCGCTTCAATCGACCAAACCAAACTTTAAGCCGCTTCAATGAACCAAACCAAACTTTAAACAAAAGCACGCAAGGAAAAAGGACGATGGAAGACGCACCTCGGAGGTAGCAAATACAGACCTCAGGACGAGCGCGCAGGACAACGCAACAACCGGAAACGAGGCCGACCGAGGATCAACGCGAGCTGGACGAAGATCCGATTCAAATCAAGACCCGAATATTTCTACTTTTGATATACGTGCTCCGCTTCTCGGGGTGGGCAGTAGTGTGGGCCGCGCAATTAATTTTCCGCATTTATATTATTTTTATATTAGTTACCGACAAACCAATTTTGCGCGTACCAAATTGTATATATTTTATCATTGTGTAATTTTAAGAATCATATATAATCTTTATAAATAAGTATTGTACATAAATTTTTATATATATATATTTAATTAATTCAGCTGTATATAAAATAACAAAATCTTCTGTAAAATAACCTCAGCCAACCAAGAACTCAATAAACTCTGAAAACGACCGGCTTTTCCTTCAAGACGCCAACCCCCAAACGACGGGGAGAGAAGAGGACACGAGAGGCCCCTAAAAGAGATACCCAACAAAGCGATAGCTTGCCTCTCGTATCCTTCATTCTTCCCGGCAACTACAAGTAGCACCAAGAAGGAACCAGCTACAATTGGTGACCCCCGGAGTGACCCGAAGCAGCCAGCGGAAGCAGCATCCTTCAGTCGCCGGGCGGAACAAACCGAAGCCACGCCTCTTCGCCGCCCACCCGTAGTAGCCGGTCGGAACCGAACCAGCAGCAGACCCGAATTACATTCCCGCAAGATGGAATCTGTTGAATCAGGAGTGCACCATGTCACCATCAAGACACCCACGTTCTCTGAAGCGTCGGCCGCAGGATGGTTCTCCATCATGGAGGCACAATTCCACATTTCCAGAATAACATCCGAAGAAACCAAACTTTAAGCCGCTTCAATCAACCAAACCAAACTTTAAGCCGCTTCAATCAACCAAGCCAAACTTTAAGCCGCTTCAATCAACCAAACCAAACTTTAAGCCGCTTCAATCAACCAAACCAAACTTTAAGCCGCTTCAATCAACCAAACCAAACTTTAAGCCGCTTCAATCGACCAAACCAAACTTTAGCCGCTTCAATCAACCAAACCAAACTTTAAACAAACACGCAAGGAAAAAGGACGATGAAGACGCACCTCGGAGGTAGCAAATACAGACCTCAGGACGACGCGCAGGACAACGCAACAACCGGAAACGAGGCCGACCGAGGATCAACGCGAGCTGGACGAAGGATCCGATTCAAATCAAGACCCGAATATTTCTACTTTTGATATACGTGCTCCGCTTCTCGGGGTGGGCAGTAGTGTGGGGCCGCGCAGTTAATTTTCCGCATTTATATTATTTTTATATTAGTTACCGACAAACCAATTTTGCGCGTACCAAATTGTATATATTTTATCATTGTGTAATTTTAAGAATCATATATAATCTTTATAAATAAGTATTGTACATAAATTTTTATATATATATTTAATTAATTCAGCTGTATATAAAATAACAAAATCTTCTGTAAAATAACCTCAGCCAACCAAGAACTCAATAAACTCTGAAAACGACCGGCTTTTCCTTCAAGACGCCAACCCCCCAAACGA
This sequence comes from Bathynomus jamesi, assembly GCA_023014485.1. NCBI lineage: Eukaryota > Metazoa > Arthropoda > Malacostraca > Isopoda > Cirolanidae > Bathynomus > Bathynomus jamesi. Next base: position 39,319 of record JAJOZX010004127.1, read on the forward strand.
CGGGGAGAGAAGAGGACACGAGAGGCCCCTAAAAGAGATACCCAACAAAGCGATAGCTTGCCTCTCGTATCCTTCATTCTTCCCGGCAACTACAAGTAGCACCAAGAAGGAACCAGCTACAATTGTGACCCCCGGAGTGACCCGAAGCAGCCAGCGGAAGCAGCATCCTTCAGTCGCCGGGCGGAACAAACCGAAGCCACGCCTCTTCGCCGCCCACCCGTAGTAGCCGGTCGGAACCGAACCAGCAGCAGACCCGAATTACATTCCCGCAAGATGGAATCTGTTGAATCAGGAGTGCACCATGTCACCATCAAGCCACCCACGTTCTCTGAAGCGTCGGCCGCAGGATGGTTCTCCATCATGGAGGCACAATTCCACATTTCCAGAATAACATCCGAAGAAACCAAACTTTAAGCCGCTTCAATCAACCAAACCAAACTTTAAGCCGCTTCAATCAACCAAACCAAACTTTAAGCCGCTTCAATCAACCAAACCAAACTTTAAGCCGCTTCAATCGACCAAACAAACTTTAAGCCGCTTCAATCGACCAAACCAAACTTTAAGCCGCTTCAATCAACCAAACCAAACTTTAAACAAAAGCACGCAAGGAAAAAGGACGATGGAAGACGCACCTCGGAGGTAGCAAATACAGACCTCAGGACGAGCGCGCAGGACAACGCAACAACCGGAAACGAGGCCGACCGAGGATCAACGCGAGCTGGACGAAGGATCCGATTCAAATCAAGACCCGAATATTTCTACTTTTGATATACGTGCTCCGCTTCTCGGGTGGGCAGTAGTGTGGGGCCGCGCAGTTAATTTTCCGCATTTATATTATTTTTATATTAGTTACCGACAAACCAATTTTGCGCGTACCAAATTGTATATATTTTATCATTGTGTAATTTTAAGAATCATATATAATCTTTATAAATAAGTATTGTACATAAATTTATATTTATATATATTTAATTAATTCAGCTGTATATAAAATAACAAAATCTTCTGTAAAATAACCTCAGCCAACCAAGAACTCAATAAACTCTGAAAACGACCTGCTTTTCCTTCAAGACGCCAACCCCCCAAACGAAGGGGAGAGAAGAGGACACGAGAGGCCCCTAAAAGAGATACCCAACAGAGCGATAGCTTGCCTCTCGTATCCTTCATTCTTCCCGGCAACTACAAGTAGCACCAAGAAGGAACCAGCTACAATTGGTGACCCCCGGAGTGACCTGAAGCAGCCAGCGGAAGCAGCATCCTTCAGTCGCCGGGCGGAACAAACCGAAGCCACGCCTCTTCGCCGCCCACCCGTAGTAGCCGGTCGGAGCCGAACCAGCAGCAGACCCGAATTACATTCCCGCAAGATGGAATCTGTTGAATCAGGAGTTCACCATGTCACCATCAAGCCACCCACGTTCTCTGAAGCGTCGGCCGCAGGATGGTTCTCCATCATGGAGGCACAATTCCACATTTCCAGAATAACATCCGAAGAAACCAAACTTTAAGCCGCTTCAATCAACCAAACCAAACTTTAAGTCGCTTCAATCAACCAAACCAAACTTTAAGCCGCTTCAATCAACCAAGCCAAACTTTAAGCCGCTTCAATCAACCAAACCAAACTTTAAGCCGCTTCAATCAACCAAACCAAACTTTAAGCCGCTTCAATCAACCAAACCAAACTTTAAGCCGCTTCAATCGACCAAACCAAACTTTAAGCCGCTTCAATCAACCAAACCAAACGTTAAGCCGCTTCAATCAACCAAACCAAACTTTAAGCCGCTTCAATCGACCAAACCAAACTTTAAGCCGCTTCAATGAACCAAACCAACTTTAAACAAAAGCACGCAAGGAAAAAGGACGATGGAAGACGCACCTCGGAGGTAGCAAATACAGACCTCAGGACGAGCGCGCAGGACAACGCAACAACCGGAAACGAGGCCGACCGAGGATCAACGCGAGCTGGACGAAGGATCCGATTCAAATCAAGACCCGAATATTTCTACTTTTGATATACGTGCTCCGCTTCTCGGGTGGGCAGTAGTGTGGGGCCGCGCAGTTAGTTTTCCGCATTTATATTATTTTTATATTAGTTACCGACAAACCAATTTTGCGCGTACCAAATTGTATATATTTTATCATTGTGTAATTTTAAGAATCATACATAATCTTTATAAATAAGTATTGTACATAAATTTATATATATATACAGTATATTTAATTAATTCAGCTGTATATAAAATAACAAAATCTTCTGTAAAATAACCTCAGCCAACCAAGAACTCAATAAACTCTGAAAACGACCGGCTTTTCCTTCAAGACGCCAACCCCCCAAACGACGGGGAGAGAAGAGGACACGAGAGGCCCCTAAAAGAGATACCCAACAAAGCGATAGCTTGCCTCTCGTATCCTTCATTCTTCCCGGCAACTACAAGTAGCACCAAGAAGGAACCAGCTACAATTGGTGACCCCCGGAGTGACCCGAAGCAGCCAGCGGAAGCAGCATCCTTCAGTCGCCGGGCGGAACAAACCGAAGCCACGCCTCTTCGCCGCCCACCCGTAGTAGCCGGTCGGAACCGAACCAGCAGCAGACCCGAATTACATTCCCGCAAGATGGAATCTGTTGAATCAGGAGTGCACCATGTCACCATCAAGCCACCCACGTTCTCTGAAGCGTCGGCCGCAGGATGGTTCTCCATCATGGAGGCACAATTCCACATTTCCAGAATAACATCCGAAGAAACCAAACTTTAAGCCGCTTCAATCAACCAAACCAAACTTTAAGCCGCTTCAATCAACCAAACCAAACTTTAAGCCGCTTCAATCAACCAAACCAAACTTTAAGCCGCTTCAATCAACCAAACCAAACTTTAAGCCGCTTCAATCAACCAAACCAAACTTTAAGCCGCTTCAATCAACCAAACCAAACTTTAAGCCGCTTCAATCGACCAAACCAAACTTTAAGCCGCTTCAATCAACCAAACCAAACGTTAAGCCGCTTCAATCAACCAAACCAAACTTTAAGCCGCTTCAATCGACCAAACCAAACTTTAAGCCGCTTCAATGAACCAAACCAAACTTTAAACAAAAGCACGCAAGGAAAAAGGACGATGGAAGACGCACCTCGGAGGTAGCAAATACAGACCTCAGGACGAGCGCGCAGGACAACGCAACAACCGGAAACGAGGCCGACCGAGGATCAACGCGAGCTGGACGAAGGATCCGATTCAAATCAAGACCCTAATATTTCTACTTTTGATATACGTGCTTCGCTTCTCGGGGTGGGCAGTAGTGTGGGGCCGCGCAGTTAATTTTCCGCATTTATATTATTTTTATATTAGTTATCGACAAACCAATTTTGCGCGTACCAAATTGTATATATTTTATCATTGTGTAATTTTAAGAATCATATATAATCTTTATAAATACGTATTGTACATAAATTTTTATATATATATATTTAATTAATTCAGCTGTAAATAAAATAAAAAATCTTCTGTAAAATAACCTCAGCCAACCAAGAACTCAATAAACTCTGAAAACGACCGGCTTTTCCTTCAAGACGCCAACCCCCCAAACGACGGGGAGAGAAGAGGACACGAGAGGCCCCTAAAAGAGATACCCAACAAAGCGATAGCTTGCCTCTCGTATCCTTAATTCTTCCCGGCAACTACAAGTAGCACCAAGAAGGAACCAGCTACAATTGGTGACCCCCGGAGTGACCCGAAGCAGCCAGCGGAAGTAGCATCCTTCAGTCGCCGGGCGGAACAAACCGAAGCCACGCCTCTTCGCCGCCCACCCGTAGTAGCCGGTCGGAACCGAACCAGCAGCAGACCCGAATTACATTCCCGCAAGATGGAATCTGTTGAATCAGGAGTGCACCATGTCACCATCAAGCCACCCACGTTCTCTGAAGCGTCGGCCGCAGGATGGTTCTCCATCATGGAGGCACAATTCCACATTTCCAGAATAACATCCGAAGAAACCAAACTTTAAGCCGCTTCAATCAACCAAACCAAACTTTAAACAAAAGCACGCAAGGAAAAAGGACGATGGAAGACGCACCTCGGAGGTAGCAAATACAGACCTCAGGACGAGCGCGCAGGACAACGCAACAACCGGAAACGAGGCCGAACGAGGATCAACGCGAGCTGGACGAAGGATCCGATTCAAATCAAGACCCGAATATTTCTACTTTTGATATACGTGCTCCGCTTCTCGGGGTGGGTTGTAGTGTGGGGCCGCGCAGTTAATTTTCCGCATTTATATTTTTTTATATTAGTTACCGACAAACCAATTTTGCGCGTACCAAATTGTATATATTTTATCATTGTGTAATTTTAAGAATCATATATATTCTTTATAAATAAGTATTGTACATAAATTTATATTTATATTATTTAATTAATTCAGCTGTATAATAAAATAACAAAATCTTCTGTAAAATAACCTCAGCCAACCAAGAACTCAATAAACTCTGAAAACGACCGGCTTTTCCTTCAAGACGCCAACCCCCCAACGACGGGGAGAGAAGAGGACACGAGAGGCCCCTAAAAGAGATACCCAACAAAGCGATAGCTTGCCTCTCGTATCCTTAATTCTTCCCGGCAACTACAAGTAGCACCAAGAAGGAACCAGCTACAATTGGTGACCCCCGGAGTGACCCGAAGCAGCCAGCGGAAGTAGCATCCTTCGGTCGCCGGGCGGAACAAACCGAAGCCACTCCTCTTCGCCGCCCACCCGTAGTAGCCGGTCGGAACCGAACCAGCAGCAGACCCAAATTACATTCCCTCAAGATGGAATCTGTTGAATCAGGAGTGCACCATGTCACCATCAAGCCACCCACGTTCTCTGAAGCGTCGGCCGCAGGATGGTTCTCCATCATGTAGGCACAATTCCACATTTCCAGAATAACATCCGAAGAAACCAAACTTTAAGCCGCTTCAATCAACCAAACCAAACTTTAAGCCGCTTCAATCAACCAAACCAAACTTTAAGCCGCTTCAATCGACCAAACCAAACTTTAAGCCGCTTCAATCGACCAAACAAAACTTTAAGCCGCTTCAATCGACAAAACCAAACTTTAAGCCGCTTCAATCAATCAAACCAAACTTTAAACAAAAGCACGCAAGGAAAAAGGACGATGGAAGACGCACCTCGGAGGTAGCAAATACAGACCTCAGGACGAGCGCGCAGGACAACGCAACAACCGGAAACGAGGCCGACCGAGGATCAACGCGAGCTGGAAGAAGGATCCGATTCAAATCAAGACCCGAATATTTCTACTTTTGATATACGTGCAACGCTTCTCGGGGTGGGCAGTAGTGTGGAGCCGCGCAGTTAATTTTCCGCATTTATATTATTTTTATATTAGTTACCGACAAACCAATTTTGCGCGTACCAAATTGTATATATTTTATCATTGTGTAATTTTAAGAATCATATATAATCTTTATAAATAAGTATTGTACATAAATTTATATTTATATATATTTAATTAATTCAGCTTTATATAAAATAACAAAATCTTCTGTAAAATAACCTCAGCCAACCAAGAACTCAATAAACTCTGAAAACGACCGGCTTTTCCTTCAAGACGCCAACCCCCCAAACGACGGGGAGAGAAGAGGACACGAGATGCCCCTAAAAGAGATACCCAACAAAGCGATAGCTTGCCTCTCGTATCCTTCATTCTTCCCGGCAACTACAAGTACCACCAAGAAGGAACCAGCTACAATTGGTGACCCCCGGAGTGACCCGAAGCAGCCAGCGGAAGCAGCATCCTTCAGTCGCGGGGCGGAACAAACCGAAGCCACGCCTCTTCGCCGCCCACCCGTAGTAGCCGGTCGGAACCGAACCAGCAGCAGACCCGAATTACATTCCCGCAAGATGGAATCTGTTGAATCAGAGTGCACCATGTCACCATCAAGCCACCCACGTTCTCTGAAGCGTCGGCCGCAGGATGGTTCTCCATCATGGAGGCACAATTCCACATTTCCAGAATAACATCCGAAGAAACCAAACTTTAAGCCGCTTCAATCAAACAAACCAAACTTTAAGCCGCTTCAATCAACCAAGCCAAACTTTAAGCCGCTTCAATCAACCAAACCAAACTTTAAGCCGCTTCAATCAACCAAACCAAACTTCAAGCCGCTTCAATCAACCAAACCAAACTTTAAGCCGCTTCAATCGACCAAACCAAACTTTAAGCCGCTTCAATCAACCAAACCAAACTTTAAACAATACACGCAAGGAAAAGGACGATGGAAGACGCACCTCGGAGGTAGCAAATACAGACCTCAGGACGAGCGCGCAGACAACGCAACAACCGGAAACGAGGCCGACCGAGGATCAACGCGAGCTGACGAAGGATCCGATTCAAATCAAGACCCGAATATTTCTACTTTTGATATACGTGCTCCGCTTCTCGGGGTGGGCAGTAGTGTGGGGCCGCGCAGTTAATTTTCCGCATTTATATTTTTTTATATTAGTTACCGACAAACCAATTTTGCGCGTACCAAATTGTATATATTTATCATTGTGTAATTTTAAGAATCATATATAATCTTTATAATAAGTATTGTACATAAATTTATATTTATATATATTTAATTAATTCAGCTGTATATAAAATAACAAAATCTTCTGTAAAATAACCTCAGCCAACCAAGAACTCAATAAACTCTGAAAACGACCGGCTTTTCCTTCAAGACGCCAACCCCCCAAACGACGGGGAGAGAAGAGGACACGAGAGGCCCCTAAAAGAGATACCCAACAAAGCGATAGCTTGCCTCTCGTATCCTTAATTCTTCCCGGCAACTACAAGTAGCACCAAGAAGGAACCAGCTACAATTGGTGACCCCCGGAGTGACCCGAAGCAGCCAGCGGAAGTAGCATCCTTCGGTCGCCGGGCGGAACAAACCGAAGCCACTCCTCTTCGCCGCCCACCCGTAGTAGCCGGTCGGAACCGAACCAGCAGCAGACCCGAATTACATTCCCTCAAGATGGAATCTGTTGAATCAGGAGTGCACCATGTCACCATCAAGCCACCCACGTTCTCTGAAGCGTCGGCCGCAGGATGGTTCTCCATCATGTAGGCACAATTCCACATTTCCAGAATAACATCCGAAGAAACCAAACTTTAAGCCGCTTCAATCAACCAAACCAAACTTTAAGCCGCTTCAATCAACCAAACCAAACTTTAAGCCGCTTCAATCGACCAAACCAAACTTTAAGCCGCTTCAATCGACCAAACAAACTTTAAGCCGCTTCAATCGACAAACCAAACTTTAAGCCGCTTCAATCAACCAAACCAAACTTTAAACAAAAGCACGCAAGGAAAAAGGACGATGGAAGACGCACCTCGGAGGTAGCAAATACAGACCTCAGGACGAGCGCGCAGGACAACGCAACAACCGGAAACGAGGCCGACCGAGGATCAACGCGAGCTGGAAGAAGGATCCGATTCAAATCAAGACCCGAATATTTCTACTTTTGATATACGTGCCGCTTCTCGGGGTGGGCAGTAGTGTGGGCCGCGCAGTTAATTTTCCGCATTTATATTATTTTTATATTAGTTACCGACAAACCAATTTTGCGCGTACCAAATTGTATATATTTTATCATTGTGTAATTTTAAGAATCATATATAATCTTTATAAATAAGTATTGTACATAAATTTATATTTATATATATTTAATTAATTCAGCTGTATATAAAATAACAAAATCTTCTGTAAAATAACCTCAGCCAACCAAGAACTCAATAAACTCTGAAAACGACCGGCTTTTCCTTCAAGACGCCAACCCCCCAAACGACGGGAGAGAAGAGGACACGAGATGCCCCTAAAAGAGATACCCAACAAAGCGATAGCTTGCCTCTCGTATCCTTCATTCTTCCCGGCAACTACAAGTAGCCCCAAGAAGGAACCAGCTACAATTGGTGACCCCCGGAGTGACCCGAAGCAGCCAGCGGAAGCAGCATCCTTCAGTCGCGGGGCGGAACAAACCGAAGCCACGCCTCTTCGCCGCCCACCCGTAGTAGCCGGTCGGAACCGAACCAGCAGCAGACCCGAATTACATTCCCGCAAGATGGAATCTGTTGAATCAAGAGTGCACCATGTCACCATCAAGCCACCCACGTTCTCTGAAGCGTCGGCCGCAGGATGGTTCTCCATCATGGAGGCACAATTCCACATTTCCAGAATAACATCCGAAGAAACCAAACTTTAAGCCGCATCAATCAACCAAACCAAACTTTAAGCCGCTTCAATCAACCAAGCCAAACTTTAAGCCGCTTCAATCAACCAAACCAAACTTTAAGCCGCTTCAATCAACCAAACCAAACTTCAAGCCGCTTCAATCAACCAAACCAAACTTTAAGCCGCTTCAATCGACCAAACCAAACTTTAAGCCGCTTCAATCAACCAAACCAAACTTTAAACAATACACGCAAGGAAAAAGGACGATGGAAGACGCACCTCGGAGGTAGCAAATACAGACCTCAGGACGAGCGCGCAGGACAACGCAACAACCGGAAACGAGGCCGACCGAGGATCAACGCGAGCTGGACGAAGGATCCGATTCAAATCAAGACCCGAATATTTCTACTTTTGATATACGTGCTCCGCTTCTCAGGGTGGGCAGTAGTGTGGGGCCGCGCAGTTAATTTTCCGCATTTATATTATTTTATATTAGTTACCGACAAACCAATTTTGCGCGTACCAAATTGTATATATTTTATCATTGTGTAATTTTAAGAATCATATATAATCTTTATAAATAAGTATTGTACATAAATTTATATATATATATTTAATTAATTCAGCTGTATATAAAATAACAAAATCTTCTGTAAAATAACTCAGCCAACCAAGAACTCAATAAACTCTGAAAACAACCGGCTTTTCCTTCAAGACGCCAACCCCCCAAACGACGGGAGAGAAGAGGACACGAGAGGCCCCTAAAAGAGATACCCAACAAAGCGATAGCTTGCTCTCGTATCCTTCATTCTTCCCGGCAACTACAAGTAGCACCAAGAAGGAACCAGCTACAATTGTGACCCCCGGAGTGACCCGAAGCAGCCAGCGGAAGCAGCATCCTTCAGTCGCCGGGCGGAACAAACCGAAGCCACGCCTCTTCGCCGCCCACCCGTAAGCCGGTCGAACCGAACCAGCAGCAGACCCGAATTACATTCCCGCAAGATGGAATCTGTTGAATCAGGAGTGCACCATGTCACCATCAAGCCACCCACGTTCTCTGAAGCGTCGGCCGCAGGATGGTTCTCCATCATGGAGGCACAATTCCACATTTCCAGAATAACATCCGAAGAAACCAAACTTTAAGCCGCTTCAATCAACCAAACCAAACTTTAAGCCGCTTCAATCAACCAAACCAAACTTTAAGCCGCTTCAATCGACCAAACAAAACTTTAAGCCGCTTCAATCGACCAAACAAAACTTTAAGCCGCTTCAATCGACAAAACCAAACTTTAAGCCGCTTCAATCAACCAAACCAAACTTTAAACAAAAGCACGCAAGGAAAAAGGACGATGGAAGACGCACCTCGGAGGTAGCAAATACAGACCTCAGGACGAGCGCGCAGAACAACGCAACAACCGGAAACGAGGCCGAACGAGGATCAACGCGAGCTGGACGAAGGATCCGATTCAAATCAAGACCCGAATATTTCTACTTTTGATATACGTGCTCCGCTTCTCGGGGTGGGCAGTAGTGTGGGGCCGCGCAGTTAATTTTCCGCATTTATATTTTTTTATATTAGTTACCGACAAACCAATTTTGCGCGTACCAAATTGTATATATTTTATCATTGTGTAATTTTAAGAATCATATATATTCTTTATAAATAAGTATTGTACATAAATTTATATTTATATATATTTAATTAATTCAGCTGTATATAAAATAACAAAATTTTCTGTAAAATAACCTCAGCCAACCAAGAACTCAATAAACTCTGAAAACGACCGGCTTTTCCTTCAAGACGCCAACCCCCCAAACGACGGGGAGAGAAGAGGACACGAGAGGCCCCTAAAAGAGATACCCAACAAAGCGATAGCTTGCCTCTCGTATCCTTAATTCTTCCCGGCAACTACAAGTAGCACCAAGAAGGAACCAGCTACAATTGGTGACCCCCGGAGTGACCCGAAGCAGCCAGCGGAAGTAGCATCCTTCGGTCGCCGGGCGGAACAAACCGAAGCCACTCCTCTTCGCCGCCCACCCGTAGTAGCCGGGCGGAACCGAACCAGCAGCAGACCCGAATTACATTCCCTCAAGATGGAATCTGTTGAATCAGGAGTGCACCATGTCACCATCAAGCCACCCACGTTCTCTGAAGCGTCGGCCGCAGGATGGTTCTCCATCATGTAGGCACAATTCCACATTTCCAGAATAACATCCGAAGAAACCAAACTTTAAGCCGCTTCAATCAAACAAACCAAACTTTAAGCCGCTTCAATCAACCAAACCAAACTTTAAGCCGCTTCAATCGACCAAACCAAACTTTAAGCCGCTTCAATCGACCAAACAAAACTTTAAGCCGCTTCAATCGACAAAACCAAACTTTAAGCCGCTTCAATCAACCAAACCAAACTTTAAACAAAAGCACGCAAGGAAAAAGGACGATGGAAGACGCACCTCGGAGGTAGCAAATACAGACCTCAGGACGAGCGCGCAGGACAACGCAACAACCGGAAACGAGGCCGACCGAGGATCAACGCGAGCTGGAAGAAGGATCCGATTCAAATCAAGACCCGAATATTTCTACTTTTGATATATGTGCTCCGCTTCTCGGGGTGGGCAGTAAAGTGGAGCCGCGCAGTTAATTTTCCGCATTTATATTATTTTTATATTAGTTACCGACAAACCAATTTTGCGCGTACCAAATTGTATATATTTTATCATTGTGTAATTTTAAGAATCATATATAATCTTTATAAATAAGTATTGTACATAAATTTTTATATATATATATTTAATTAATTCAGCTGTATATAAAATAACAAAATCTTCTGTAATATAACCTCAGCCAACCAAGAACTCAATAAACTCTGAAAACGACCGGCTTTTCCTTCAAGACGCCAACCCGCCAAACGACGGGGAGAGAAGAGGACACGAGAGGCCCCTAAAAGAGATACCCAACAAAGCGATAGCTTGCCTCTCGTATCCTTCATTCTTCCCGGCAACTACAAGTAGCACCAGAAGGAACCAGCTACATTGGTGACCCCCGGAGTGACCCAAGCAGCCAGCGAAGCAGCATCCTTCAGTCGCCGGGCGGAACAAACCGAAGCCACGCCTCTTCGCCGCCCACCCGTAGTAGCCGGTCGGAACCGAACCAGCAGCAGACCCGAATTACATTCCCGCAAGATGGAATCTGTTGAATCAAGAGTGCACCATGTCACCATCAAGACACCCACGTTCTCTGAAGCGTCGGCCGCAGGATGGTTCTCCATCATGAGGCACAATTCCACATTTCCAGAATAACATCCGAAGAAACCAAACTTTAAGCCGCTTCAATCACCAAACCAAACTTTAAACAAAAGCACGCAAGGAAAAAGGACGATGAAGACGCACCTCGGAGGTAGCAAATACAGACCTCAGGACGAGCGCGCAGGACAACGCACAACCGGAAACGAGGCCGAACGAGGATCAACGCGAGCTGGACGAAGGATCCGATTCAAATCAAGACCCGAATATTTCTACTTTTGATATACGTGCTCCGCTTCTCGGGGTGGGCAGTAGTTGGGGCCGCGCAGTTATTTTCCGCATTTATAATTTTTTTATATTAGTTACCGACAAACCAATTTTGCGCGTACCAAATTGTATATATTTTATCATTGTGTAATTTTAAGAATCATATATATTCTTTATAAATAAGTATTGTACATAAATTTATTTTATATATATTTAATTAATTCAGCTGTATATAAAATAACAAAATCTTCTGTAAAATAACCTCAGCCACCAAGAACTCAATAAACTCTGAAAACGACCGGCTTTTCCTTCAGACGCCAACCCCCCAAACGACGGGGAGAGAAGAGGACACGAGAGCCCCTAAAGAGATACCCAACAAAGCGATAGCTTGCCTCTCGTATCCTTAATTCTTCCCGGCAACTACAAGTAGCACCAAGAAGGAACCAGCTACAATTGGTGACCCCCCGGAGTGACCCGAAGCAGCCAGCGGAAGTAGCATCCTTCAGGTCGCCGGGCGGAACAAACCGAAGCCACGCCTCTCGCCGCCCACCCGTAGTAGCCGGTCGAACCGAACCAGCAGCAGACCCAAATTACATTCCCTCAAGATGGAATCGTTGAATCAGGAGTGCACCATGTCACCATCAAGCACCCACGTTCTCTGAAGCGTCGGCCGCAGGTGGTTCTCCATCATGGAGGCACAATTCCACATTTCCAGAATAACATCCGAAGAAACCAAACTTTAAGCCGCTTCAATCAACCAAACCAAACTTTAAGCCGCTTCAATCAACCAAACCAAACTTTAAGCCGCTTCAATCAACCAAACCAAACTTTAAGCCGCTTCAATCAACCAAACAAACTTTAAGCCGCTTCAATCGACCAAACCAAACTTTAAGCCGCTTCAATCAACCAAACCAAACTTTAAACAAAAGCACGCAAGGAAAAAGGACGATGGAAGACGCACCTCGGAGGTAGCAAATACAGACCTCAGGACGAGCGCGCAGGACAACGCAACAACCGGAAACGAGGCCGACCGAGGATCAACGCGAGCTGGAAGAAGATCCGATTCAAATCAAGACCCGAATATTTCTACTTTTGATATACGTGCTCGCTTCTCGGGGTGGGCAGTAGTGTGGGCCGCGCAGTTATTTTCCGCATTTATATTATTTTTATATTAGTTACCGACAAACCAATTTTGCGCGTACCAAATTGTATATTTTATCATTGTGTAATTTTAAGAATCATATATAATCTTTATAAATAAGTATTTACATAAATTTATATTTATATATTTAATTAATTCAGCTTATATAAAATAACAAAATCTTCTGTAAAATAACCTCAGCCAACCAAGAACTCAATAACTCTGAAAACGACCGGCTTTTCCTTCAAGACGCCAACCCCCCAAACGACGGGGAGAGAAGAGGACACGAGAGGCCCCTAAAAGAGATACCCAACAAAGCGATAGCTTGCCTCTCGTATCTTCATTCTTCCCGGCAACTACAAGTAGCACCAAGAAGGAACCAGCTACAATTGGTGACCCCCGGAGTGACCCGAAGCAGCCAGCGGAAGCAGCATCCTTCAGTCGCCGGGCGGAACAAACCGAAGCCACGCCTCTTCGCCGCCCACCCGTAGTAGCCGGTCGGAACCGAACCAGCAGCAGACCCGAATTACATTCCCGCAAGATGGAATCTGTTGATCAGGAGTGCACCATGTCACCATCAAGCCACCCACGTTCTCTGAAGCGTCGGCCGCAGGATGGTTCTCCATCATGGAGGCACAATTCCACATTTCCAGAATAACATCCGAAGAAACCAAACTTAAGCCGCTTCAATCAAAAACCAAACTTTAAGCCGCTTCAATCAACCAAGCCAAACTTTAAGCCGCTTCAATCAACCAAACCAAACTTTAAGCCGCTTCAATCAACCAAACCAAACTTTAAGCCGCTTCAATCAACCAAACCAAACTTTAAGCCGCTTCAATCGACCAAACCAAACTTTAAGCCGCTTCAATCAACCAAACCAAACTTTAACAACACGCAAGGAAAAAGGACGATGGAAGACGCACCTCGGAGGTAGCAAATACAGACCTCAGGACGAGCGCGCAGGACAACGCAACAACCGGAAACGAGGCCGACCGAGGATCAACGCGAGCTGGACGAAGGATCCGATTCAAATCAAGACCCGAATATTTCTACTTTTGATATACGTGCTCCGCTTCTCGGGGTGGGCAGTAGTGTGGGGCCGCGCAGTTAATTTTCCGCATTTATATTATTTTATATTAGTTACCGACAAACCAATTTTGCGCGTACCAAATTGTATATATTTTATCATTGTTAATTTTAAGAATCATATATAATCTTTATAAATAAGTATTGTACATAAATTTATATATTAATATTTAATTAATTCAGCTGTATATAAAATAACAAAATCTTCTGTAAAATAACCTCAGCCAACCAAGAACTCAATAAACTCTGAAAACGACCGGCTTTTCCTTCAAGACGCCAACCCCCCAAACGACGGGGAGAGAAGAGGACACGAGAGGCCCCTAAAAGAGATACCCAACAAAGCGATAGCTTGCTCTCGTATCCTTCATTCTTCCCGGCAACTACAAGTAGCACCAAGAAGGAACCAGCTACAATTTGACCCCCGGAGTGACCCGAAGCAGCCAGCGGAAGCAGCATCCTTCAGTCGCCGGGCGGAACAAACCGAAGCCACGCCTCTTCGCCGCCCACCCGTAGTAGCCGGTCGGAACCGAACCAGCAGCAGACCCGAATTACATTCCGCAAGATGGAATCTGTTGAATCAGGAGTGCACCATGTCACCATCAAGCCACCCACGTTCTCTGAAGCGTCGGCCGCAGGATGGTTCTCCATCATGGAGGCACAATTCCACATTTCCAGAATAACATCCGAAGAAACCAAACTTTAAGCCGCTTCAATCAACCAAACCAAACTTTAAGCCGCTTCAATCAACCAAACCAAACTTTAAGCCGCTTCAATCACCAAACCAAACTTTAAGCCGCTTCAATCGACCAAACCAAACTTTAAGCCGCTTCAATCGACCAAACCAAACTTTAAGCCGCTTCAATCAACCAAACCAAACTTTAAACAAAAGCACGCAAGGAAAAAGGACGATGGAAGACGCACCTCGGAGGTAGCAAATACAGACCTCAGGACGAGCGCGCAGGACAACGCAACAACCGGAAACGAGGCCGACCGAGGATCAACGCGAGCTGGACGAAGGATCCGATTCAAATCAAGACCCGAATATTTCTACTTTTGATATACGTGCTCCGCTTCTCGGGGTGGGCAGTAGTGTGGGGCCGCGCAGTTAATTTTCCGCATTTATATTATTTTTATATTAGTTACCGACAAACCAATTTTGCGCGTACCAAATTGTATATATTTTATCATTGTGTAATTTTAAGAATCATATATATCTTTATAAATAAGTATTGTACATAAATTTATATTTATTATATTTAATTAATTCAGCTGTATATAAAATAACAAAATCTTCTGTAAAATAACCTCAGCCAACCAAGAACTCAATAAACTCTGAAAACGACCGGCTTTTCCTTCAAGACGCCAACCCCCCAAACGACGGGGAGAGAAGAGGACACGAGAGGCCCCTAAAAGAGATACCCAACAAAGCGATAGCTTGCCTCTCGTATCCTTCATTCTTCCCGGCAACTACAAGTAGCACCAAGAAGGAACCAGCTACAATTGGTGACCCCCGGAGTGACCCGAAGCAGCCAGCGGAAGCAGCATCCTTCAGTCGCCGGGCGGAACAAACCGAAGCCACGCCTCTTCGCCGCCCACCCGTAGTAGCCGGTCGGAACCGAACCAGCAGCAGACCCGAATTACATTCCCGCAAGATGGAATCTGTTGAATCAGGAGTGCACCATGTCACCATCAAGCCACCCACGTTCTCTGAAGCGTCGGCCGCAGGATGGTTCTCCATCATGGAGGCACAATTCCACATTTCCAGAATAACATCCGAAGAAACCAAACTTTAAGCCGCTTCAATCAACCAAACCAAACTTTAAGCCGCTTCAATCAACCAAACCAAACTTTAAGCCGCTTCAATCACCAAACCAAACTTTAAGCCGCTTCAATCGACCAAACCAAACTTTAAGCCGCTTCAATCGACCAAACCAAACTTTAAGCCGCTTCAATCAACCAAACCAAACTTTAAACAAAAGCACGCAAGGAAAAAGGACGATGGAAGACGCACCTCGGAGGTAGCAAATACAGACCTCAGGACGAGCGCGCAGGACAACGCAACAACCGGAAACGAGGCCGACCGAGGATCAACGCGAGCTGGACGAAGGATCCGATTCAAATCAAGACCCGAATATTTCTACTTTTGATATACGTGCTCCGCTTCTCGGGGTGGGCAGTAGTGTGGGGCCGCGCAGTTAATTTTCCGCATTTATATTATTTTTATATTAGTTACCGACAAACCAATTTTGCGCGTACCAAATTGTATATATTTTATCATTGTGTAATTTTAAGAATCATATATAATCTTTATAAATAAGTATTGTACATAAATTTTATATATATATATTTAATTAATTCAGCTGTATATAAAATAACAAAATCTTCTGTAAAATAACCTCAGCCAACCAAGAACTCAATAAACTCTGAAAACGACCGGCTTTTCCTTCAAGACGCCAACCCCCCAACGACGGGGAGAGAAGAGGACACGAGAGGCCCCTAAAAGAGATACCCAACAAAGCGATAGCTTGCCTCTCGTATCCTTCATTCTTCCCGGCAACTACAAGTAGCACCAAGAAGGAACCAGCTACAATTGGTGACCCCCGGAGTGACCCGAAGCAGCCAGCGGAAGCAGCATCCTTCAGTCGCCGGGCGGAACAAACCGAAGCCACGCCTCTTCGCCGCCCACCCGTAGTAGCCGGTCGGAACCGAACCAGCAGCAGACCCGAATTACATTCCCGCAAGATGGAATCTGTTGAATCAGGAGTGCACCATGTCACCATCAAGCCACCCACGTTCTCTGAAGCGTCGGCCGCAGGATGGTTCTCCATCATGGAGGCACAATTCCACATTTCCAGAATAACATCCGAAGAAACCAAACTTTAAGCCGCTTCAATCAACCAAACCAAACTTTAAGCCGCTTCAATCAACCAAACCAAACTTTAAGCCGCTTCAATCAACCAAACCAAACTTTAAGCCGCTTCAATCAACCAAACCAAACTTTAAGCCGCTTCAATCAACCAAACCAAACTTTAAGCCGCTTCAATCGACCAAACCAAACTTTAAGCCGCTTCAATCAACCAAACCAAACTTTAAACAAAAGCACGCAAGGAAAAAGGACGATGGAAGACGCACCTCGGAGGTAGCAAATACAGACCTCAGGACGAGCGCGCAGGACAACGCAACAACCGGAAACGAGGCCGACCGAGGATCAACGCGAGCTGGACGAAGGATCCGATTCAAATCAAGACCCGAATATTTCTACTTTTGATATACGTGCTCCGCTTCTCGGGGTGGGCAGTAGTGTGGGGCCGCGCAGTTAATTTTCCGCATTTATATTATTTTTATATTAGTTACCGACAAACCAATTTTGCGCGTACCAAATTGTATATATTTTATCATTGTGTAATTTTAAGAATCATATATAATCTTTATAAATAAGTATTGTACATAAATTTATATTTATATATATTTAATTAATTCAGCTGTATATAAAATAACAAAATCTTCTGTAAAATAACCTCAGCCAACCAAGAACTCAATAAACTCTGAAAACGACCTGCTTTTCCTTCAAGACGCCAACCCCCCAAACGACGGGGAGAGAAGAGGACACGAGAGGCCCCTAAAAGAGATACCCAACAAGCGATAGCTTGCCTCTCGTATCCTTCATTCTTCCCGGCAACTACAAGTAGCACCAAGAAGGAACCAGCTACAATTGGTGACCCCCGGAGTGACCTGAAGCAGCCAGCGGAAGCAGCATCCTTCAGTCGCCGGGCGGAACAAACCGAAGCCACGCCTCTTCGCCGCCCACCCGTAGTAGCCGGTCGGAACCGAACCAGCAGCAGACCCGAATTACATTCCCGCAAGATGGAATCTGTTGAATCAGGAGTTCACCATGTCACCATCAAGCCACCCACGTTCTCTGAAGCGTCGGCCGCAGGATGGTTCTCCATCATGGAGGCACAATTCCACATTTCCAGAATAACATCCGAAGAAACCAAACTTTAAGCCGCTTCAATCAACCAAACCAAACTTTAAGTCGCTTCAATCAACCAAACCAAACTTTAAGCCGCTTCAATCAACCAAGCCAAACTTTAAGCCGCTTCAATCAACCAAACCAAACTTTAAGCCGCTTCAATCAACCAAACCAAACTTTAAGCCGCTTCAATCAACCAAACCAAACTTTAAGCCGCTTCAATCGACCAAACCAAACTTTAAGCCGCTTCAATCAACCAAACCAAACGTTAAGCCGCTTCAATCAACCAAACCAAACTTTAAGCCGCTTCAATCGACCAAACCAAACTTTAAGCCGCTTCAATGAACCAAACCAACTTTAAACAAAAGCACGCAAGGAAAAAGGACGATGGAAGACGCACCTCGGAGGTAGCAAATACAGACCTCAGGACGAGCGCGCAGGACAACGCAACAACCGGAAACGAGGCCGACCGAGGATCAACGCGAGCTGACGAAGGATCCGATTCAAATCAAGACCCGAATATTTCTACTTTTGATATACGTGCTCCGCTTCTCGGGGTGGGCAGTAGTGTGGGGCCGCGCAGTTAGTTTTCCGCATTTATA
Source organism: Bathynomus jamesi (assembly GCA_023014485.1). Lineage (NCBI taxonomy): Eukaryota > Metazoa > Arthropoda > Malacostraca > Isopoda > Cirolanidae > Bathynomus > Bathynomus jamesi. The sequence goes on from JAJOZX010004127.1 coordinate 57,829, forward strand.
TTATTTTTATATTAGTTACCGACAAACCAATTTTGCGCGTACCAAATTGTATATATTTTATCATTGTGTAATTTTAAGAATCATACATAATCTTTATAAATAAGTATTGTACATAAATTTATATATATATACAGTATATTTAATTAATTCAGCTGTATATAAAATAACAAAATCTTCTGTAAAATAACCTCAGCCAACCAAGAACTCAATAAACTCTGAAAACGACCGGCTTTTCCTTCAAGACGCCAACCCCCCAAACGACGGGGAGAGAAGAGGACACGAGAGGCCCCTAAAAGAGATACCCAACAAAGCGATAGCTGCCTCTCGTATCCTTATTCTTCCCGGCAACTACAAGTAGCACCAAGAAGGAACCAGCTACAATTGGTGACCCCGGAGTGACCCGAAGCAGCCAGCGGAAGTAGCATCCTTCAGTCGCCGGGCGGAACAAACCGAAGCCACGCCTCTTCGCCGCCCACCCGTAGTAGCCGGTCGGAACCGAACCAGCAGCAGACCCGAATTACATTCCCGCAAGATGGAATCTGTTGAATCAGGAGTGCACCATGTCACCATCAAGCCACCCACGTTCTCTGAAGCGTCGGCCGCAGGATGGTTCTCCATCATGGAGGCACAATTCCACATTTCCAGAATAACATCCGAAGAAACCAAACTTTAAGCCGCTTCAATCAACCAAACCAAACTTTAAGCGCTTCAATCAACCAAACCAAACTTTAAGCCGCTTCAATCAACCAAACCAAACTTTAAGCCGCTTCAATCAACCAACCAAACTTTAAGCCGCTTCAATAACCAAACCAAACTTTAAGCCGCTTCAATCGACCAAACCAAACTTTAAGCCGCTTCAATCAACCAAACCAAACTTTAAACAAAAGCACGCAAAGGAAAAAGGACGATGGAAGACGCACCTCGGAGGTAGCAAATACAGACCTCAGGACGAGCGCGCAGGACAACGCAACAACCGGAAACGAGGCCGACCGAGGATCAACGCGAGCTGGACGAAGGATCCGATTCAAATCAAGACCCGAATATTTCTACTTTTGATATACGTGCTCCGCTTCTCGGGGTGGGCAGTAGTGTGGGGCCGCGCAGTTAATTTTCCGCATTTATATTATTTTTATATTAGTTACCGACAAACCAATTTTGCGCGTACCAAATTGTATATATTTTATCATTGTGTAATTTTAAGAATCATATATAATCTTTATAAATAAGTATTGTACATAAATTTATATTTATATATATTTAATTAATTCAGCTGTATATAAAATAACAAAATCTTCTGTAAAATAACCTCAGCCAACCAAGAACTCAATAAACTCTGAAAACGACCGGCTTTTCCTTCAAGACGCCAACCCCCCAAACGACGGGGAGAGAAGAGGACACGAGAGGCCCCTAAAAGAGATACCCAACAAAGCGATAGCTTGCCTCTCGTATCCTTCATTCTTCCCGGCAACTACAAGTAGCACCAAGAAGGAACCAGCTACAATTGGTGACCCCGGAGTGACCCGAAGCAGCCAGCGGAAGCAGCATCCTTCAGTCGCCGGGCGGAACAAACCGAAGCCACGCCTCTTCGCCGCCCACCCGTAGTAGCCGGTCGGAACCGAACCAGCAGCAGACCCGAATTACATTCCCGCAAGATGGAATCTGTTGAATCAGGAGTGCACCATGTCACCATCAAGCCACCCACGTTCTCTGAAGCGTCGGCCGCAGGATGGTTCTCCATCATGGAGGCACAATTCCACATTTCCAGAATAACATCCGAAGAAACCAAACTTTAAGCCGCTTCAATCAACCAAACCAAACTTTAAGCCGCTTCAATCAACCAAACCAAACTTTAAGCCGCTTCAATCACCAAACCAAACTTTAAGCCGCTTCAATCGACCAAACCAAACTTTAAGCCGCTTCAATCGACCAAACCAAACTTTAAGCCGCTTCAATCAACCAAACCAAACTTTAAACAAAAGCACGCAAGGAAAAAGGACGATGGAAGACGCACCTCGGAGGTAGCAAATACAGACCTCAGGACGAGCGCGCAGGACAACGCAACAACCGGAAACGAGGCCGACCGAGGATCAACGCGAGCTGGACGAAGGATCCGATTCAAATCAAGACCCGAATATTTCTACTTTTGATATACGTGCTCCGCTTCTCGGGGTGGGCAGTAGTGTGGGGCCGCGCAGTTAATTTTCCGCATTTATATTATTTTTATATTAGTTACCGACAAACCAATTTTGCGCGTACCAAATTGTATATATTTTATCATTGTGTAATTTTAAGAATCATATATAATCTTTATAAATAAGTATTGTACATAAATTTATATTTATATATTTAATTAATTCAGCTGTATATAAAATAACAAAATCTTCTGTAAAATAACCTCAGCCAACCAAGAACTCAATAAACTCTGAAAACGACCGGCTTTTCCTTCAAGACGCCAACCCCCAAACGACGGGGAGAGAAGAGGACACGAGAGGCCCCTAAAAGAGATACCCAACAAAGCGATAGCTTGCCTCTCGTATCCTTCATTCTTCCCGGCAACTACAAGTAGCACCAAGAAGGAACCAGCTACAATTGGTGACCCCCGGAGTGACCCGAAGCAGCCAGCGGAAGCAGCATCCTTCAGTCGCCGGGCGGAACAAACCGAAGCCACGCCTCTTCGCCGCCCACCCGTAGTAGCCGGTCGGAACCGAACCAGCAGCAGACCCGAATTACATTCCCGCAAGATGGAATCTGTTGAATCAGGAGTGCACCATGTCACCATCAAGCCACCCACGTTCTCTGAAGCGTCGGCCGCAGGATGGTTCTCCATCATGGAGGCACAATTCCACATTTCCAGAATAACATCCGAAGAAACCAAACTTTAAGCCGCTTCAATCAACCAAACCAAACTTTAAGCCGCTTCAATCAACCAAACCAAACTTTAAGCCGCTTCAATCAACCAAACCAAACTTTAAGCCGCTTCAATCAACCAAACCAAACTTTAAGCCGCTTCAATCAACCAAACCAAACTTTAAGCCGCTTCAATCGACCAAACCAAACTTTAAGCCGCTTCAATCAACCAAACCAAACTTTAAACAAAAGCACGCAAGGAAAAAGGACGATGGAAGACGCACCTCGGAGGTAGCAAATACAGACCTCAGGACGAGCGCGCAGGACAACGCAACAACCGGAAACGAGGCCGACCGAGGATCAACGCGAGCTGGACGAAGGATCCGATTCAAATCAAGACCCGAATATTTCTACTTTTGATATACGTGCTCCGCTTCTCGGGGTGGGCAGTAGTGTGGGGCCGCGCAGTTAATTTTCCGCATTTATATTATTTTTATATTAGTTACCGACAAACCAATTTTGCGCGTACCAAATTGTATATATTTTATCATTGTGTAATTTTAAGAATCATATATAATCTTTATAAATAAGTATTGTACATAAATTTATATATATATATTTAATTAATTCAGCTGTATATAAAATAACAAAATCTTCTGTAAAATAACCTCAGCCAACCAAGAACTCAATAAACTCTGAAAACCGGCTTTTCCTTCAAGACGCCAACCCCCCAAACGACGGGGAGAGAAGAGGACACGAGAGGCCCCTAAAAGAGATACCCAACAAAGCGATAGCTTGCCTCTCGTATCCTTCATTCTTCCCGGCAACTACAAGTAGCACCAAGAAGGAACCAGCTACAATTGGTGACCCCCGGAGTGACCCGAAGCAGCCAGCGGAAGCAGCATCCTTCAGTCGCCGGGCGGAACAAACCGAAGCCACGCCTCTTCGCCGCCCACCCGTAGTAGCCGGTCGGAACCGAACCAGCAGCAGACCCGAATTACATTCCCGCAAGATGGAATCTGTTGAATCAGGAGTGCACCATGTCACCATCAAGCCACCCACGTTCTCTGAAGCGTCGGCCGCAGGATGGTTCTCCATCATGGAGGCACAATTCCACATTTCCAGAATAACATCCGAAGAAACCAAACTTTAAGCCGCTTCAATCAACCAAACCAAACTTTAAGCCGCTTCAATCAACCAAACCAAACTTTAAGCCGCTTCAATCGACCAAACCAAACTTTAAGCCGCTTCAATCGACCAAACCAAACTTTAAGCCGCTTCAATCAACCAAACCAAACTTTAAACAAAAGCACGCAAGGAAAAAGGACGATGGAAGACGCACCTCGGAGGTAGCAAATACAGACCTCAGGACGAGCGCGCAGGACAACGCAACAACCGGAAACGAGGCCGACCGAGGATCAACGCGAGCTGGACGAAGGATCCGATTCAAATCAAGACCCGAATATTTCTACTTTTGATATACGTGCTCCGCTTCTCGGGGTGGGCAGTAGTGTGGGGCCCGCAGTTAATTTTCCGCATTTATATTATTTTTATATTAGTTACCGACAAACCAATTTTCGCGTACCAAATTGTATATATTTTATCATTGTGTAATTTTAAGAATCATATATAATCTTTATAAATAAGTATTGTACATAAATTTATATATATATATTTAATTAATTCAGCTGTATATAAAATAACAAAATCTTCTGTAAAATAACCTCAGCCAACCAAGAACTCAATAAACTCTGAAAACGACCGGCTTTTCCTTCAAGACGCCAACCCCCCAAACGACGGGGAGAGAAGAGGACACGAGAGGCCCCTAAAAGAGATACCCAACAAAGCGATAGCTTGCCTCTCGTATCCTTCATTCTTCCCGGCAACTACAAGTAGCACCAAGAAGGAACCAGCTACAATTGGTGACCCCCGGAGTGACCCGAAGCAGCCAGCGGAAGCAGCATCCTTCAGTCGCCGGGCGGAACAAACCGAAGCCACGCCTCTTCGCCGCCCACCCGTAGTAGCCGGTCGGAACCGAACCAGCAGCAGACCCGAATTACATTCCCGCAAGATGGAATCTGTTGAATCAGGAGTGCACCATGTCACCATCAAGCCACCCACGTTCTCTGAAGCGTCGGCCGCAGGATGGTTCTCCATCATGGAGGCACAATTCCACATTTCCAGAATAACATCCGAAGAAACCAAACTTTAAGCCGCTTCAATCAACCAAACCAAACTTTAAGCCGCTTCAATCAACCAAACCAAACTTTAAGCCGCTTCAATCACCAAACCAAACTTAAGCCGCTTCAATCGACCAAACCAAACTTTAAGCCGCTTCAATCGACCAAACCAAACTTTAAGCCGCTTCAATCAACCAAACCAAACTTTAAACAAAAGCACGCAAGGAAAAAGGACGATGGAAGACGCACCTCGGAGGTAGCAAATACAGACCTCAGGACGAGCGCGCAGGACAACGCAACAACCGGAAACGAGGCCGACCGAGGATCAACGCGAGCTGGACGAAGGATCCGATTCAAATCAAGACCCGAATATTTCTACTTTTGATATACGTGCTCCGCTTCTCGGGGTGGGCAGTAGTGTGGGGCCGCGCAGTTAATTTTCCGCATTTATATTATTTTTATATTAGTTACCGACAAACCAATTTTGCGCGTACCAAATTGTATATATTTTATCATTGTGTAATTTTAAGAATCATATATAATCTTTATAAATAAGTATTGTACATAAATTTATATATATATATTTAATTAATTCAGCTGTATATAAAATAACAAAATCTTCTGTAAAATAACCTCAGCCAACCAAGAACTCAATAAACTCTGAAAACGACCGGCTTTTCCTTCAAGACGCCAACCCCCAAACGACGGGGAGAGAGAGGACACGAGAGGCCCCTAAAAGAGATACCCAACAAAGCGATAGCTTGCCTCTCGTATCCTTCATTCTTCCCGGCAACTACAAGTAGCACCAAGAAGGAACCAGCTACAGGTCGTTATGTGTAAGTAACTATTGTGAGATCTTATTTCTATATTATTTAACTTCATTCTTACTATATGCTTATACTTTCCTAAATGCTTAATTTTTCTAGTATTGTAAAACATTATTTCACTAATTTACTAATTATTAAGAGATTTTTTAACACTTTAAAACCTAGGATTATTTTCGTTATGTTTTCAAGTTTATTAATTCTTTTCTCATCTTTTTCAGATAATCTGAATTTTGTTGGTTAAAACCTAAATGGTCTGATTATTTGAATGTATTTGATTAACGTTACAATTATAACAATTATTATTATTATCATCATCATTATTATCATCATCATTATTATCATGATTATTATTATTTAGCAGATTAGTTGTGGTTAACTAGATGTGACTTCGTGCATTTTGGAAAATGAAACGACATTATCCATCAGGAGCTGAAAAACGGAAAAAGAAGAAAATAGAGGAGGAGAAGCTTTCAAGTAGCACCGGTGAGATGTGCCACTTGTATATTCTTATGATTACAGTTCAGGCAACTAGGTTAGGTAGACCATCAAGCTAAGCAAGTGCTCAGGAATCGCGTAGAGTAAGCTAGTCTCTGTAATATTTATAATATTTCGAAATGTGAAATTTAATGGATCACATCACCTCAAATTCTGTTCACACAGATCAATTATCAAACAGATAAGAAAGAGTTTTTAGCAAAGATTAACAGAATATATAATGTTATGTTCTTCTCAGGAGCACTACTGAAATATTTGGAAAAGCCATCCTCAGCAAAGCCTGATGAACATCATGAGCCAACAGCAGGCCCATCCTCTATGCAACCTCAAACACCAATAGAAGTAGAGCCTGATGAACCAACAAGTGGCCCATCTTCTGTTCAGCTTCAAACACCACACACAGGCATTTCTACTGAGCAACAAGAACCAAGATCTGCTCCACCGCAGGACCATTTCAAATCAGTCCAGATTTCACATTCCCTAAAAGAGAGGATACCAGATACCAGAGCCACAACATCAGAGAGGCCCTGTTGGAAGTCAGAAACAATGCCCACAGATGCCATAGCCAGGACTGAAGCACAAGCACTTGCAGAGGAGGTAGGGTCTTATCGCTTTCAGATTTTTACAGTAGTATGGTATGACATTCTTCATGCAGTTAACCATGTGAACAAACTTCTGCAGTCTCCTACAATGCAGTTTGATGTGGCAGTCAACCTCCCACAAAAACAAAAGACTCAATCACCAGCTACAAAAACACAGGTTTTGTTGCAGCACAAGTCGTAGCTAGGGACATATGTGAGGAAATGAATGTGGAGGCTATGCTGAAGGAGAGGAGGCTCAGATCCACAAAAAAGCACTTTGCTTACGAAGCTCCTGACGAACCATTTACAGAAGTCTTAAAGAGGCTGGATGTCAAATTTTTCAATGTGGTGGTGGATTGTGCCATCGGGTCAATAAATGAGAGATTCAAAACATTGGATGATGTGAGGGACATATTTGGGGTTCTCCTAAACTTCACCACAATGAACAAGGAAGACTTGTCCTGCAAGTGTGAAAAGCTCTCTAAGATACTGAGCTCTGGAGCTGACTCTGACATTGATGGAAGAGAACTGGCCCTCGAAATTAAGAACTTGCCGACTTTACCTTCACACAACATGACTGCATTGGAGCTTCTCTCCTTCATTCATCAGAAGCAACTGGAGGAACTATACCCCAATCTCTGGGTTGCACTAACAATTGCCTGCACTCTACCTGTGACAGTAGCGTTAGCCGAGAGGAGCTTCTCTAAGATGAAGCATGAAGAGTATTTTTTCTGTTTGTCTTCTGAAAGTACATATTTGTTGTTTTGGACATAAATGTTTCATTAAAATTGTTTCATAATTGTTTTTTATTAACAGCCATTTTTTGTATGTGTGTGCTGAGGTGATTTAGTAAGGCGTGAGTTGGTGGATGGAGGGGTGGGGCCTCAAATGGCTGTACTGCTTAGGGCCCCCTAGTGGCTAGAAAAGGCCCTGTACTTAGCTTCTCTATCAGGCTCTATTTATCACTCTTTGAAAGAGGCAATACTTATTATTTTAGCTAATGGTCTATCTTTGAAGGCGCTAGTAGATACAGGTAGTACCGAAAATTTTATTGATATAAATCGTGTAAAAGAAAACAAATGGAAGGTATATCCTTGTAAAAGTCAAGTGTCAATGGCTAATACTTCTTATGTAACTAAAGTTGATGGGTTTTGTTGTGTAGATTTGACATTCAAGGATCGTGCCTATAAAAATGTTAAGTTATTACTTCTGCCTAATCTATGTACTAATGTTATTCTTGGCCATGATTTTTTGTATAGACATGAATCAGTTGAGATACCTTTTGGGGGAAGAGAACCTTCCTTAACTGTATGTAACTTTGCAGCAGCCGATATTGTCAGGCAGATATGAGTTTTATTTCGTCCGAAGTAGATCGCCCTCTTAAGGAAGGCATTATCGAACCCAGTCGAAGTCCTTGGCGGGCACAAGTTTTAGTGGTAGCCAATGAATCTCATAAAAAATATCTAGTTATCGATTATTCTCAAACAGTAGATAGATACACGCAGCTGGACGCTTATCCTCTGCCTAATATAAATGAAATGGTGGGCGAAATTGCACAATACAGTATATTTAGTACAATACATAGATCTCAAGAGCGCCTATCATTTGATCCCTATCAAGGGAGAATAGGCCATACACTGCTTTCGAAGCCTGTGGCCAGCTGTTTCATTTCAATAGAATCACGTTTGGTGTAACAAACTGCGTAGCCTGTTTTCAGAGAGTGATCGATGACATAATTCGTAAAGAGGGTTTAAAGGGTATTTTCATATATGTGGATACGATCAGAAGGAGCATGATGATAATTTGACAAAATTTTTAAATGTTGTAAAAAAGTATAATCTTCATATTAACGAAAATAAGAGTTCTACATCTAAGTCATCTATAGATTTACTAGGTTATAGAATGGTTCTTTAAAGCCTGATCCTGAGAGGTTAAAACCACTGCTCGAAATGCCTTCTCCTAACAATGCTAAAGACATGCGCCGAGTAATGGGTATGTTTGCCCACTATTCTAAATGGATCGGAAAATTTTCCGAGAAAGTACGACCTTTGGTTGAAAATAAAACATACCCTCTCCCTCTTAACGTAATTAATGCTTTCGAAAATCTTAAAAGTGATATTGCTAATTCTGTTGTTATTGCCATTGATAATAATATTCCTTTTGTAGTAGAGACTGATGCGTTTGATTACGCAATAGCTGCTCAACTTTGTCAAGCTGGACGTCCAGTCGCCTTTTTCACCCATACTCTGTCGCCCTCTGAAAGAAATCATTCCTCTACAGAAAAAGAAGCATATGCCATTGTTGAGTCTATCCGAAAATAGCGGCATTATCTGCTTGGTAAACACTTTAAACTAGTAACGTATCAAAGGTCAGTACCGTTTTTTTGACACTAAACATAAAGGAAAAGTTAAGACGAGAAAATCATGAGATGGAGACTTGAATTATCAAGTTTCAGTTATGACACTCTATATTGGCCCGGAAGAGAAAATATAGCTCCAGATACGCTTTGTCGCGCATTTATAGCATCTATTAATAAACATCATTTAGAAGAGTTACACATTGCCTTGTGCCATCCCAGAGTAACTAGAATGTGTCACTTTGTTAGAAGCCAGAACCTCCCATATTCAATTGAAGATGTAAAAAACGTTATTTCAAAATGCTCTGTATGCGCCAGTGTAAACCGAAGTATTTAAATAGTAATCAAGGTCAGCTAATAAAAGCTATACAACCTTTCGAAAGATTAAATATTGACTTTAAAGGTCCTTTGCCTTCCAATTCCCGTAATCGTTATCTGCTAACGATAGTAGACGAATTTTCGAGGTTTCTTTTCGCGTTTTCATGTGCGGACACTTCTGCTGAAACTGTAGTTGATTGTCTTAGTCAACTTTTTGCTATCTTTGGTGCACCCGCGTATGTGCACTCAGATAGAGGTTCCTCCTTTATGTCGTATACACTTAAACAGTTTTTGAACTAACGCGGAGTGGCCACTAATAGAACGACCACATATAATCCCCAGGGAAATTGTTTAGTTGAGAGATATAACGGTTTGAAAAACTGTATAGGGCTATGGGTTGATTGCCTGTTACCCTCATCCCTACGTTTTTTCGTTAGAGAATTATGTATATGTAGGTCTTCAAAGGACCTCTTTATGTTTATTTGCCTTCGGTATTTGCGCTTCTGTTTCGATGTAGGGCGCGACGATCTTTTTCGATGTAGGGCCGTGATACGATGGAGTTATACAACGAGTTGATTTGATGTAACTAATATAAGCAGTCACTATTTAAATACCTGAAGGAATAGGCCTATCCTTGTTATAGTTATTAGATTTTATATTAAGAGGATTTCACTCAAACTTATAGAAAGATAACGTACATCTTCCTTGCTTAAAGCATCGCTGTAACATAAGCAAGCTCCGAGCGAGCCGCTATAATATAATATTCGTATTTTAGTATTTGCCGAACTTGCAAAGTTCGTTGACTCTTCTCTGAATATAATTAGTCAGAAGTGGAAAATTTTGAACATGAAATAATAATTTTTTTTGTGGTTGGGTGGGCCCAATGCCTCCATATTGGGTTCTATGTATGTATGGCAATTATTTTCATTTCCAATAGGCTATGTCGCCAATCCCGAGGCAATTTTGTAGATATTTAGTTCAATTAATTAATAATTTATATTTCATCATGAAATAAAGGTACCACATACGATACCATATTGTAAACATGTATAGTTTTTCTATAAACGGAATTTTATGGAAAGGAGTAATTTTAGTTTTGGCTTCAAGAAAACTCCATGTTGTCTGTTGGGAGACGGTTTTGCCCAATGTATTACACAGCATACGATCTCTTTTATGTACTTCTACAAACTGCACCCCTCATGAGAGATTATTTAATTATCAGCGTCGTTCTACCAATGGCCATTCCATACCTACGTGGCTTACCGCCCCGGGTAAAGTATTATGGAAATTTATACACGTCAGTCTAGATATGAGCCTCTAATTGAAGAAGTAGAACTCATTGAGGCTAATCCCGGATATGCTCATGTTCGTCTCCCGGGAGGCCGAGAGACTACTGTCTCGCTTAAGCACCTCGCCCCTGCTGGGGAATCTGAAATTCGAGAATACTAACGAAGGTGATGGTGTGTTAAACAACCATTCCCCGTCACCTACCATCCTGCCCTCACATCCGTCACCCACCATTGTTCCCTCCAATCCCTCACCAGTCAACGCTCCTCAGACTTCAGTCCCCTATGACTGAGGTACGGCGATCAGGGCGTACTCAGTGTCCGCCTAGTTATTTTGAGAACTATATTGTTCAATCTAAGTAGGATGGAAAACTGTAATATTATTTTGCAGGTTTATGATGACTTTATTAGAATGTTATACCTAAGTAAAATCATTTGTGTTTATATTCAATTCGATTAAACTGTTAATATAAATAAAGTTAATATAAATAAAGTGGTCGTAATATGACTATTTTGGAGGCGGGTGAAATGAAACGATCTCCTTTTCTTAGGCTTTAATCAACTTAATTGAACAACATTCTTGTTAATTTAAATAACAATAATATAGTTATAATACACAAAATATATATATATAATCAGTGACACAAGTTATAATAATAATAATAATATAGATATAGTAAACAGAGGACATTTATATGAATTGTTTATAGGATTACTTACATCAAAGAAAAAAACATTACCTTGATATAATAAAGTATCTCACATCTCATCAGTTTAATTCAGACATCATCATCATAAAAAAAAAAAAAAAAAAATTAGACTAACACGAACGTAGATGTAGCTCGTAGCGTAAACTAACCCACTTTTTGTTTAACTTTACCTACTTTTTACTTTGCATGTCTGTAACTCTCTTTTCTTGCATGTTTGTAGTTTGCATGGTATGACTGTGAGTTAAGACTGTGTTTGCATGGTTTGTAAGCGTTTTTATTTCACTTCTTTTCATCTTTCATCCCTCTCCTATTCTCCGACTATTTTTCTGACTTGTCGGCAGTGGCCGGCGGATGATGGTGGTGAGTCTTTTTTCTCTTTTTCTGAGTGAATGTTAACCCACGAATGATAGGTGTTGCTCCTTACTTAACCCCTTATTCTCTTCTCTTCTCTTAACCCCCTACTCTTTCCTTTCTCTCGGGCTAACCTTAGAGTGGATCTTAGGGTCTTTGTTAGCCTTAGCTTCTGTAGATCTGTAGATCATTAACTTTATTTATATTAACAGGAATGTTGTTCAATTAAGTTGATTAAAGCCTAAGAAAAGGAGAGCGTTTCATTTCACCCGCCTCCAAAATAGTCATATTATGACCACTTTTTTTCGAATGCGTCCTAGTCGGACACGTAGCAGAAGTGACATTGCAAAGAAATGAAAACATGGAAAATCAGAAATAGGAATTATTTCGACTGAGCAGTAAAGTGGACATTTTGGAGCAGGAAAATCTTGAAACGTGAACCATAAATTTTACTTATTTTTGTAAGAATATGTAAGCCTTTTATTTATGTGCTCAACGTGGTTATTAAAAAAAAAATAAATGTAGGAGCATGTTAGGAAGACGAGGCTGTAATTAAATTAGGTTCTATAGCATAGATCTTAGGCTAACAGCCAGGCACTATGCCGGATATTGATATTGAATCTACATTGAAGGATGTACATTGACCTGACCCAATATCATTGGACGCTGGACAACTTGTACCCACCGGAACAAGTCGTCTCGTACCTATTTGCCTGGTCAACTCAGATCAGATGTCGGGAATGTTGGGACAGCGTCCGAGTGTCTAAATTTTTCTTAAAATTAACTAGTGAGCTACTGTTTACCACATGTGGCAAGTCATTCCAAAAATCTACTACTCTATGACTGAAAAAGTATTTTTGTGGATAAAGTCTACAAGGGTTTTCTAATTTTCTTAGTATGCCTACGAGTTATCCTATCAGTATCTAGTGAGAAAAAGTCACGTAGCTACATCTAAATTGTCCAACCCTGAAAATATTTTGAACATCTGTATCATATCTCTCCTCGTACAACATCTCTCAAAACTAAACTTGCCTAATTCCTTTAATCTATCCCTGTATTCCAATCTTACGTTAGGAGTAAGCTTGGTCTCCCTACATTGCACATTTTCAAGAGGCATTCCAGGATAGATCAACCAATGCAAAACATCACTCTGACTCAGATTTGGGTGAAAATTGGGGTAAATTTATAGTATTACACCCATCTCTTTTTGGAGGTGAAATTTATGTTTTCCTATGGTTTTTGATGTGTTTTGAACGAATCTGACCTTCAAAACCGTCGGAAATGACTCGTTTTTGAGATCCCCCCCCCCCCCCCCCCAGCCAGCAATGTGGGGGAAATCACAGAAAACGAGTCATTTCCGACGGTTTTGAAGGTCAGATTCATTCAAAACACATCAAAAACCATAGGAAAAAAATTTCACCTTAAAAATTGACCTAACCTAACCTATCCTAACTTAACTAAACCTAACCTAAAAGAAAAACGGGAATTACCTTTAAAATCTAAGACAGAATAATCATAGTACCGTCTTTCCTTCGTTTTAAGCACAACATAACTTTTTCTATAACGCCATAGTTTCTGGTCTTGACGATATGTACACTTCGTTTTACAATGTGGACACTTCACTACTGTCGGTAGAACACCGTGAGCATGCAGAAACTCACTTTTTTCTAAATTTTCATAGAAAGCGACAATACAGCGGTAATAATCGAACGAACACATGTCACATGAAGCCATTCCAGTAGCAAACTAATTCAAATTTGAAATGGATGGAGTGTTCTGATTGGGTAGACGTGTGACGTCAACACAAACGAACGTACAAATACACACTAGATACACACCAAAAAACGTTTATATCTCGAAAATGAAGCATTTGTGACGGAAATGCTATAGAAGAAAAGTGTCTTAGAATTAAAAAATCTACCTAATGAATATATAATAATTGCTGGACATTAGACAGGTGTAATACTATAATAATACCAAAATTGGTGTATAGGGTTAGTTTGTGTTCCAAATCCACTGGTTCAAACAAAAAATAGCTTTATGACTAATGGTTTTTAAGTTATTGGCTCCCAAAGTTTAGCCCCCCCCCCCTTATCATGCCCACTTTGACAGGTAATATCTCCCATCCAGTTAATCATAAACTGAACATATTATACGTTTTTGGAATCAGCAAGACTAGATCTATCCCATGATATTAATTTTAGCTTCATAAAGCAATTTTCAAAATTTTACTCCCCATCTCCCCCATTTGCTTGACCTCCCTACCCCACTGGACATTAAAACCCCCCATTTTTTATAAATATTAAACTTCATATTATGGTTGATACCGTAAATAAAAACCATAAAAAAGGGTGGGTATCATGTTATAAATAAATTTTAAAAATCGACTAAAAATTTATTTTGAAATTTTTTTTATAGCTTTTATACAAGCTAAAATTATATTGTTCATTACCAATTAAAATTATTGCTAATAGTTTTTGAACATTTTTCAGCATTTATTTATTCAAAGTTTAAATTTTAAAGAATATATATAACAGAATCAAAAGTGAGTACTAACATCTTTATTCAAATGGTGAATCCTTTTTTATTCAATAAAAAGTTAGCACCTTTTGAAACCTAATTATGAAGATTATCTTTTGCAGTTTACCAAGTCAGTTAATCAAATAACTGAAATCATTTAAATGTTTGCAATCCCATATTGTAACAGAAACATATACCGGTATAGCTATATTCAAATAAAGACAATTACATATATAATTTACATTTTCATGTCATTTGTGCTCATGGTATTATGATACATTAAATAAATAGTGATTGATTTCAGTAAAAAACTTGGTGACATTATATTCATATTAAAACTTGTGAATATACACTCAAATAAAACTTGGTGGCATTTCATGAACTTTTTTAATTCTCCTTCTCTGAAAACATATTGGATACGCATAGTGATGTGAGGTGAGAATATTCTCATTCTCCGAGAATATTCTGAGAATATTCTCCAAAATATTATTTGTTGAGAATATTTGAGAATTTTATTTTTCTTAGTTTTAAAACACTTTTAGATTGTTTTGTAGTGTTTTAGAGAATTCTAGAATATTTCAGAACCTTATGGAACTTCCTAGAATGTGAGAGAATATTCTAGACAACTCCAGAACATTCTAGAATACTCCGGAATTGGGAGAAAATGTTATATAAAGGAGGGCAAATTGTTTCTTTGGTTAATTGTGGTTGTGTATAGCAAGAGCAAGTATCGAGTAAACTTTTAACACATGAGGATAGCCCAGAAAAGTATCATGTTCCAGAGAAGTATACAGAAGAATGCAAAGATTAAGAAAAAGAACAGCAGCAGCAGAAGAAGAAATAGGCAAAGAAGCTGATGATGAGGCATAGGGTGGGTCGTACTCAGGTGACAACATGAATCTGAAGGAAATCCTACCATCAGGGGTGTCTAAATTATGTGTTTTTACATGGGGAATTCAAATAGAGCTTCTTTTTTGGATAGGATATAACTAACCTACATCATTTTATATTTCTAAATTGCCAATTTTACCCTTTTGAACCCTTTTATAATATATTAAAAGATATAAGGTAAATCATTTATATTGACAAGGCCAAATCAACTTTACATATATTTATTAATAGGTGAACTGCATGTATATCACTGGATATAATTACAAAGATCATTCTCCTGACATCTTGAACTTTGCCAGGTTGCACAAATCCTGCTTTGACTCAGACTTGGACATCAGCTTCCTGCTGGTCTCCTGAGCCCTGATCCCTCCATCCCTCTTTTCCTGTGAGAAGTACTTAGCAGAAGCCTCAGTCACCATTTTAACAACCCTCTCAATGCTTTGTGTGTGGCAAGGCCAGTTGCGCATCTCCATGTGGGTGTTGATGAAGTTTTTCACCTCTGAGGTGCTTAGAGAGCAGGTGAGAGGTGGCTCTGACACACCTTCTGACCAGCTGATCAAGTCACCCATAATTGATGTCAGGTGTCCTTCTGCTCCTAACAGAGGAGTCCCCCAGCTGAGTGTCCGGGTTCCCCTCTCCCCTGATGGCCAGGATTCTCTCCACCCCTTCAATCCTCTCCTTCTGATCCTTAGAGCAGAGTAGTGTTTGGAGGATGACTTCACTGTGGGCATACCAAGCAGATCTTCTCACAGTTGGCATCACAATATCCAACACCTCCTTTCTCTGGGACTTGAGGCAGTTCAGCTGAAAGAGGATGTGCCTAGGCCCTTCGATCCAGGAGTGCTTGACCTTCACGTTGAACCAACATGGGTAATACACTCCAATGATGAATTCCACAATGAATTGCAGAATCTTCAGGTTCTTTCCTTTAAGTCCGTGCTTTGACACCCAGAGCCTGAGAAGTCTGTTCGCTGTGGTGAGCCAGCGGCTGTGGTTTACTGGTCCTATCTCTAACAGAGCCAGCCCTGCAGGAAGTACTCCATCCCTGACTGCACAGACAATATTATAGCCATAGTATTGATCAGTTGAGAGATCTTGAATGACCTTGTCAGGAAGCTTGATCAGTGGAGGGCCAACAGAGATTCGGGTGAAGTTTAGATTGATATCAAAGTCTGTAGCAGAATCAAGGAGCTTTCCTATTGGCCCGGATAATTTTTTGTCTGACAGAGTAGGGCCATCAAGGTCAACAATGAGATGGCGCAGGGGATTAGCTCAAATCAACGTTGTTAATTAAATTTTGCTCAATGTATCACTATAATATGCGTAGAAATAGCTTTTTCTAAAATATAACAGAATAATACTCACATGTGAACAGTAACAAAAAAAATATCAGTAGATACCGTAATCACTAAATCTATCCCCTCACTGCAAGCTGAGGTGGTAAAATAGCTTCATAAATCATGAGTCACTTCAAATATTTCACAAAATGTTTAGAATGTTCTGAAACGTTACATTCTAGCCTCTGAGAAAGGTGGCTCAGAAAATGGCCTTATGCGCGCCAGAAAACTGTCAAAATATTTCATATACCAAACTATCATAATTACAATTAAGTGGAATGGCACACCTTTTTATTTGAGTATTTAAATATTATTATTATTATATGAATTACATTATATGTGTTTATATGAATTAGTTAGAACAATGCTCTATGAGAGATAACGTGAGCAGCCATGATAAGAAAACGTGAGAAGACATATTCTGGGGTAATTACAATAGTAAAATAATCAATAATTTAATAATAATCAACTGCAAAATGATGTAGGTTAGGGTTATCAGAATTAAATATTTTCTTCAGAATTGTGTTCTATACACCAAAATATGTCATTTGAACACCCCTCTCCATTGATTTAAAAAAAATGCATAGTATGACCCGCCCTAAATTGAGGCAATGATTGATGAGTTAGAATCAGAAATAATTTTGTCAGAATCAGAGTAAATACCAGGATAACTAATAATTAATTTCTATGTAGTAACAATTATGCCTCGGTGGTGTAGTGGTTAGTGTCGCTGACTATGAATCCATCGGCCCTGGGTTCGAGACCCAATGGCAGCCAGCGTGCAGCAAAACCCAGCTGTTCATCCTTCCACACAATAAAGAAAGTGGTTGGTACATAAAGGGGTACCCTAGGTGGCCTAGTGGTTAAGATGATGGGCTGCTGATGGAGTGTGGCAGGGCCACCACTTCCATTAGGCGAGGTTAGTAAATGCTAAGGGTGCCAAAGATCTGGGGGGTGCCAGCGCCTCCCACCCTGTGCACGTCTGATAGTATTATGTAAGAACAACATGGAAAAAATAATGAAGGAATGAGAAGCATAGACAAATGATGAAAGGTTGTACAACGTATGTACACCAGTTTAGCTTGACTGATATTTACATAATTAACTTATTCATCTTATTGGGTCATTATAGAACTTTCACTATCACGACCTTTAACCCTTTAGGGACGGGAGTTGTAAATAAGCGATTTAAAAATGTTGCGCGCACAGACGGGAGTCATCAATAAGCGACTCGGCTTATTTATGGCTTAATATGAGTTCCGGGAGTCGTCAATAAGTGAATAACTGTTTTTATGTGACATATGCCCCAGAGGTGGGGAGTCGAAGTCGGGGCTTTTTTGAAGAGTCGGGAGTTGGTAAAAATGACCGACTCCTGACTCTTTGATTCAATTTCTATATGCCAACAATTTACCAGAATACTACTCTGCCCGAAATAAATATCTTCCTGAACTAATTCTAGATTCACATTTGATTTATTGTTCTGGTAAATTTTAGCAAATGAATTTCATATTTCTATTTTAGGATACTAGGTACCATATAAAAATTAGCAATATCTTAATTATTAATTTAATTAGCCCCTATTAGTAGTGAGTCATGGGCCTAGTAGAAAATCAGCAGTCTCTCAATATTTTAAGCTAAATGAGGATGAAAGTATTTTTATTTGTCAAGTAGAAAAGGATGGTAAAGAGTGTAATGCAAAAATTAGTGCTTACACTGGGAAACATGCTAATGCTCCAACTAGAGCCTCAAACTTGAAACGCCATCTATGAAACAAACATCCCAATATTTATAAGGTTGTAGATCAGCATAAGGAAAGAGTCGGGAGTCGGAGTTGGTTTTTAAAAATACTGACTCGGGAGTTGGTTGTTTTTGGCCGACTCCCCATCCCTGATATGCCCTTCTTGCTTGGAAAAAACAGTAGATATGTCCTTTTTGCATGCATATTTTAGCACTTTTGAGCGTTCTGATTTGTTACTACATATGCCTCGCTTTACTCGCTGTTTTGATTGGTCATGACTAGAGCCCGGATGTTCAGGCAAAATGCCATAAATGCCTTTCTTTGCCTATTTTTGCGATTACAGCAAAAGGTGCCTTTTTCATCATAAGGTGCCTAATTTGCCTTTTTTCCATTATTTTCTAGTATTATTTCATTAAAGTCCCAAAGTAGGGCTATCAGTTTCTGTTATATGTTTCAGTTATATATATATATATATATATATATATATATATATGTTAAACACAGACTGTGCATGGAACAAGGAACTCTTCTGGGAAAATTAAATCCACTATAGTCCGAATAAGTAATGGTAAATGACAAATACCATAGTTTTTCTTTTTCATGATGCTAGCCCGATGTGGGCAATGGGTCTCTCGCAAAGAGGTCCCATAAATATAGCTTCCCTCACCAGCTATCTGCATGTCCATGTCCCAAAGCTGGATCCTGTCTGCTTTGCAGATAGCTGGTGAGGGAAGCTATATTTATGGGACCTCTTTGTGAGAGACCCGTTGCCCATGTCGGGCTAGCATCATGAAAAGAAAAACTATGGTATTTGTCATTTACCATTACTTATTCGGACTATAGTGGATTTAATTTTCCCAGAAGAGTTCCATGTTCCATGCACGGTCTGTGTTTAACATATAAGTTTCTCAGGGGACCATTCTGAGTTTGTGTATACTTACTTTACTTCGTAGCCCCCGGGTTCTCTTATGCGAACCTGGCGGCACTCAGGTATCCCGCGACCACCGTGGGATTGGTCCATAGGTCTTGTAGAGAGGTAATGTTGGAGTTGTGTCTTTGTTGAGAGAGAGTGTGGCAGTGTAAGAGTAGGTGTTCTGTGTCCTCGGGGTGGAGGTAGCATTTTTGACAGGTGGAGGTGTCAGCTAGGTGGAGTCTGTGTCTGTATTGTTGGAGGGAGGGGTGGTGGCCTGAACGGAGCCTGGCCAGAGTAACTCTTGTTTTCCTTGGGAGGGTTTGTTCGCTCTGATGGACTACAGGGGGAGTATCGTGAAGGACAGTGTTGTGTGGTTGGTCGAGTAGGTATTTCCGGGTAAATTCTGTGTGGAGATGTTTAATGGGGTTGATGTTTAGGGGAGGAGGGGGGATATTGTTCAGGAGCTGCGAATAGTGAGCAGCAGGAGTACATTTTTTGTTGCGGGGTGGGGGATTGTGTAATGTGAGATGGTGACAGGGGTGGTCTGGGGCCAGTGCTCTGGAGAAGAATTGAGTCCCTGTCATGTTCATGTGGTGTTCGATGGGGAGTATTTTCGTATCTGCATGTAGATGTGGGATGGGTGTGGTTCGGAGGCAGCCAGTAATGCTTCTGAGACCTGTTTTGTGTGGTCTGTATCTTTTTCCTGGTTTGTGTGGGAGATGGACGGGGACCAGGTGGGGGCAGCGTAAGTTAGGGTAGTACGTACAAACTGTTTGTATAGGATACTAAGGGATTCCTTCTGCTGACCGAATGTTGTGGAGGTGAGTGTTCTGAGAGCGTTGAGTTTTTTTGTTGCTTTGGAGCAAATGTTTGATATGTGAGGGGAAAAGGACATGTGTGTGTCTAGGGTGAGGCCAAGGATTGTTGGGGTTTTGTTTAGAGGTAGGGGATGTCCCATGAGGGTGACTCTCGGGTGTGCTTGGGATTCGTGGTAGTCTGAGGTTAGGAGGGTGATGGAGGATTTTTGAGGGGATGCTGACATCCTATTGTTAGTCAGCCAGAGTTCCAGATTGGTAATGTACTGCTGGATCAGGTGTGTGGTGGTGTTACGGTTATGGTGTTGTGCTGTTATGGTCAGGTCATCTGCATAGGAGGACACGTGGACATGGGGGGAGAGGTTGTGGGAGGTCGTGCATGAAAAGGTTGAAGAGGATTGGAGAGAGTATGGAGCCCTGTGGGACGCCATTGTATAGTCTGTAGGTTTTGGATGAGTGTTGTTTGTGTATGACTTTGCCAAGTCGGCCTGCAATGAGATTAGTAAGCCATTTCTTGTCATTGGTGGGGATGTCGAGATCAATAATCTTTTGTGCAAGAATGTGGCGTGGGACAGTGTCGAAAGCTTTGTTGATGTCGATGGCAACAAGGACTGTGCGGGCAGGTGGGGGTAGTTGGTTGAAGCCATCTAAGATGTGTTGGGTTAGGTTTGTAAGAAGCGTTGTGGTGGAGTGGGTGGATGTAGCCATGTTGGGTTTGTGAAAATGTAATGTGTGGTTGTATGCGTCTTAATATCAGTTTTTCGAGGACTTTGGAAATGGTTGAGAGAAGGGAGATTGGCCGGTATGAAGCAGGTAGGTTGGGGGGTTTATTGGGTTTCAGTATCGGGATGATGTGTGCCAGCTTCCAGGTAGAGGGTATGATATTGTGAAGCCAGGATTAATTGAATATGTTTGTGAGGGCTGCAAGAGCAATTGGACCAAGGTGTTTGAGATGTATGTTTGAAATGTTGTCTGGGCCTTCAGCATGAGAGTTTTTAAGGGATTTTATGGCCGCAGCTGTGCCTTGGGGTGTAAATGGATGTGGTTGTTGTGGGTCGGCCGAGAGTTTCCGTATGTTTTTGAGGATTTTTCTATTATTGGGAATTATATATATATATGAATATATATATATTCTATTATATATATATATATATATATATATATATATATATATATATATATATATATACAGGGTGGGCCGTAAGTTTCCATACATAGGGAAAATAAACATTTTTTTATGGACAACCATTTTTATTTATATAATATGCTCTACATGGTTGCCATTGTTTTGAAAACACATTTCAATACGTGTTCCCCACTGTTGATGAACACGCATTAGCACAGTTGACGTTATGCTTGTAATGGCGTTGGTGATACGTTCCTTTAGATGATTTATGTCTCGTATCTTTTCCTGACACACCATGGCCTTCAAGTGCCCCCAAAGATAGAAATCAAGGGGGTGAGATCTGGGGATCTGGGAGGCCACTCCACAGGACCACGCTGACCAATCCAAGCATCCGGAAACTGCTGATCCAAATACCGACGCACGTGAAGACCAAACGTTTAAATTTTCCTATGTATGGAAACTTACGGCCCACCCTGTATATATATATATATATATATATATATATATATATATATATATATATATTAACAGAAAAGAAACTGAACGTGCATAATAGTATTATTTTGTATTAAACTTTTTGAAATTTAAATCCTTGCCATTATTGAATGAACATTTTGAATGCCTGTTGTTTTGTTCATTATAATGGCGTTGTAATAGGCATTATTTTTATTTATACATGGATAATGGTATTATTCTATATTAAACTTTATTTTTGGAAATGAAATCATTGTTATTATGTATGACTAATATTTTCAATACCTATTGTTTTGTTCACTGAAAGCATTGTAATATGTATTACGCGTATATAAAGGTATTATTCTAGATTAAACATTTTTTTAAGCAAGTTTATAAGTGCCTTTTTTGGGAGTTTTACTGCCTCTTTTGAATGTTCATTTTGCCTATTTGCCTGCCTTTTTTAAGGGTTTTTAGTGCCTAAACATCTGGGCTCTAGTCATGACACTTTCTTGAACTGTGAAATGATTTTATAATTTTATAATAAATGTATGTATTAGCAAATTAAAATAGATCAGTGTAAGGCAAATAGTTTCTTCAATATGGTACCTTCATTACTTTGTGGGCAAACCCAATCGTGAAGTGGGAGGCGGGTGGGGGTGCCAGCTGCAGTCCTGCTAAGGGCGCCAAATAGGCTGGCGCTGGACCTGGAGTGTGGTTTGGATTCCACGTTAAACTGTAGGTCTAAGGTGGAGTGAAAAGCTTGACCTTCGTCAGAATGAACAATTCGGGTGGAAGCTAACCAATGGTATATACAGTAGTTTTGAAAAATCAAATTAAAAAAAAAAAAAAAAATTTTTTTTCATGAAGCTAGTATACTGAAAAACTAATTGAACACTTAATTACAAGGGATATATTTTTTTGGTTTCTAAACTGTTTTGTATGATATATTTTATTAATTTCCATATAATTTTGAAAAAAAATCAAAAAATTTTTTTTCATAAATTTTTTTTTTTATTTATTAGCTATTATAGGTACTGAAAAACTGAAATTGAATACTTCATTACAAGGGATATTTTTCTTTCTAAACTGTTCTGTGATATATTTTATTAATTTTTGTATATAATTTTGAAAAAATCAAATAATTCAAAAAAATGATTTTTTTATAAAAAAGCTGATACTGAAATTGAACGCATAATTACAAGGGGTATTTTTTTAATGCCAAAGTGTCTTGAGATATATATTATTAATTTCTCTATAATTTGGGGGAAAAAAAAAAAATCATGATTTTTTTTTCATAAAAAAAAAAAATTGATTTAATCAGGTGATTAAATCATTTTGATTTAATCACTGCCATCCCTGGTAAATACTGTACTTTGAATTGAAATAGTCTTTATACAATGATTGATTCAATAAATTTTTTGTATTAGTTAATTTATTTATTTCTTCACTCATCCTATCATTCACCTCTGACTTAACTTCAATTCCTGTCAAAATGGAGAAATTTTAAGTTGTATCGGAATAGTTGAAAAACCCCTCAGATATTCTAAAAAAGAAAATTCTTAAAAATTCTCAGTTCAGAGAATATTCTTAAGAAAATTCTTGAATATTCTCCTAAAGATTATTCCTGAGAATTTTATAACATTAGATGTGCAGCATTCTAGCCTTCAAAGTTGGGATACTTAGAATACCTAAAATATCATGTCTTGAAATATGGCAGATTTCTCTTATTTGTGGGAAATAATATCTGCTAAATCCAGATGGGTTTAAAAGATCTATCTTATACTGTAGTCATCAAACTCTTCATTGTACTCTAGTACAAGCCCCAGCCACTGAGAGTTATTGTAGGAGCAAACTACCGTATGTATTCCCCAATTTTTGGGTTCAGAATGATTGAATCTTTATTTTTATTTGCATTAGTGGCACACTTCACAATTAACCCTTCAACAGTTGATGTCAATTCATAGGATACTCCATTACTTTGTACTTGATTAACCTTGTAAGGACCAGTATACTTTGGGGAGAATTTCCGCGAGATGCTCTGGTCACTGGTATTGATCTTCTTAACTACTTTCTGGCCAACCTGGAAAGGTGCAAACTGTGGATAGTCCTCCTTCCATATTTCCTGCAGTTGAGGGGGAACAACTATAGTAGTGATATTCTGGTGACATTGTTCCAAGAGACAGTCAGTGGGGGCTGTTTTTATTTCAGAATGGAAGGTATTGTTGTGGGTAATCACAGCTGTTACCAGATTCATATCCCATTCCACTCCTGTTTGTCCCAAGCTTCTCAAGAACTCTCCAATTGTTCTATTTACACGTTCAACAGCACCATTGCTAGCAGGCTTAAGTGGACTAGAATAAACATGCATAATCCCATAGCGATCAAGGAACTTTTGGAACTCCTCTGAATAGAATTCAGGCCCATTATCTGTCAGGAGCCTCCGAGGAATCCGTAACAAGTTGGGGAAAATGTCATGCTCCATCAACTGGATAATGGTAGAAGACCTTTTTGTTCTTAATGGGCAAGCCACAACCCACTTGCTAAAATGGTCAACCATCACCAGACAACTAAGGTACCCTTGCTGGGTGCATGGGAAAACCACAATATCAGTAGTTCAAAAGGATGAACTGCCTCAAGGGTGGTTTGCCCTCTGGTAGGGGCTTTTACTGGGCCAGTAGTCCATGCACCTGTCACAATAATCAGTTCCATTTTTGCATTAGAATTACCGATTCTAAGTCAAGCAACTCTCTGTTCACTATCCACTTCTTGCCTTCCTCAAATATTGTACCCAACTCTGGCTCCTCTACTTCTGTGTCTGGTACCTCTTCCTCCATGCACACTGCCTCATCTAGCACCTCTACTCCAAAACAATCCACTAACTCTGGGTCTCCATATGACCATTCAGCTACATGAAACTTCATTTCAATGTCAGCCATAATTAGATAGTTTGAACCTAACAAGAAACAGTATGGGAGACTATTCTCAGGGGCTATTGGAAAAGGGTAGTTGGATCTTTTCATCTCTACCCAGAATAGTCAATTTTACCAGTCCTAAACAGGGTACCAATTTCACACCAATCCCAGTCAAGATTATCTGGCAAGACTGTACTGATATTTCTTCCTCATCACTCACTCTTAAACTCTTGACCACTGACTCGGATACAAAGCTAATCTCTGCTCCTGAATCCAACATAGCACAGTAATTAACTGCATCCATCTATACCAAAGTCCAAGCAACCAGTCCTCCCTGGTGTCCACAAGTGACCATTTCACCCCTGGCTTCCAGATCTGGATTCTGCAGTAGCAAATTCCCTTCACACTGTTCTATATCACTTCTTTCTGCTACCTCATGGCAAGTTTCCTGCTCCATAGTGTGCATCTGTTCCACCATCACCTCTGCTGGTTCAGCAAACCACTTCTGTTCTATCAGTGGATTGTAGTGTACTCTAGATATATACTGCAAATGGACCCCTTCTTTCTGGGGTATCAGGAATAGTTACATCCATAACATACACAACTGGCTTTACACCATAGTGAACCCAAACCTCAAGGAATAACAATGGCTTGCAGCTAACAGTACCTCTGGAGTTACCAATACTCCAGATTGTCTCATCATTTTTAGGTCCTTTATGCGGTGGGCATTATTTGAAAGGTGATACTCTTGGGAGAGGTGATCAATTCATCCATCAGTTCTCTCCATAATTCCAGTGGGTGTTGTGGAGGATTCCAAGGTGGCCCTTGCTTGTAATAATGATCCTGCAACACTTGTACTAAGCTAATGAACAACTAATCGCTGCCACCATCTTTCAATGAGTATTTGCAGTCTAGGTGGTAAGCAATCAGTGAGGTATTCTATCTTCTCCAGTTGGTCACTCCCAGCAGGTGTTATTCATGACAATGCATTGGCAGCTCCATTTTCAGTCCTAGGGTGATATTGAATTTCAAACTCAAAGTCTGAGAGATCTTCATAGGTTCGGGCCAATCTACCTACTATCAACAATCTTCATGTTGCTCAGGTATTCCAATGGTTGATGGTCCGTATACAGTACAAAAGGCACACCATATAGAAATGGGTGAAACGCCTTTACACACTATCTTAGGGCTGCCACTCCCATTCTATAACTGAGTACATTCTCTGGGCATTGGAAAAGGTCATTGATGCATAGGCAATCACCTTAAAATCATCATTCTGTCATTGTCCTAAACAAGCACCAGCACCAACCCTGGAAGCATCCACATACAGTTCCAATTTCTTAGCTTCAGGTCTATAATCTGGATATGACAGTTGCACTTCATTAACCAAAGCCTCTTTCACTGCCATAAAAGCCTTGTCCATCTCCAGTGTCCATTTCAATCTTTCTCTTGATCTACCTCCAGTTGAACGAGACAAAGGACTTATCACTGAACAATCTGGTACAAACTTTCTCTGGAAATTCACTAAACCCAAAAATTCCTTCATCTGTTGAACAGTTTCTGGTTTTGGAAACTCTTGCACCTTCTGCATATATTCTGGGGATTTCCACAAACCTTCTCTCCCAACCAGGTGTCCCAGAAACCAGGGATGGGGAGTCGGCCAAAAACAACCGACTCCCGGCTCCTGAGTCGGTATTTTTAAAAACCGACTCCTGACTCTTTCCTTATCATGCTGATCTACAACCTTATAAATATTGGGATGTTTGTTTTGTAGATGGCGTTTCAAGTTTGAGGCTCTAGTTGGAGCATTAGCATGTTTCCCAGTGTAAGCACTAATTTTTGCATTACACTCTTTACCATCCTTTTCTACTTAACAAATAAAAATACTTTCATCCTCATTTAGCTTAAAATATTGAAAGACTGCTGATTTTCTACTAGGCCCACGACTCATTACTAATAGGGGCTAATTAAATTAATAATTAATATATTGCTAATTTTTATATGGTACCTAGTATCCTAAAATAGAAATATGAAATTCATTTGCTAAGATTTACCAGAACAATAAATCAAATGTGAATCTAGAATTAGTTCAGGAAGATATTTATTTCGGGCAGAGTAGTATTCTGGTAAATTGTTGGCATATAGAAATTGAATCAAAGAGTTGGGAGTCGGTCATTTTTACCGACTTCCGACTTCAAAAAAGCCCCGACTCCCGACTACGACTCCCCACCTCTGCCAGAAACATAACCTCAGGTTGGAACCACTAACATTTCACAGGTTTGACCTTTATGCCAGACTTCTCCAGAGTATACAGGACTTTATCTACCAGCTGAAGATGTTCTTCAAATGACTTGCCCATTATTAGGATATCATCAATGTAGATGATATAACTACTCAGAAAACCATGTAACACTTCTTGTACCATCCATTGGAAACTAGTGGGAGCATTCTTTAATCAAAAACTCAGTTGCTTAAACTGCCAATGCCCTCTGGTAGTTGAAAAAGCAGTGCTCTCTTGGCTCCCTTTGGCAATTGGCATTTGATAATAACCTCGTACCATGTCTAGGGAAGTGAAGTAACAGGTTCCATGAAGACTAAAAACTGCATCTGTTAAGTTGGGCATTGGAAATCAGTCTGGTATGGTCACTTCATTCAATTTTAGATAGTCAACACACATTCTAATTAAACCATCCTTCTTCTGGATAGGGACAACAGGTGAACTCCATGGGGAAATGCTAGGTTCTATGATATTGAGCAACAGTAATTCCTAGCACTGGGCTTCCACTGGTTCTGGGAATCTATGGGGTTGTTGTTGAATAGGGGTATCGTTATACAACTCTATCCAGTGTGGTACACAATTCACAAAACCTACATCGTCATCCCCCTGACTCAACACTTTCTCCTGGTGAGCCAACATTTATGAAACCTTCTCCCTCTCTTCTAACTTCAACTCTGGTGACATGGTTATTTCAGTTCATAGGCATTCTTCTGTCCAGCCTGGTTGTTTGGCTTGGGCTCCAGTCGTGAACACCTCGATTCCCTCACTTTCAGCCACTGGAAAGTCCAGTTGATCTTATAGTCCCAATCTGTTCGCCCACCTTGATTTTCTGTGCTTCTGGGGTCAGCTTCATTACCAACACTTCTGTCATCCTAGCCAATCTATCCACTAACCCAGGGTGACCATACACACCCCTGGAGTCAGGTATCTCCAGCATCATCCTCAAAACAGTACTCCAGTCTTCCTTCACCTTTGATTACATTCAAGCAAGCAAACTGTCCAGGAACTCGGTGATATCTGCAGGTACTTAATTTCACATCTGCTGAAGCATAACAGGGAACATTCCGGATCACCCTTCTACATGGTGCATTCTCGCTCTTCAAGTAAATTTCCTCCATATGCCCATTTTTATAAGCTCGCGTTAACCTCTTCCTTTTCACATTAATTCAGAGACTGTTTTCATCAAGAAAACTCATTCCCAATACAACTGGGAATTTCAACCTTTTGACCATTGCAAATAGAACAAGCTCCATCTCCACTCCATGAATTGGTAACCCCAGTGTAATCACCCCCAGTGGTTTAACATGGTTATTCACTCTAATCCCTCGAATCCTCAGGTTACAGCTCTGCATCTCTGGAGTTAACTCCAGTTCCTCTACCACTGAGTGATCCAGGATCCCTACTGTAGCTCTGGAATAAAGTACTGCCAAGTAGTTCTCCAAATGTTCAATCTGTATATCCACCTTTAGTAAAGATTGAGGTGCTAACTGTCCAGACATCTCCTCATCCAACCCACCAGTGTCAAAGACATTACTATTTACCAGATACATTTCAGGAGCATCAGCTTCAGGTTCATTGTTCTGGTCAGGGGGTTGCTCCTTATCAGGCTCTTCAGGAATATTTACTCCCCCATCCAGACCAAATGGACCTGGACACCCTAGGTTATTACTAGCAGGTTCGCAACTAACTGGGGACCTATCAGGACAATCAGTAGCTACCTGGATTCACAATCAGATTCATTCCTACCACCAGAAACTAGGACTAGCTCTATTGCCTCATATCCCTGGGGGACAAACGGAACTGCGCTCGCATTCATTCTCACAGGCAAAACTGGGTTAACACACACTGGATCACCCCCCATCTGTACTTCCCCCATAAATTCTTGTTCTGGTATTGGGTCACTAGTTAGGGGTAATATTTGTCCTGCTAGGAGCTCTGGGGGTTCCCCTCTGGCCTCAGAGCTCACTGGTTTAAAGGCTTTGGTTCTTGATTTGGCTCATTCCCTTGTGGGCTGGTCTGGTTAGGCCCAGGAATTGGTTCCCTTGAGATGGTAGGACTCGGTGCTCTTGAACTGAGCCTTCTCTGCTGGCGTGATTGCTGGTTATGACCATACCCATTAGGTGGGTAAGGGCATTGTGGCACCCAATGATCCTGCTTGCCACACCACAAACACACACCTAAATGCTGATGGCAATCCCATTCTTGAAATGATTGTGCTAAAAATTAAATTTTTTTATTTTTGCGTCTTTGGTGAACTATCTTGTATCATAATCATACTGTATTTTATTATCCCCAGGAAAGAGCTCAGAGTTTTTCAAGTTGTTCCATCAAGCTCAGCAGCAATACACGAGTGATCTCGACAGTCTCTCAAGTCAGGGCAGCCTGGAATCACTGGTGTCAGTGAACAACAGGAATCCAGGACAGAACAAAATAGGAAGAGTCTACCAAACCTCGCTCAGCAGTGTGATGGGTATATATACTGTGTAGTTTAAAATATGAGTATACTTTGAACACACTTGTTACTCTGTTGACAATACTTTTGGAAAAATTATTTATAATCCATGTAATGTTACTAATAGTTAGTCCAAATCTTGGACACTGCTGTCCACTGAATGTTGTTAGAATATTAACTTGATATAAAATAAATGTCTTTTACCAGGTATCAAGTAAGTGACAGTTGCAGCAGTTGCATCAGCAGTTTTAGAGGATTATGGAATTATCAAGTGCTACTACTGGTAAGATGAACATAATTGACAGGTAACAGTCCAATTATCTTGTACATTAGTATCTGATTCAAATAAAGTATTTCACAAGAAGGCATACTTTTCAAACAAGTGTTGAAATTTAAATACTTTTTGTCAAAACCTATGTAGCTTGCTTAAATAACTTTAAAATTGAGTAAATTTGCACTATGAACTTTGTAGGAACAAGCTGAGAAGAGAATGTGAAAAATATCATAAAGCCATAAGAAAAGAGGAGGGTAAATTGTTTGAATTGGTGGATGCTATTTATGTGGATGGTCACAAAGATGATGTAACAATGGTGATAGTTGAAGTGAATGGCAAATATTACAGAAGAACTGAGCTAGAAGAGCACTATGTAATTGTTGGAGAACCTGGTAAGATTTAAAATTTTGATTTTTAGTTTGCATTTTGTAACCGATATTATTCAAAATATTTATTAAGATGAATTTTGGATATCTAAAAAATTCTCTCTAATTTCTGAATACTATTTCATGTGATTTCTACTGCTTACATGTGACTCCAAGTAATGGCAAGGGGTTGACTATTGCAACAAAGATATACAAGGCCATCAAAGACTTACAAACCAAACTTGCTATGATAGGGTCTGATGGTACTAATACAATGACTGATTCAAATGATGGAGCTATCAGATGCCTGGAAGAACTGCTTGGTAGACCTTTGCAGTGGAGCATTTGCCTAATACACTGTAATGAGATCCCCCTTCATCATGTCTTTGTTACTCTGGATGGAACAACAAAGAGCCCAGACTCATTTTCAGGAAAGATAGGGGTTGAACTTGGTGGAAGTGTATCTCAGTGGGATGTGATTTCATTAAAGCCAATTTGGTGGATGTATGTTCAGATGAAGGAAACAAAGGGTCAGAATTTGCCTGCAGGGTTTGCAACATTTATTAAAAATTTGAAAAGCTGTGCTGCTAGTTCTGGTTCTCTTGAAAGATTCTTTAGTACATTTGGTATAGTATGGAGCAAGCTAAGAAATAGGCTTGGGGGAGATCGAAGGTGGAGATGCTTGTTAGAATTCATAAGCATTTAAGATCAAGAAATACTGTACTTGTGAATAATATATATATATATATGTATACACACACACACACACACCCGCAAGGGGGTTCTAAGCTCGTGCTTTTGAGTGCTCTTTGTGCTCGTTTGTACGTGCTTGTTCCTGGAGGTTTCACGTGCGCCCTCCCGGCCCTAGCACCCAAGGATGATGGGGCTCGACCCTGCAGTCTTTCTCATCCTTGGTCTTTTTCCACTTCGACTGTCCCCTCCACCCTTTCTTTTTCCTCTGTCTTTCCTCTCACTTTTTCTTTGTTTTTCCGCTGAGATATGCCCTTTTAAATAGAGGCGAATCGGTTCTTCCCGAACTTAAAAAAAAAAAAACACACACACCTTTATATAGCATTCATTAGTTTTACTGTACTCTATTTACAAGTGTCTGTAGTCTGGACACCATTTAAAAGGCCAATAAAACTTCAATTTTTTGTCATCTTTATTTCTAAATTACATAATTTAAGAATTGTTTTATAAGTCAGCTTACTTGAAATAACATGCCAAAGCATTCCAATTAGCTACAATTGAGCAATGTAGCAATCAGAAAAATGTCAATTACTTTAAAATAAACATCTTAGACCAAAAGCCAAAAACTCACTGAAAATTCCTGTGGGTTTTTGGGTGCTAACTCTGCCTGACATTCATTGTTGCGGGGAAAGCGAATGAAATAAATGAAATAGTGTAACTTGGCTACTTCTTGATGATGGGAAAAGGAAAGGTCCCAGGTGGTGAAGTTTTTCTCACCTCCACTGACTGTCACTGAGGGGCAAACAAGACTCCCACACTGCTGAACCAAGAAATGGACTCAACCCGCTAGCTATCCAAGAATTATCACTGTCTGAGTCGGGTCCACTTGAAAACCTGGAAAGCCCTGGCTTCAGGAAAGGTGTGTGCAATGTACACCCAGCAATACTTGAGGACTTCAACCAAATATGGGCGTACACAACAAGCAAGCAAGATTTTAGCAGACTGATTGTGAAGTAAACCAAATGTGGCTAGATGAGAAAAGCAGATATTACCCTCTGAATTGTTTAATAAAGAGAATCTGGAGGTATTGTCGATTCATGGACCCTGGGCTTCTCACAAGGAAATCCTTGAAAGTAACGACCCCAGTCTATAAGGACAAAGGCAAAAAAAAAACTAGTTGGTAGAATTCTAAGGGTTTATTAGCAGTTAACTTGAATTATTTACAAGAGCTAGAATGGGTTATGAGCTTGAGTCTAAACATGGCTTAAGATCAAGAAATGGAAATCCAAAAACCCCGAAAGGGTATGCTATACAATGGTGCTTACAATTACAATGACAAAAAATACTGGACAACAAAAATGGAATTTCCAGAAGATAAAAATTTAACCTATGCTAGAATGGTACAATTAGACAACACAATAGACCTCACTGGACCTAACCTCCTTAAGCTAGACTTGAGGTCAATCCAATCATACCTATCTATTATAGTTAAGCCATGGAGAAGCAAAACCTGAAGCTAGTAGTCCTACAAATACCTTAGCCTGCACACTGTTATGCACAGGCAATGTCCATTATCACAAGGCACTCTGTTTTTCTTGAATTTTCTTTTTCTTAACAAATTGAGTTGGCAGGCTAGAACTTCCACAAGCGGAAGCCAACTGTGACTTTGAAAATGGGTGTCTTTAAACATTGAAGGCAAAATTTACTGATACTAGAATCAAAAAACAAGATCAAAATGGATCTAAACAAAACTACTGAGCTAGTCAGGCATTAAGCAAAACTAACTCTGTCAACATGGGGGTTACATAGTGGCCAATCCTGAAACAAGAAGAAAACAAGTGTTAGTCAAGACAACCCCTCTACATCATGAGCCCCCTATCATAGCGACTCTAACCAATGAAATCATAAACATAAAGGAAACACTGAAACTCAACCAGCCTTGTCATAATCAGGCTGTAGAGAGGCACATTAAACTTGTAACAGAGGCTTCCTCAACTGTGGTAGGATTTGAATGTTGTGAGCTGGTGGATGGCATTATTTGACAAAAGATAAAATCAAGAAAACTGATGAAAGTGTTAAATACAATATTCTGAAGCTGTTTAGATGATTATTTTTTATTACTTTGTTTAATGAGTGATACTTTAGATTAATCTTAAGTTGATTTGTAATATTTTCAATAGAAAATTGTATATATTTACCACATTGTCTAAAAAATTTGCCAAAAAAAAAGGCTGAAAATTGCAATTTTTGTCCAAAAATAATGTAAATATGTATTTTTTGATGCATTATTGAGCATGTATCCCTCTGCAAATGTTTTAATCTGCTTCAGAGGTAAAAAATACATCATAAACAGTTTTTAAATTGTCTTTCTATCATGTCCAGAACTCAAGATAGGTCACTGGGTTAAAATTTTGGTCACATACACACACACATGATTTGTATAAATTGGCCAGTGGCAGTCGGTTTTGTATGCAACCACCCAAAATTGGTTTTAAAGTTTAATCTTGGACAAAAGACAACTATCTAGACCCCCTCAATTTTGATCCTGGCACTTTTGTTTTTTTCACTCCACCCTATTATGTAAGTGAAGTGAGCTATGTCTTTGTTTATTAATTTTTAGTATAATTTGGCTTTTCTTTAAAAAAAAAAAAAAAAAATGTAGGTTAGTGTGAAGCTATGGTAGGTTACCTTTGGAAGAGCTTTAGGCCTAGGCTAGGCTAGATTGTTGAGCCTTCCCAAAGCATAGAGGAACTTATTCATAAAAGATTTTGAAGCTAGTATCTGCACCCAGAGGTGCAAATACTGCATTCATTATTTGCATCTGAATATCACACCTCTGGGTGCAAATACCTTCATCCTAACAATCTTAAGGCCTTGTGAGGCTTCTCCTAAAAAGGCCTCAGCCTCAAGGCCTTTGAAAAATGTACGTCCTTGGCCTCTTGGATTTCTAAATGCCTCAGCCTGAGGCCAGAGGCCAGGCCTTGTCCCCATGCCTGGGACTGACTGTACTTTATTTTATTGTTTTGGGGTAAAAATAGCAAGATTTAAATTTTTTTTTCCTGTTCTTTGAAACTTTAGTTTTTGAGAACTTTTTCCCATAACTGTACTTTGTAATAAAAACAAACAAGTTTTATTCTTAAAGCTCTAGTTTAGCTCATTAGAGAGAGGGTGGGGGGGTGAGTTTAATGTAGGGAGTCATTTAAGTTCAAGAATGTATGTTAGATTTGGCAAACTTATCTATGGAGAGAACATTTGGTTGAAAATTCAGAATTATGAAATTAGGATGGATATGGACATCTCGTCGTCTACTGTATCTCTTTTCCAAAACTTTTTTTTTTTTTTTTACAAGTGTTTTAAATTAATTACGAAGTTGAGGCAAGGGAAGTAAGAGGGAAAAAAAAAAACTTAAAATTTTGAAATTGATGAAGAACAATGATTCCATTAAAATGCCTTTCATAAATAAAACTGAAAACTTTTAAATGTTTAAATCATTTTCATTAGTGTATGATTAAAATGTCCGTACTGTCTTGTAATTTGTTGTAAATTTTAAATGGTTTAAGAAAAACTTTCATTGACTAAAGCTGAAAACATTATGTAATTCAGTCTGTGCTCAGCTTTTATATGGACTCTGGATTTTTTAAAGGATTGGGATAGAACAAGAGGTTATTTTAGCCCCAAGTGGGAGGCTGGGTGAGGGTACTACTTGCAAAGGGTCAACCTCCAAATTTGGTAAAACCTGGTACAATTATACCCATACTGTCACAATTTTTATAAAGTGTGCAAAATAAATAAACTTCACAAAAATGGTTGGTTAAGGGGTTAAAATATTATTTTACATAAACTCAGGTTTTTAATGGAGGGGAGGAGAACAGATTTCTAGATAGAGGATTCATTAAGGTATTTTGCCCTTAACAGGGCTTCCTATCTTCAATACTAGTAAGAACCTGATAACTTAGTAGGTAGGCCTATTTTTTGTTCACTTTGATTAGGAAACTTGAGTGTAAAAAAGTTCTGTATGCAGTCCCAGTTACCATAGGCCTATGAGCTACAATATGCATGCTGTTTTACTATATATAAGCTTTTTATTGGTTTTCTCAGTTAATAACATTTACCACAAATTTTTTACAGAATTTAGGCTAAGTAGGGTAAGCCATTAGCTACCTGTTGATTAATATGAAGGTTAAAGAATTGAGTAATACTGCGAACATTACTTGGTCTCCAGAACATGTTAAGCCTATTTATCTTGCTTGTGGCACATCTGCCCAACAACTTGATGCATCTTTCAACTCTTCTTCTGTACTACAGGTAAGACTAGGCTGCATCTAATTTAAATTAGAAATGAGGACTATGTCATATAATCCTAAATGATGTCAGATCCTGCTTGAAGGTGTTTATTTATACATCTTGTGTATTGCACATTTTTGGGTTAGGACCTAATCCTTTCATGGAAATCATCAAATTAGCATAGTCAGTTTCACTGATTCCTCTGCTGGAATAGTCATTACATTT
Source organism: Bathynomus jamesi (assembly GCA_023014485.1). Lineage (NCBI taxonomy): Eukaryota > Metazoa > Arthropoda > Malacostraca > Isopoda > Cirolanidae > Bathynomus > Bathynomus jamesi. The sequence goes on from JAJOZX010004127.1 coordinate 93,056, forward strand.
GCTAGTCAATTTGGAATGTCATCATTGAGCAAAATACCTAACATATTAAATTTCCTTTTATAAGCCCAATGATTTAGTATTTTGCCAATTACCATATACTGTCCATATGTAATTTTAGTCACTGTGTACGTACCTTGCAACTTTTGTACTGTACTGTGTCTAAAATATATCAATGCTGTACATATTTTTTCAGTTATATGATCTCAGCCCAAACATTGCCTCTCTCGACATGAATTTAGTTGCAACAGTGAATGTTCCAGCCAAGTAAGTAAATATGCAGTACCGTATATATAGTCATTGTTCTTTAGGTTAAGTAGGGTAGCCATGTAGTATGGTAAGGTGCACTTGGTATGTATACCATAGATTTATTAATTAGTATTATTACTGATCTGATGCCTAATATTGTATTGCTTTAAAGTAAACCTAAGTTACTTAATAAATTTTATTTTGTGTCTCAGGAGCAAAAACTTTATTATAATTTGGCTAACACTTAAATCTACCCATTCAGGTTATCCCTTGTATGCTAATTAAGGGGAAAGTCTTTTTTTTTTTTTTCACATGAGTATCCCATTAATTTGGAGTAAGGTGGTTAAAAAAATGCAAGGCTTACAGTAAGGAAGAGTTAATAAAAAGCTTAGAATAGGCCATAGCTCTTTTTTAATTTAAGGATGAGGTTTATTTGCAGGTGGATGTTTATTTCAAATAAATAAGACAGAACTGCATTGACTTTACGAAAGCTTGAAACTAAAAGCTATCATACTCAAAATGGCAAAATTGTTGGACTGTGATTGACTATAGTTTTAAGCTTTTGTAACGATGTTTTATTTTACACAAAAATACTTTATTTAAATTTTTGTTTAGGTTCAATAAAATCCTTTGGAATAGCAAAGGAGGAGGAACATTGGATCAGTCTTCTGGAGTTCTTGTTGGAGGGTGTGACAATGGATCTGTGTACATCTATTCACCTGATAAACTGTTAAAGAATGAAGAGCCAGTAATAGCTTCTATGGAAGGCAAACACGCTGGCCCTGTGTATGCTTTGGATTTCAATCACCATCAGGTTTGTTATAATTTTAATGATATAGTGCTTAGATGAGATTTACTGTATTGTATATGATAGGTTACTACATACTATTCATTTTTAATATAATTTTTAATTCATTTTGATTTTATTGTAGAAAATGGCTACATTTTGAACAAACTAAGTAGCTAAGATGCCACAGACCGAAATTTGATGTTTGGAACCCTTTTATATTCACCTTTTAAAATTTCAATGACTTTTTCATAAAACTACTAAAACATTTTTCAAATTATATTCATATAGGCATACATGACTTCCATTTATGTACAGTAAAACCTTCATTATCCAGCAAGCTCGGGGATTAGGCCATTCTGGTTGTCTAAATTTTCCAGTTATCTGAGTGTACCATTAACCTAGGAAAAACCAATGGACAATTTTGGCTATACTGCACTGTACACCAGTGTAAACTATATTGTAATCAACATAAACACTATGCTAAGTATGTATGGAACAATTGAAATGAGTAAAATTTAGCATTATTTTATTAAAAATGTTAAGGATGTTCAAGGTTTTTCTGGATGGCATTGGAAAGCTTCCTGGTTTCTAGATTGGTGAATTGTATTGGCCTAATATGAAATTTGCCAGTTTCTAAAGTTTTCCAGATACTTGATTACTGGATAGCGCAGGTTTTACTGTATGATGAAAAGACAATTTTTTAATTTTAAATATTTACAAATAAATTGGTTACAAAATTGAAACCTTGAGTGTTGTTCTTTGAATGTTGGTGCACTTAAAGTAGTGTTTAAATTACTTTTCAGTCTAACTTGTTGGCAACTGGCTCATCTGATTGTGAAATAATAATTTGGGATATAAATGACCCCTCTTCTCCCATGACTCCTGGAGCAAAGCCAAATATGGCTGCTGATGTCACTGCAGTTGCTTGGAATAGGTATGATGAGCTAAACTGCTACAATTAAAAAAAACTTAAATTAACACTGAATGTTTGTCATTTGCAGAGGTGGGTAGTAGTGAAGTAGAAGATGCTTAAGTACCTGTACTTGAGTAGCTTTTTCGAGAATGTACTTTCTAGAAAGTACATTTTTTTGTAATACTTTTACTCTAACTTAAGTACAATCTTTGGAAAAATTAAAATTTTGTACTTTAACTTAAGTACAACGTTGTGAAAATCTGAAAAGTACAAAGTAATAAAACAGCTGTATGCTTGACAATTCCATTCAAATTTGGTAAACAAATTCTGGAAAAATCCACTTTCAATCTGCCACCTCTCAATGTCAGGTATTGAGATGGGGAAGACACCAAAACTGGATTATTCCAGGTTTTTTTACCAAAACACTTGGGGTTCATTAACCAATCAGAACAGTCATTCAGTACAGTATTTGAAGGTAGCCAATCAGCCAGGATAGATTGCAAAAGCTTTGAAAATCAGATGCTGTTTGAAACTCAGTAAGAAATTTTGGATCACCTGAAGATCCGTCACCCCAGCCTTTTTTAGTTAGCTTTATAAGGCTAACTAACGAAAATATCACGACCTAACCTAACCAATCATCAAGGGCGTACAGTTGACCTAACGATGGGTTAGGTTGTCCTGATATTTTCATTAGTTAGCCTTATAAAGCTAACTAAAAAAGGCTGGGGTGACAGATCTTCAGGTGAAACGAAATTTTGTACATAATGCATACTTATTGTAATAAATTATTAGATAATAAATTATAGTTCTTAATATAATAATTCCTACTTATAATGATCCTAATTCTGTATCCTAATGAAGTCTGTTTGCCATAATGATGTTTATTTTATATTACATATTTGTAGTGTATTTTATTTCATTTTTGAAAAAGTACTTCTTACTTTTCAGTACTTAAGTACATTATAAAACATTTACTTTTGTACTTCAACTTAAGTACTTTTGATAATGTGTACTTTTACTTTAACTGGAGTACATTTTTTAAAGATTACTTGTACTTTAACTCGAGTAACAAATGAAAGTACTTTACCCACCTCTGGTCATTTGTAACATTACTCCACTGTTAAAAAAAAAAAAACTGAAATATGAGTTAGAGGCTATTTATCTGGACTGGATTTTATGGTGGTTTTAGGGCTAACATTTTTTATCAGTAACCATCTTGCTTATTTAACAGGTTTATCCTGTCAGTATAATGATATCCTCAAAAATGACTGTAAGTTTCTTAATGCATTTGTCCAATATTTTAATAATAAATAATAATTGTCCAAAGAGCAGTTGCAAGCTAAAACTGTATAGTTACAGTAACAGTAGAATTACCAATTTTAAACTTATTAGAACATTAAACTTAATTTCCTAACCACAACTTGCTACTATTTCAGAAGTAAAAAAAAAAAAAAAAAAATTAAAGAATGACTGCACTCAGTATTGCAACAACAAATGACTGTTCTTAAAACAGTAGCCCCATCTTGTGCATTTACAGTATCGAGTAACAACTGAATTGACAACTACATATTAATTTAGAGAATGCAGGCATTGTAAATTTTCATATTGCAAGTTTAATTAACAACTAAATAAGTTTGTAATATTACTATGCTAATATATATATATATATATATATATATATATATGTGTGTGTGTTAATTTGCTATTGTAAGACTGATCTACCCATATTTGCATGTTAACTTGATTGTGGTTTAGTAGATAAGAGCTACTAAACCAATTAAGACACTGACCAGAAACTGTTTTTATATACTGTACAAGCAGTTTCAGAATTGCTTAAGATCATTGTAAGCCTTTTTGGATTATGCTGCTAAGTTTTATTGTTATTCACTATTTTTGATGACCCCACACTTTCTCTTAAATTTCAAAAGCTAAAATAATGCTACAGGTCAGAGAATAAAGCCACAAATGAAATGATTTATTGGAAACCCAAGCTTTTGACTTATTTAAGGCTTTCATCACCTTGGAATAAGTCAGAAGCTTGTACTTCTAATAAACCCATTAACTTATTCTGCCTTCCCCCAATATTCAGTTTCTCATAATTGAGGATACTTACATAACATCAATTTGGCAGTTCCATTACAGTTGTTGCTTGCTCAGACTCTTCAAAAAACAGTTATTAAATTTAATTAAAATTTTCAAATTCATATTCTAGACAAGTGGAACATATTATGGCATCGACATATGCTGGAAGATGTGTTGTTTATGACTTGAGGAAAAGTAGTTCTATTATTCAGATTGCAGAATCAGTTTCCAGAGTAAGTTTGAATTTCAAGGAAGATTTCAAGTTTTGCAGTGCATGCAAACTATTCAGTTTACATACTAGTTATATTTTTTTTATTGGGGTTGTTATTTATATATATATATATATATATATATATATATACGGCAAACCCACAAAAAAAACCTTTTTTCCTTGTGGATTGCAGCATTCATTCATTTCATGTGTTTAATTGTGAAATTCATCCCATATACAGGGTGTACATAAAGTCAGGATCTATTTTTTTGAAGCACTTGGAAATTATATGGAATTCAATCATAAAATGATAGTGGTAACATTTATTAAATAATTAATAGTAGTCTGGAGCATTTGCGGGGTTATGTTATCTGCAGCAGTTCATATACGTGTACGTAAGTTTTCAAGACTCGTAATCTTCGTCTGATAGACGTGCGATTTGATAAAGCCCCATGCAAAGAAATCTAAAGGGGTTAAATCTGGTGATCTCACTGGCCAAGGTCTGTTGCTTCCGCGTCCGATCCAGCGATTTGGAAAACGTCCATTTAGATAATCCTGAACAATTTTGGCATAGTGACAAGGAGCACCATCATATTGATAGACGACGGTACTAACAATCCTATCCCTGTCGTCTATCAACATGATGGTGCTCCTTGTCACTATGCCAAAATTGTTCAGGATTATCTAAATGGATGTTTTCCAAATTGCTGGATCGGATGCGGAAGCAACAGACCTTGGCCAGCGAGATTGCCAGATTTAACTCCTTTAGATTTCTTTGCATGGGGCTTTATCAAATTGCACGTCTATCAGACGAAGATTACGAGTCTTGAAAACTTACGTATACGAACTGCTGCAGATAACATAACCCTGCAAATGCTCCAGAATGTGTTTAGAAATGCTGCAGAATGATTTGAGCTGTGCAGGGATACTGATGGGCGTCACGTCGAATCCTACTCTTAATTATTTAATAAATGTTACCGCTTTATCATTTTATGATTGAATTCCATATAATTTCCAAGTGCTTCACAAAAATAGATCCTGACTTTATGTACACCCTGTATATGGAATGAATTTCACACTTAAACAAGTGAAATGAATGATGCTGTAGTGGGATTTTAAATCTACTACTAATTTTTAATAGCTTTTTTCTATTAATTTTAGTATTGAAACCCCTTTTCTTCATGCTTTTTCTTTTAATTTTATTATTAAAACTTTTTTTTGGTAAGGGACCTGGCCCTTAATTCCCCAGGTCTCCCCTTGATATGATACAATTTTTATCTAACCTTCCTTTCTTTTATATTTTTCCCTCTCAATCAGTCCCCTTGTGGCTAAAAAATTTCTTTTTAATTTTTATTAAAATTCTAATACACCAAATAAAATTTCTCTAATCATGCATGTACACACACATTCATACAAACAACATATTCAATCTATTGTTAAAATTTTTTACTAATTTAATCTATTCTTACTAATAAATTTTTATTATAATTTTCATAAATGTTTTGGTGTAGGTTCACATTTTAATTTATTTATGGACTTTTCCTTGATGAGCTTTAACAACATGCTAAAGTGCTTTACAAATTTTTTTTTTTTTAAGCTGCATTAAGTTTGCTATGCAAACTGGTTCTTACAGGCATCATTTATTTCTCACTACTGCCTTTTATTCATATATATATATATATTAGGGTGATGCAAAAGTGGGGGAGGAAAATTTTTTTGTTTCAAATTTTTGAGATACCCTCTCATTTGGTTTAATTTGGTGGAAAAATGATCCTGGGGAAATTTCGGGTCAAAATTCGAATATTTGGAGGTCGCGCCTGCCATTTGAAAATTTGCTGATTTCCATGACACCCAGGAGGTACAGCAAGCGTCACGTTACTTTTTTTTTGAGTGGAAGTTCCCCACGAGGCCTATCATACCTTCCTCTTTTCCATTTGTTCATAAAACAGATACAATACAATAGATATTTATAATAGATACATAGAATGGATATACTCGTAAATTTTACTGTTGCGTCAAAGATACGAGAGTTTTCTTAGTTTTGTCTGGAAGCTTCTTCCGATAATTTGATACAACTTGCAGTAGATATTGCTTCTGTTGTTCATCATTGGTAATTAATTTGTTATAATCTTCAATCAATTTCACTCCTCTTTCAGCAATATCATTAACAACTTTCATGTGATTCACTACGTTCTTTGCAACCCAATATAACTCATCGAGAAGCCAATCTTCTACTGGTTTGCTCAAGAACGTTGAAGACAATCCGAGTATACTGAAGAAGGACTTTGTGTTAGCAGTTACAAAATCTTCAAGCTGCTTATTGTCAATAGTTTTGATGTCTATTTGTGTCTTCTTTGGAGGATCTGGCTCCAAAGATTTTGTAAGAGCCTCCTTCATTTTTCTTTTGGTATCAAAGCTGATTTTATCATCAAAGAAAGCCAATGCGATCAACTCTTCTGAGAGATACCACAAATGATTCTTGAATTTTTCTAAAGCAGCATTTGCTAGTTGTTCATTTGTGCTTTTGTAGCTGTGAAGATTCTTGAGAAGACTCAGATCATTTCGTGGAGCACTTGCTGCGCAGGGTGCTGAAAACCAATGCTTAATATAAATTGAAACAGAAAACCAACAAATTTCTTTTAGATTTCTTTCTTCTATTGCTGTTATTTTGAACTGACTTTTGAACATAAAGATTTTCATTGAATAAATGACTTTCGCCATCCAACGGGCTCTATGATAAGCCCCAGGCTTCCTGAATTTTATTCCAGTCGTTGGAGTACCACCAAGCAAGATGATTGTCAGTTCCAATAACTCTCTGTAATCGTCGCGAGGTTGATCTTCTTTGATTTTTCTTGCTGCAAAGTTGATGATTTCCTCTTTTTCCTTTTGTGGATAATTTTCTAATTTATCGTATGAAGTTAGATTAATCTTATTCCAGTTTGTTTTGAATCTTTTGAATAACTGCATGTCAGGGCCTGATGAAGCCTGTAATGCAGGGGATACCACTGCTTCCAACATGATTTCAAGGATATGGTGTCGACAAGGACACCACAACAAATCTCTCTCCATTTTCTGTTCAATTAGGACACAAGCTCCATTTTTACGACCTGTGTTCGATGCAGTTGTATCGAAACACATGCCTTTTACCTTATCTATTAGATTCCAATCAATGATCGCCTGATGTACTGCATTTGCAGTATCCTTTCCTGTGCCATGATCTATATTTGGCACTCCAAGCAGTTGATCTTCTCCACTGCCAGAGATTAGGACTGGCAACCGATCAACAACCTCATTCCCGGTAATGTCTTCGAGGAGTTTGCCATCCCAATGAACAATCAAGGGTTTGTCAGCTTGAAATTCTTCTTTCAAGTTTTCACTGAACTTCTTTCTTGATTTCTGTCTTGCCCTGCGAATCGATGAGTAGCTAACATTGTAATTCTCTGGATCTTTTCCTACATTTGCGATCGTTGGAATAATTATTAAAGAGGCTGATCGGTCGCTGATCTTAGCAACATCCAATGAGGAAAGCAGATTTTCATTCATAATCTTGAATTTTTTTCTTGGAAGGCCTCTTTTGGATGTTGAGGGCACTTCCAGATCTACTTCTTCTTCCGTAGATGCAGGTGAATCACTGCAGGAACTGCTGCTGCTTGCAAGAACAACTGTTTCATCAAATGCACTTGATTCATGTAACCTTTTCTTATCCATTTTTTCATGTCTCTTCGCAGCTTCCTTTCGACGTTTTTCTTCATCCTTATCAACTGCCATCATTTTACCCTTTCGACCTTCCCTTTGTAGCCGTAGAAACTCTATCTTCCTCAATAGTTATTAACTCGTTAGCATTTGCATGCGCAATATCAAAGAGTCCATCCAATTTTTCTTTCCATGTATTCTCTTTCTCTATTGAAAACTTCGATTTTTTTTTCCTTTGCTCTTCTTTAGCCCTTGCCACTCATCATAAGTTTATTTAATTTCTTCACAACATTACATTTCTGGGTTGTTGGTATTCCTGCTCTCTGCCACACTTCCAATACATCATTAACGGTTGAAGTTAATGCTTCTCTGACAGTTTCATTCTTGATATGTTTATAATTCATGAATAAGGAAATTACTTCTTTCTTTGATGGAAGCTTACTTTGATTCAATTTATCTATTTGTTGACTGATCAGCCAGATATCTGTTGAGCTTCTTGATCTCATTTTTGTCACAATTAAGATAGAGGAAATAGAAGAGAAATTGAGGCGGAGAGACTCTCTGATATAGCACCTCTCCTGGACACTGCCACAAGCACACTGCGATACCGATTTCCTTGAACGCTATTTGCTCATATACGCATCACCTACCACTCTGCCTGCAGCAAACCTGCACAAAACCTGCAACCTGCAACAAACCTGCAACAAAAATAAGAAGAAATTCAAAAAATTTGATTTTACTCTAATTTTTTGTAATTTTCAAATTTTCAATTGGCGGGCGCGACCTCTGAATGTTATTTGTTTGACCTGGAATTTCTCAGGGTGTTTTTGTGACAAATTGGAACAAATGAGGGGGTATCCCTAAAAATCCACGATGGTCATGATTTGTGCATCACCCTAATATATATATATGTGGATGAATTTCACAATAAAACACGTGAAATGAATGAATGCTGCAAACCCCTGATGAGGTGTAGCTTTGAATACACAAAAGGCCTTGGAATCTTTTTTCTTTTTTGTTGTGGGTTTGCAGCATTATATATATATATATATATATATATATATATATATATATATATATATATATATATATACAGGGTGGGCCGTAAGTTTCCATACATAGGAAAAATAAACATTTTTTTGTGGACAACCATTTTTATTTATATAATATGCTCTACATGGTTGCCATTGTTTGAAAACACATTTCAATACGTGTTCCCCACTGTTGATGAACACGCATTAGCACAGTTGACGTTATGCTTGTAATGGCGTTGGTGATACGTTCCTTTAGATGATTTATGTCTCGTATCTTTTCCTGATACACCATGGCCTTCAAGTGCCCCCAAAGATAGAAATCAAGGGGGGTGAGATCTGGGGATCTGGGAGGCCACTCCACAGGACCACGCCGACCAATCCAAGCATCCGGAAACTGCTGATCGAAATACTGACGCACGTGAAGACCATAATGAGGTGGAGCTCCATCTTGCTGGAAGTAAACTGGGAAGTTACCTTCCTCGTTTAGCAGGGATGGGAAAATCTCTTCTTGCAACATGTTAAGATACCTTTCGGCATTAAGATTTCCACTGACAAAAATTGGTCCAATAATTCTGTCACCCATATCCCGGCCCACACCATCACTTTACCGGCACTTTGCATCTTTGTCGGACTCAGCCAGTTAGGGTTAGCATTACTCCAATAACGTATGTTTTGCCGATTAACCTCTCATTGACGTAAAAATTTGCTTCATCAGTAAACAAGATCTTACGTCAAACGCATATTCTTAGGGTATCTGAAACATAAAAATAACGTTTAATTTTTCCTATGTATGGAAACTTACGGCCCACCCTGTATATATATATATATATATATATATATATATATATATATATATATATTCTTCGTTTCTTTGATGAACTGAGGGAAAAATCCATCCTCTTCCTTTCTTTTTCAGAAAAAAACCCAAAACATGCCCTATTAAAAAAGACTACTATTAAATTACATTTTAACACAAGTATAATTTATTAATTTCATTTTGCAGAAACACTGATTAAAAGTTAATTATCATTTACCTGCCAAAGCCTGCAAGAATCTACATTCTCTGTTGCCTTTTCATTAGGGAAGGCATTCAAGGGATGAGCAGACTAGCCCCCTGTATGTATGGGTTGCTTAGCCTGTCATCTCTTCCAAACTTTCAGAAATTTACTTGCATTTCTTAACTTCAAGTTAATGCCCCCCCCCTTTAATATTTATTTATTTTATTTTAAAAAAAATTTATTCCTAAAAATAAATGGTTAATCAGTGGGTGGGGAATAGTTCAGTTCACTGGACATAAATAAATATGGGTTTAATCCCCTACAATGCAAACCCACTAGGAAAAAGAAAAAATTATTCCAAGGCCTTTCATGTATTCAACATTCCCTAATGAGGTGTACTGTTGAATACACAAAAGGCCTTGGAGTAATTTTTTTTTTTTCATTGTGGGTTTGCATCATATATATAATTAAAGGAATTAAGATGGTAACTTAGTTGACTGTTTATTTAATGAAAATGGTGTCTTTTATCATTAACTTGTGGTGTTTGTAGTCGGCACTATTTTTCCCATACCCATTATTGCCTGTACTACTTCACAGATTAAAGCTCATAGCGTCAAGTGGCATCCAACCGTCGCCACTCAGCTCATTTTGGGCTCTGATGATGATAATGCCCCTTATGCCCAAGTGTGGGACCTTCGCTTTGCAGCTGCTCCTCTGAAGTCCCTTGAAGGACATCAGAGGGGTATAGTGGCTATGGCCTGGTGTTCAGCAGACCCCGATTTATTCCTTACTAGTGCCAAAGACAACAAGTAAGTTAACATCATTTTCAAGTGGCCAAACTAGTAAATTAAACGAGTCGCATTTGTAGATAGAGGTATAAAGGCGGATACTGATTTATTTATTTTTAGTAAAAAATATATTAGCTACTGATGTGTCCACTGAAAATGGCATTCGTTTGAACACACACACACACACACACACACACACACACACACTTTCTACTGTGCACAAGCACCACCCAAGCATGTATTTAAGCTCCTGGTAGCTGTGGTATCGGTGTTGAACTCTGTGACGAGGTTCTGGGTTCGCTCCCTGCCCCTGGCTCTTGAATTAAGTTGGGCTGGCCACTTATCCTGTCAATGGTTGGGCTCAGGTGACCCTTGAGGCACTTTCAACATGAGACAGTAGGGAAAGCAGTCTCCAGGCTGTTACCTTATGTGTATATAATTTTATTTGTAGGATTTATGTGTGGAATCCAAATAACAATGATAAAATGGCGGAAATTGTGGGAGAGTTTCCTTCTTACAATCAATGGAGCTTCGATGTTTCGTGGTGTCAGAAGGATCCTTCCTTGGTCGCGGCATCCTCCGTCGATGGCATTGTCAGTGTTTACTCAATCCTCGGAGCTGGAATTCCTCCAGCGCAAAATAACAAGGTTGGAATACTCCTGTCATCTTCCCAATTTTAAAGGAAAGTGAACTATATAGGAATTTTTATCATTCATTTTATTGTCATGTACAGGGTGGAAGAAAAGTCTTCAAGGATTTTATACATAACTATTTAGTTAACAACATTATACAGAAGTGTTCAAATGATGAAACAAATCAAGCAAAAAGCCTATGAATTTTATTCATACAAGTATTTTATTAAATTCCAATTTAATCTTCAGAGTTTTCTCCATCTGCTATGATACATTTGTGGATTCTCCCTGTGAAACTCTTCATTGTTCTTCTGAACATATTGGGTGGGATCCTTTTCAGTTGTTCATCTATTCTGCGGCCAAGGGCATTCACATTTAATAGATGAAACTGGAAGTGTAGAGTTTGTCATGCAAGTAAGCCCAAAGCCAGAAATCACACGGGGTTAAATCAGGTGGTTTGGCTGGCCACTCAATGGGACCTCGCCACCCAAGCCATCTTCCTTCAAGGTTGGTATCCAGAATCTCACGGGCAGCTCCATGTTGATAAAATCAATTCTGCCAATGCCATTAGTGAACTGTGTCAAAACTCTCTCAATACCTGGCAATAGCATTTTCCATCCATCGTATCTCTCGATATGTCAAAGGAAACTAGTCCTGAATAACCACGGCACACCCAAACAGTTAGTATAGCCGTTTTAACGGGTTTACCCAATCGTATTTTGGGATTATTTTTGAACACTAGTGAACGTTGTTTGTTTCCTTTACTCGTTAAACCGAACACATTCATCTGAAAATTTGATCTTTCAAAGGAAATCTGGATAGCTGTTGAACTTTTCTCAATTTTTCAACAAACTGCAGCCATCTATCAGAATCATCGTCGTATATGAGCTGAGAGTAAATGGGTTTGTAAGCGTGGCACCCCTGTGATTTCAATATTTTTGCTACTGAAAATTCGGAAATACTTAATTCCTGAGCGACTTTTCTCATTTTGTTGGATTTCGTTGAAAACTGGCTAGGACATTTTCTTTGTTGTCTCCTGTCCCCCGTTACTGGCTCCGTTTCCAAAAGTTTGAGTTTCCAATATCGAAGAGTGGTTGCATTTGCTGGTGGTTATTGTTTTTCTTGAAATAAACGCAAACTTTTTTCAGTTATTATAAAAAATAGGTGGTCATTCCTGGCTTTGTATAGTATCGCATACACTGCAGTAATAGCATTGGAATTTATTTATTATTAACATTATTTGTATGTATAAAATCCTTAGACTCCTCTCCCACCCTGTATTTATTCAGTGTTTACGAAAAATGTCGATTCAGTCTGCAGAAAGAACTTCAGCGAGTGACATTAAATGTAATTGAGCTTAAAGGGGGGGATGCAAGGCCGTGATTGGTTACTTTATGTAGAATTGAGGAATCGAAGTGTTTTGCTTTCAAAAGAATAGTTTTGATACCCACGATGTGGTACAAGTTCAGTTAGTGCCACGCTTATTCATGAAATGTAAGAAACCAATGGTACTCGTTAAGTTTAATAACTGGTGATTAGATGTTTCTGCCATCTTTGACACTCCAGTCTGCATTTATGACTAAATCCCTCTATTAATTAGCATCAGTCATAACCTTTTCCCTTCTTTAGTTTTCCGCTATCGCGGACTCCTTTCCCGGAATGGAGATGCCAGCCGAGGTGCCTCAAACGGCCCAACCACAATCCATTTACCTGAAGCGACCTCCAAAATGGTTCCCAAAACGATGCGGAGCAAGTTTCGGGGTAAGTGATGCACTGATCCATACATTAAGAAAAAGTGGTGCGCGGGTGCGCGCTCAACAAAAGTTTCCCCAATCCCCACCACCCTCGCTTCCAACATGTAACTTCAATCTGAGCGTATAGAGTTTCTGTATGGCGAATGTTTTGTTTCATTTGAAATTTGCATATCTTTAACTTTTCAGTTTATAGTAGAATACGCTGATAATGCGGAGTTACGTTCCGAGAGAGATCCCCGATATCGCGGTCCGTGCAAGCTATTAAAAATCTTATGGGGAAAACTAGGTTAGGTTCCAAAGACCTCCGAAATATACGACTTTTACCTAAAATATTGTAGTAGTATTATACTGTAGTATATTGACCTGTAAATAAAATTTAATAATAATTAAGCATCCAAATAAAATATAAAACTCGCCATTCACAGCGAGACACACCGTGTAAGCTGCTGCTAAGTAAAATTCCCGCCCAACATCTGTCGCGTGCTATAGCTCGAAACCTATGGGTTTCTCGACCTATGTTTATATGGTCTTTTTGCTTTACTTTTGCCTCAAGAATACACCCTGTATAGGCGGGGACTTTGATATCTCATAGCTAAATCTCATAGCATAGACATATCTCTAGCTCGTTCTATTATTTGCGTACCGCATTATCAAACAGTGTTATTAGCGTATTCTACTGTACTTGTTTATATTTTCATGAAATTTCATGGCAAACCTGTCCGGAAACATTTAATAAAATGTAATCAAAACCGAAAGAAAAAAAGGAGCGTAAATTTCGTGTTTCAGGTGTGAATTATTATTTTTTTTTTAGATTGATTAAATGTAAAATTTGAACGTGTTACCACCCCTCGCTTCATATTTCGAGGATTGTTTGAACGAAAGTACACTCGTATAATAATCTTGCGTCGTAACTCAAAACATAGTTCACTCGATTACTTCCCATTCACTGTTATTTTTCGCCGTCCGCGAGTAAGAAATCCTGATTTGAGAAAAATGTTTCTTGATTTGAAAGTGTCATTCCCATTCAATTTAAAGGCGCCAAATGAGTGACTGATATTTCCTTACCTAATCTAACCTAACTTGACCAAACCAGGATGAAGGTGGGAAATCCGTGGATGAGAATGAAAATGAAATTAGTAGTAGTAGAGATTTGAGAATTGCTTCTCTTGAGCTTTTTACTCTTGGGCGCTGAATGAAATGGGAATGACATTGAGTGGGATGATTGATTTTAAATACAGGGTGTCCCATAAGTCCGGCATCGTAGGAGAAATTCATATTTTTCTATTTCTACAAACCATAATTCATATGCTCGGGATGCCAATTTCCCGTCCACCATTCTGTTCAGTGACGAGGCTGTTTTTTATGGAAATGGTAAGGTAAATCGACAGAACACCCGCTACTGGTCTCAAAACAACCCTCACTGGTATACCTCTTCAAAGGAACAAGGTGCATCTCGGGTGATGGTATGGTGTGGCATTTGGAAAGATCGCATCATAGGCCCCTTCTTTTTTGATGAACATGTCACTGGAGGCACCTACCTACGTATGCTCAAGGAAGAAGCATTTCCCAGTGTCTTGAACAAAGAAGGAAATTTCCCAACATGGTTCCAGCAAGACGGCGCTCCTGCACATTACAGCACCCAAGTAAGGGAATACCTGTACCAACAATTCCTAGTCATTGGATAGGACGTCGAGGGCCTGTGGAATGGCCAGCTAGAAGCCCGGATCTCACACCACTTGATTTTTATCTCTGGGGTCACTTGAAAGCGCTGGTATATGCAGAGAAAATTAGGAGTGTTGAACATTTGCGGCAGCGCATTATTGGGGCATGTAACACCATTACTCCTGACATCATTCACCATGTGCTTGCTGACTGGGTAGTGGGTATCACGTCTGAATTTGTGTATTGAAAACAATGGTGGACATATTGAGCACGTTCTGTAAATAAAAGCTTTTGTTTTGCCTTTTTTTATTTTTCCTATGATGCCGGACTTATGGGACACCCTGTATAGTGTCATAGTTATTAGTTTCTTAATATAGAAGCGTATTATAAAGGACAGTTATTTCGCTGTTATGAATGAATGATCAAATTTAACGAGTTATTCTTTAAATGAATTGTTTTTAAGAGTTTTTGTTAAAAATTATCTTGCTGAATATGAATGTATGATTGTGGAATAACGTTTACCAAAGAAATAAATGCAATCTATAGAAAAAAAGTGAAGATTGCAATTTTTCTCTCACATTTTTGTTGGTTTTTTAAAATTTTCAGTGTTTTTCCCTATAGATTTAATATCTTCAGCGACACACGTACATTATTTGAATTGTTTGTTCCACAGTTCGGAGGTCGTCTCGTGTCTTGGAATGCATCCGACCGCAATATTTCGATATCACAAGTGATCACTGAGCCTGATTTCGTGGCTCGAAGCTCTCAGCTGGAGGAGGCATTTTCAAGAGCCGATCTACACTCATTTTGTCACTCTAAAGCAGAAACTTCGAAGCAGAACCAGGAAAAGGTTTTTGATAGTTGGTTTTTCTGGAATCATACATACATACATACATACACACGGGGCTCCAATAAGCCTTAGCCCCCCCCTGCCCATGGCCTAAACCATTAGAGGTACAGTAAAACTAAACATACCTTACAAGATAATTTAATCCTGCATTTAATGAGAAACAATTAAAACTTGGTGTTCCTGCCATTGGCTTCCAAGACAGCCTGAATTCGCTTTGGGTAGCTTGCCAAAAGTGACGTGACTAGATCTTGACCATTACGCAAATTTGCTAAAACAGTTTCATTGTGTTGCGTCATTGTATCCTTCGAAAATCGATTTGGTGCAGGTTCTTCAAACAAGACATATTTAACCTTGTCCTTTATAACTGATCCAATGTGTTCACAGACGTTCAGGTCAGGAGAATTTCCTGGCCATTCTTCATTTCCAAAGAAATCGATCTCATGGTTCCGCAACAACTGTTGAGTGGCTAATGCCTTAAAGCAGGGGGCCCTATCATGCAGAAGTGTGACCTGATCGACATCCATAACATTGTTTGGGTTTCTTAGAAAAGGATTGACATGCTGGGATAGAATAATATTACGAAAATACTGTCCATCCCAACTCTGACCATTTGGCTTCAGCACCCATATGAGCTTCTTTGCAGTGAACAAAACAAACACACCAACACAGTCTGGACTTTTTAATAATTCGCGATAATGTTCAGTGTCATCGATTTCATCTGGTGTTGTGGCCCACACTCGATCATTTTGGTAGTTAGGCCGATGTGTTACGTAAACAAAAAATTCATCGGAGACAGCTAAATGCATGAAATCATCCACATCCCAATCTTCAAGATAATGGGCAAACCACATTCTGTCATCGATGTTAAGCTCAGTTTTTCTTGGCTTTGGAAGTTCATGCCAAGGCTTTAAACCTTGCCTATGACGGTACAGTCGAATGATCTCACCACTAACGATCTTTCCTCTCAACACTTCGATCTCTCTAGAAAGTTTAGCACAGCTGTTTTTCCGCTCACGGGTACCGCTTTCAATGATGTCCTTTGTTTCCTGAGAGAGTCGCAAATTTGGGCGCCCAGATTTGGTTGTATCCATTTCACATTCATCCAAAGTTTTATTCCAATTTCTTTTGACGAAGTCCTCACTTCTTCGCAAGTTTTTGGCAACCCATGAACGTGTTATAAAGGTGGCTCCAGCATCACGAGCTTCCCGAAATGTTGTTGCTCGTATGCGATCTATCACACGTTGCCTCTCAGAATCACCAATTAATTGAGAAGCCATTATATTATCACTTTATCAGCTAGAGTAATTTTAATACTTGCAATAAATAAAGAACTTTATATATTTTTATAATCACTAAAAACTATTTCGATATAAGTAAACATGGAAGCTGCAAATGGGAGGGCTAAGGTTTTTTGGAACCCCTTATATATATATATATATATATATATATATATAATATATATTATATATATATCCCCGCAAGGGGGTTCTAAGCTCGTGCTCTTGAGTGCTCTTTGTGCTCGTTTGTACGTGCTTGTTCCTGGAGGTTTCACGTGCGCCCTCCCGGCCCTAGCACCCAAGGATGATGGGGCTCGACCCTGCAGTCCTTGTCATCCTTGGTCTTTTTCCACTTCGACTGTCCCCTCCACCATTTCTTTTTCCTGTCTTTCCTCTCACTTTTTCTTTGTTTTTCCGCTGAGATATACCCTTTAAATAGAGGTGAATCGGTTCTTCCTGAACAAAAAAAAAAAAAAAAATAATATATATATATATATATATATATATGCTATTGATTGGTGGCGCGGAAAACGCAGTTTAATAATAAACAGGAACACCAGAGAAAAAAACATCCTTCAAGGTTTAATAGTACCAACATTTCGGAATGCACTAATTCCATCTTCAGGGCTAAAACAATAAAATGCCAAATCATACAAAATACAAATTGCTTAATAACAATTTAAAATAAACTTAAAAAATTATAAAAAGTAGCTAAGAAAACATTAAAACTAAAAGGCAAATAAATGTGAAGTTAAAAAGTTACAATTATAAAAAGTAAAGGCATTAAAACTGAAAGGTAAATAAAATAAACTAGTACCTTAACCAAAACATAGCAGATCTATCGATGATTCATCAGAATTTAGGTCTGGTTTTAGTTTATAAATAAACAAAGACTCCATAATTTTAAGCTTAAGGTCAGAGCTTCCGGCAGCAACTACGGCGAAATTAGACTGAAATTGGGTGGTTATTGTTGTGAGAGTGATTACGTATGAGAGAATTAGGTGGTTTGCCAAGGGTAAATTTGTACGGACCGATTTACCGAGATGTTCGTAAATACGAGATTTTAAATGTCTTTTAGTTTTACCTATATATGACCCCATACAGTGGTCACATTTGTTTTGATAAACTATGGATGACTTAAGAAGTGTACGAATAACATCATTGTATTTAAATAAATGGTAAATCGATTTAGACGGGGTGAATATAATTTTTATACATAGTTGTGGGTAGAATTCCTTGAGCAATTGTAAAAGTTTGTTTCTAATGTTAAAACTTCAGGTTCCCATATAGGGCAAAGTGAAATACAGGATATCTTTGGGGACTGTAATTAAGTCTCTAGTTGTAGGGCTTATTAGTCTATTTAAGGTTCTGCCTATTGTAGTCTCCACCAGTCTAGAAGGGAACTTATTCTTGGCAAGGAGTTTTCGGATGAAATCTAGTTCATCGTGTAGTTCAAAGTAATCTGAACAGATATTGAAAGCTCTATTGGTCAGAGTCGAAATTAAATTTCGTTTGAAACCTAAAGGGATAAAGGAAGAAAAGTTCGTAGTAAGATTGGTGAATGTTGGCTTTCGGTAAACGGAAGTTTCAAAAGAGGAATTAGTTTTTATTATCTTAATGTCCAAAAAGGAGAGAGAGCTATTAGATTCAACTTATGAAGTAAATTGAATATTAGGGTGCTTAGAATTAAGGTAATTACGAAACAAAGGGATATGGTCTGGTGATTTAAACAGGAGAAAAGTGTCATCAATATATCTTCTATAAAAAAACAGTTTGAAGTTGGAAGGACACTCATTCAACCATTTGACTTCATGATGACACAGAAACGCGTTAGCTAAGGTGGGACCAAGAGGCAGACCCATTTGAACACCTTCAGTCTGTTTAAAATATTCACCGTTGAATATAAATATAAGGTCTTCCACAGAAAATTTTAGTAGTTCTTTCATTTGACCTCTATTAAAACACTGTACAGTATCAGTATTATTGAAAAGATTGTCAATACATATATCAATAGTTTCTGCAACAGGCACATTGGTAAATAAAGATTTTACATTGAAGCTAGCCATTGTGTAAGAATTATTATTTAATGAGGTAATTTCTCTAACGAAAGAAAGAGAATCCCGTAATGTGTACAAATCATAAGTTATTGGTGATAGTATGGGAACCAAGAATTTTGAAATGTTATAACTAAAAGTTCCTAGTGCCGATAAAATTGGCCTAAGTGGACAATTAGGTTTGTGTATTTTAGGTAGTCCATACATAATACCTGGGCTGGATCCAGAAACAAATAATTTAGAAAAAACTGTGTCTGAGATTATATTATTAGATTTAAGTTTTCTAAGATACCTATTAATTTTATCTTCCTGTTTTAAAATTAAAGCAAAAATGTCACCAGTTACTTTAGTAAATCTAGTTGCATCATTTAAAATATCTAACATTTTATCGACATAAACATTCCTGTCCAAAAGAACAACGCCATTGCCTTTGTCTGGTCTTGTAACCACCAATGGCTTTTCCAAAGACAGATTTCTTAGACTTTGAAACTCTTCCACCTCCATATTAGGTCTATTGCCATAAGGGTTAAAAGCATAAAATGAAGTAAAAGCTAAATTACATAAATTATTAGATAAAAAGTTAAAACCTTTACTATGTGGGTCAAAGAATGAATGTTTAAGAAGGTCCTTAAAAAAGGACGCTATGGAAGATCAGCATTGCACATGTATAGAAGACTTGCAAAACTTGACTACAAGGCTAGAAAACTTCAGTGTGATTTGCGGTTCCTTATTTGCTGCAGAAACCAGGGTTTGATTCCTGGCTTTTTGAGGTTCAAACTTAGTAACTTTCATTTACAAAAAAGTGAAACCTATAGGAACTGTCAAAAAAAATTACTAGATGCAGAAATTAAATTTAAGAAAAGGCTCAGTAATGAATGTAATCGGGATCTTAATCGGTCTACTTGTGATTTTGAGTCTCTGGTGTCTGGTATAGATTCAACACATCTTTTGAACATCATTCAGACGGGCAATTTGGAATGTATTGCAAGGGTGAATTTTGTTCAGAACAGGAAACTCCAAAAATTAGGATATAATACGATTAATAATCTAGCAGCTAATGATCTCATCTTTAATTATTCTTCCAAAGTTCTCAGTGATATTCAAAATCTGCCCTTTGTAAAGGCCTGAAATTCTCTTACTCCAAAGAAACTTAATTTTTACGATCATTTCCTCAACTTTGAGTTATTTTTTAAGGACCTTTTTAAACATTCATTCTTTGACCCACATAGTAAAGGTTTTAACTTTTTATCTAATAATTTACATAATTTAGCTTTTACTTCATTTTATGCTTTTAACCCTTATGGCAATAGACCTATTATGGAGGTGAAAGAGTTTCAAAGTCTAAGAAATCTGTCTTTGGAAAAGTCATGGTGGTTACAAGACCAGACAAAGGCAATGGCATTGTTCTTTTGGACAGGAATGTTTGTCGATAAAATGTTAGATATTTTAAATGATGCAACTAGATTACTAAAGTAACTGGTGACATTTTTGCTTTAATTTTAAAACAGGAAGATAAAATTAATAGGTATCTTA
This sequence comes from Bathynomus jamesi, assembly GCA_023014485.1. NCBI lineage: Eukaryota > Metazoa > Arthropoda > Malacostraca > Isopoda > Cirolanidae > Bathynomus > Bathynomus jamesi. The sequence continues at coordinate 113,573 of JAJOZX010004127.1, forward strand.
GAAAACTTAAATCTAATAATATAATCTCAGACATGGTTTTTTCTAAATTATTTGTTTCTGAATCCAGCCCAGGTATTATGTATGGACTACCTAAAATACACAAACCTAATTGTCCACTTAGGCCAATTTTATCGGCACTAGGAACTTTTAGTTATAACCTTTCAAAATTCTTGGTTCCCATACTATCACCTATAACTTATAATTTGTACACAGTACGGGATTCTTTTTCTTTCATTAGAGAAATTACCTCATTAAATAATTTTTACACAATGGCTAGCTTCGATGTAAAATCTTTATTTACCAATGTGCCTGTTGCAGAAACTATTGATATGTATTGACAATTTTTTTAATAATACTGATACTGTGCAGGGTTTTAATAGAGGTCAAATGAAAGAACTACTAAAATTTTCCGTGGAAGACCTTATATTTATATTCAATGGTGAATATTTTAAACAGACTGAAGGTGTTCAAATGGGTCTGCTTCTTGGTCCCACCTTAGCTAACGCGTTTCTGTGTCATCATGAAGTCAAATGGTTGAATGAGTGTCCTTCCAACTTCAAACTGTTTTTTTATAGAAGATATATTGATGACACTTTTCTCCTGTTTAAATCACCAGACTATATCCCTTTGTTTCATAATTACCTTAATTCTAAGCACCCTAATATTCAATTTACTTCATAAGTTGAATCTAATAGCTCTCTCTCCTTTTTGGACATTAAGATGATAAAAACTAATTCCTCTTTTGAAACTTCCGTTTACCGAAAGCTGACATTCACCAATCTTACTACGAACTTTTTTTCCTTTATCCCTTTAGGTTTAAAACAAAATTTAATTTCGACTCTGACCAATAGAGCTTTCAATATCTGTTCAGATTACTTTGAACTACACGATGAACTAGATTTCATCCGAAAACTCCTTGCCAAGAATAATTTCCCTTCTAGACTGGTGGAGACTACAATAGGCAGAACCTTAAATAGACTAATAAGCCCTACAACTAGACATAATTACAGTCCCCAAAGATATCCTGTATTTCACTTTGCCCTATATGGGAACCTCTAGTTTTAACATTAGAAACAAACTTTTAAAATTGCTGAAGGAATTCTACCCACAACTATGTATAAAAATTATATTCACCCCGTCTAAATTGGTTTACCATTTATTTAAATACAAGGATGTTATTCCTACACTTTTTAAGTCATCCATAGTTTATCAAAACAAATGTGACCACTGTATGGGGTCATATATAGGTAAAACTAAAAGACATTTAAAATCCCGTATTTACGAACATCTCGGTAAATCGGTCCGTACAAATTTAACCCTTGGCAAACCACCTAATTCTCTCATAGGTAATCACTCGCACAACATTAACCACCCAATTTCAGAGTCTAATTTCGCCGTACTTGCTGCCGGAAGCTCTGACCTTAAGCTTAAAATTATGGAGTCTCTGTTTATTTATAAACTAAAACCAGACTAAATTCTGACGAATCATCGATAGATCTGCTATGTTTTGGTTAAGGTACTAGTTTATTTTATTTTATTTACCTTTCAGTTTTAATGCTTTTACTTTTTATAATTGTAACTTTTTAACTTCACATTTATTTGCCTTTTAGTTTTAATGTTTTCTTAGCTACTTTTTATAATTTTTTAAGTTTATTTTAAATTGTTGTTAAGCAATTTGTGTTTTGTATGATTTGGCATTTTATTGTTTTAGCCCTGAAGATGGAATTAGTGCATTGCGAAACGTTGGTACTATTAAACCTTGAAGGATCTACAGAAGCTAAGGCTAAGAAAGACCCTAAGATCCACTCTAAGGTTAGCCTGAGAGAAAGGAAAGAGTAAGGGGAGAAGAGAAGAGAGAAGAGAATAAGGGGTTAAGTAAGGAGGAACACCTATCACTTTTGGGTTAACATCCATTCGGAAAAAGAGAAAAAAAGACTCACCATCATCCACCGGCCACTGCCGACAAGTCAGAAAAATAGTCGGAGATAATAGGAGAGGGGTGAAAGATGAAAAGAAGTACCGGGTGTCCGAGAATTATCTGTACAATTTTTGGCTGTTATTAAAAGTCAACCATGAAGTGTAGAAATTCCAGTGTTGTCTCATTTTACAGAGAATCTCATTAAGTTTTTTCTGATAACAAGTTTTGACAAGTTTTTTCTTTTTTGTACGCGTGTGACAGACATTGATGATTTAAAAGCAAGAATCACAGCTGCTATTGAGCGAATTGATGTGGATATGCTGCAGCGTACATGGCAACATTTGGATTATCGATTGGATGTTTTGCGAATCACTGATGGTGCACATATCGAATGTTTGTAACAACGTTACTTTAATAAAAGAAACTTTTGAAAATACAGATTCTAAGTAATCTCGTTTAAGAATTTTACGTGTGTTATTAAGAATTTTCTTAAAAGATGAAATTGTACAGATAATTTTCGGACACACTGGAATTTCTAAAAAACTTGTCAAAACTTGGTATCAGAAAAAACTTAATGAGATTCTCTGTAAATTGGGACAACACTGGAATTTCTACACTTCATGGTTGACTTTTAATAGCCAAAAATTGTACAGATAATTCTCGGACACCCTGTATAATAAGAACGCTTACAAACCATGCAAACACAGTCTTAACTCACTGTCATACCATGCAAACATGCAAGAAAAGAGTTACAGACATGCAAAGTAAGGGGAGGATAAGGAAACAAAAAAGTAGGTAAAGTTAAACAAAAAGTGGGTTAGTTTACTCTACGAGCTACATCTACGTTCATGTTAGTCTAATTTTTTTTTTTTTTTTTTTTTTTTTTTTTTTTTTTTATTGCTGGCATCACTCGCTGGTATGTCCCAAGCTGGCATGTCACAAGCTGGCATTTATCGTCAACAGACTCATCCTCGAGCACCACCACCAGAGCTCCTGTTGCTAACTTTTTTTTATTTTAAACAGTTAATATTTTTAAAATGCCTATCTAAACGATTCTTAAACACATTAACGCTGGTAGAATGAACGACTGACGCGGAAAGATTATTCCGTTTATCAATTACTTTAAACGTAAAGAAGTTTTTAGCGATATTAGTAATGAAACGTCTGCCACGCAACTTAAATCCGTTATTGCGAGTACTACTCTTATCGAAAGTGAACAATTTGTCAAAATTTACATTATCGATGTTATTAACGATTTTGAAAACTTCAATAAGCTCCCCCCTTAATCTCGTAGTTTTCGAGTGAATACAGGTCTAACTCTCTAATCTTATCTTCATAAGGCTTGTTGCGCAATGACGGAATTAGTTTCGTGGCACGACGTTGAACCCTTTCTAACCTATCAATATCCTCACGCAAGTACGGGCACCAAAACTGAACTGCATATTCTAAATAAGGCATGACTAGGGACTTGTAAAGGGGCAATATAATATCCTTCGATTTAAATTCGAAATTACGCGCTATGAAGCCTAACATCCTATTAGCTTTTGCGCAAGACTCGAGGCACTAGTTCCTAACCTTTAAATCCTTAGATACGCGTACGCCTAAATCTACTTCCTCGTCAACGCTCGCCAACTCCCTATCATCCATCGTGTACGTGTAATTATTGTTGCGAGAACCTATATGCAAAACTTTATATTTGTCTACGTTAAATTGCATCTGCCACTTATCTGTCCACTCCATAATCCTATTTACATCGTCTTGGATCCTATTTCTATCGTCCTCGTTAACAACCTTACCGCCTATTTTAGTATCGTCCGCGAATTTTGGCAACGGGTCACTCGCAGAGAGGCCCCAAAAATATAGCTTCCTTCACCGGCTATCTGCAAAACAGATAGGATCCAGCTTTGGAACAGGATCTAGGGTCCCTAGATCCTTTCTCAAAGCTGGATCCTATCTGCTTTGCAGATTTTTGGGGCCTCTTTGCGAATGACCCGTTGCCCACGTCGTGCTAACATCATGAAAAAGAAAAACTATAGTGTTTGTTATTTACCATTACTTGTTCAGACTGCAGTCGATTTAATTTTACCAGAAGAGTTCCTTGTTCCATGCACGGTCTGTGTGTATCATGATAAAACCTCAGGGGACCATTCTGAGCTGTCTCATAAAATATAATATATATAACTTCAAAAAAATTAATGTTTTTTCTTTAAACAGTTTCATGAAGTTCGGCTTTTAGGGTGTTGACCTTTTTAACTGAAAATAGGTTAAATAAGTATTATTGGTATTTACTAATATAATGTGTTTTGATGATTCTTCTAGATTCTTTGGAACTTCATTGGAGCAACTTTTGAGCCCTCCGTCAGGAACAGTTACATGGCTCTCTTGGGCTTCACTCCAGACCAAGTTGCTTCCAAGGTTCGGCCTCAGGACTCGACTATTTGTCCCGAAGAATTAGCGGATAAAATCGCTAATCTCGGACCAAATGTAAGAGATGATTCGCCTTTTGTCTTCTCTTTGTAGTGATGTTAGGTAATCGCTCTTATGTCATTGTACTTTCGTAAGTAACGAGAGAATTGATAATGAAATCTATTTGACAGTGACCATTAACCTTCTAACCTTTACCAATTACGTGAAGGCTTCGCCTCCCGATCGACGGGGTTAGCGCACATCGTATGCTTTTTTTTAAGTAAGTGAATAAAGGAAAACTTACACATTAGAACCAGCTCCTTGTCTCGCAAGCAGCTGATAATTCAACTGAAAAAGACGATCATGTTTAAACTGACGATAAATTTTTTTTTTTTTTTTTTTTTTTTTTATATGTACCAAATATTAATTAAATTATAGTTTGAAGTTTTTACTTTGTAGAAATGAAGAGAGATTTAAAAAGTGAACTTTTCTTTCGGTGTTAGAATTTAAATTAATTAAACAAATATTTTTTCATCCTTAAAATAAAAATTTTTGTTTCGTATCGTTAATTCTTAGTGAGGAGGGCCAGACTAATGCCATCCATTGCGCGTACTCTCGCATTACTATTATTACCAGGACCATCGGGAGTCAAACCCCCGACCTCGCCTTTTCGCTTCATCGGGTGGGTTACGGAGCTAGAGAGTTCTTAGACTAACAAAGCCCCGAAGATTCACTCGAGGTTAACCTATGAAATGAAGAGGAGGAAGTTGAGAAAAGATACTCGCGTACATGCTTAAACTTATCTACTTGTTAAACATTCACTCAGAAAAAAGATTTAAGTGTAACGGGAAAAAGTGTCGGTAAAAGAGGTACAGGAAAGTTAGAGAGGGAATACTGAAAAAAAAAAAAAAAAACTAAAGCAGGACTGACATTTCATTTTTGTTATAATATACCATCATATAATTGTAGGGTCAAGATGGAAGCACGAGCTCTTTGGATCCAAGTGAACAGTTTGAGATGATTGCATCTGCGCAGTCCATTGACAAGACCCCAGAAACGGAGGTAATACTCGCTTATTCTCTCTCCACCTGGCTACAGTCTTCAACAAATCGTTGGAGACAGGCCAGGTGCCTCGTGACTGGAGGGAAGCCAATGTGACCCCTATCTTTAAGAAAGGGATCACGAAAGTCCAGGGAACTATCGTCCCATTAGTCTCACTTCAGTTGTAGGTAAATTATTATAGGGGATAATAGCGGATAGGATCGTTGACCATTTGGATTCGTACAAGCTGCTTGTGGACTCCCAACATGGGTTTGGACGGCATAGGTCGTGTCTCACCAACTTGCTCGAGTTTTTCCACGTCATGTTGAGTGAGTACGATAAGAGTAGGGCGATTGATATACTTTATCTTGACTTTCAGAAAGCCTTTGATAAGGTACCTCACCGCCGGCTAATGGCGAAAGTGCGCGCGCTGGGTATCGGTGGGGAAGTAGGTAGGTGGATTGAAAACTGGCTGAAGAATAGGCGGTAGAGGGTTGTAATTAAAGGGGTTAGTTCGGGTTGGGCCTCGGTCGCTAGTGGTGTTCCTCAGGGTTCCGTTTTGGGGCCACTGTTGTTTATCATTTACATAAATGATATCGACGGTGGCATCGTCAGTCGGATCGCCAAATTCGCTGATGACACCAAGCTTGGGGCCAATGTTGGGACGCCCGAAGCGATCGAGGAACTGCGTGCGGACCTAGGTAGGATAGGAGAGTGGTCCGAAAAATGGTAAATGCCGTTTAAGTTGGGTAAATGCAAAGTGATGCACATTGGCTATGCCAATCCCAAGTCGGACTACTCAATGTTGGGGAGTAATATCGAGGCGACTGATTTGGAAAAGGACTTGGGTGTGCTAATCAGCAGCGACCTTAAGTTTACTAAACAGTGCGTAGAGGTGGAAAAGAAAGCCCAGAAGCTGTTGGGTTATATCAGGAGGTAATTTCAGTTTCGGAACAAGGAGATTGTGCTCTCTCTGTACAATTCCCTGGTTCGGCCGCACCTGGAGTATGCTGTGCAGTTCTGGTCGCCCACCCTCAGGAAAGATATTGAAAGGCTGGAGCGAGTGCAGGCGAGGGCCACAAAGTTAATCCCTTCCGTTAGGCAAATGGGCTACAATCGACGGCTACGCGCCCTGAACTTGTTTTCGCTGGAAACTCGGAGGCTGCGCGGTCAACTGATCGAGGTTTTCAAGCTCTTACGCAGGTTCAACGATGTCGATTTTAGAAGCATGTTTAGTTTAAATGATAACCCAACTCGCAACAATGGTTGGAAGTTGGATTTGAAACTGTTTAGGACTAGTGTGTGTGGGAATTACTTTACGTATAAGATCTGTGACACGTGGAACAGGTTACCTTCAGAAGCTGTGAACAGTTCCTGTGTGGATCATTTTAAGAAAAGGTTAGACCAGGGGTGGGGAACCTGCAGCCTTTTGAGGTACTAGTTGCGGCCTTCTGTCTATTCGACATTCAGAATTCATACCGTACGATAATGGACAGCAACTGATACCCCTTTAGGCTATTTCATTAGATCATGGTTTCAGCTTCTGCTTCTGACACATACAAGCCTTCTTTATGGCTTGAACAATAGGAAATATGGCAACGTTGCCAGTTGAAACTGGCAGCGTTGCCTTACGGCATACGCCCTTACCTATCAACGATCAACTCGACTGGATGAGTTACTGACGATTCTCCGATAGTGACACGCAAGCTTGTTTTCTTTAAAACTGTAAATCTTTGATCAATTCGTGTACCATTTTTATTTAAAAATCTTCTGGTACCCAAATCATGTCAAAAACTGTGAAAAGAAAATTAAAGGAAGAGAACAGAGTATTCCATGAAGAATGGGAATTGCAGTATTACATAGTTGCTGAGAAAGATAAAATGTGTGCGCTCTGCAACGCCATAATTGCAACTCTGAAGAAACACAATGCATATCAGCATTATGCAACTCATAAGAACCGCAAGTATGCTATATTGGAAGAAGAACCCCGAAAGTCTGCACTTACGAAGATGAAACTCCAAAAGCAACAACAACAGCAAGTATTTAAAACGATGTCAGGCCTAGGGACTGAAATCACTGAAGCAACTTATAAAGTAGCATATATACTTGGAAAAAGAGGGGTAAGCCATATAGTGATGTGGAAATCATAAAAGAATGCATTGTTGAAGTTGTATCCTCTTTAGATTCAGACAAGGTTAACAAATACAAACTACTACCTCTTTCAAGAAGGACCATAACTGATCGGCAACATGAATTAGCCCTCAATGTAACTGAACAACTTCATACAATATGCCAAAGTGAAAATACTTATTATTTGATTGCCTTGGATGAGTCCACTGATATTACTGACTCAGCGCAAGTGTCATTTTTTATTAGTGTTAAAACTGCAGATTTTCAATGCTACGAGGAGTTACTGGCTTTGGGTACCCTTACGGGGAAGACACGTGAAATTGACGTCTTGTCTTTCTTCAAAGAAAAATGCCGTGAAGCGAAACTGAATTTATGTAATTTATTAAGTGTATGCACAGATGGTGCACCTTCCATGAGAATGTGCAGGATTTGTTGCGCTACTACAAAAAGAACTGCCAAATCCAGATAGCTTGATTTCCTTTCACTGTATTTTGCATCAACGGAATCTCTGTGCCAAATCTACTGTTTTAAGTGACATATTAAGTAAAGTTATACGTATTGTGAACTATATTAGAGCAAATGCATCACGACATCGCCAGTTTCGCAATATGCTTATGCTTGATGATGAAACATTCAGTGTGGATCTTCCGTATCATTCTAAAGTGCGCTGGTTGTCACAAGGGCAAGTCTTTGAAAGACTTTTGTCTTTGCGAAAACAAATCGCAAGATTTTCTGAGGAACTCAATGAACCATGTGAATTGTCGAAAAAGGATTTTTGCAGAAATGCTGCATTTTTGTGTGACGTAATGTCAAAGCAAAATGACCTGAATATTTCTTTGCAAGGTAAAACTAAATCCTATATGAAATGTGGCAAAAAATCCAGGCTTTTCGGAGGAAGCTGCGCTTTTTCAAAACTATTCTTACCCGATCGGAACTTTCAGCTGAACACTTCTCTGAACTGGCAAAGGTAATTGATGATGAAGATACAAGCAAATCATTAAGGGAATGCGATGTGAAAGAATACACAGCTGTCCTAGACTCCCTGATTGAAGAATACGATTTGGAGATTTGGAGAAACATGACTTCACACTGAAACTAGCTTTCCAACCACACCTGGTTGATGTCTCCAAATCACCTGAAGATTTACAGATGGAGTTGATTGAGCTATTAGAAGATAATATCCTTAAGTCTCTATTTGATACTAAGAAGGATCCTGTTGAAATATGGAAAAATGGCGTTGAATACCCACGTCTGCGCTAACATCCTCGTCGAATGTTGCCATCTTTCGGCACAACCTACTGTTGTGAATCAACGTTTTCATATGTGACTCAAATCAAAACGCGCTTGAGATCTCAGATGACGAATATTCACCTGGAGGACCAACTAAAACTATGGTCAACGATATTGGAACCAAATGTACGACTCTTGTCCCGCAATAAGCAGTGACAAAAAAGTTGTTGGTTTACGTCGTCGTCGTCGGCCTAGGCAAGCTACGGCTTGGGACCGTAGCGCATCTATCCGGTATAGGTTAACCTGGATGATGTAGCCATAAGCACTGCCGCTAGTTAAGTGCCAACCAGTGATTATCTCACTAGCCGTATTGAGTCCGTTAGGCGAAACTGCGACAGTACCAAAGGTGGAAAATATAACCCTTGGATTTCTATTATTTATTTGCAAAATGGACATGGTATTAGATTAAAATAATTATTTGAATATAATAATTAACTGACAATTGTGATATATAATTAATTATGTTTACATACAATAAAATAATACAGTATACATAAAATTAGTATTAATGTGGTTCACAATTGAATTATGATGGGTAACTAATTTAAAATAAGTTTATAGCTATTCCGAAATTCAAGATGGTAAAATTAACATTTATCTTGAAACTAAAATAAGAGTATTCACTACACACTCCCCCACCAGAGAGGAAGTTCAAAGAGTTCCGAACGACACAGATTTCCTCTGGACCTTTTTGGTAGCTACATGTACCTCGCTTAGGTTGATTCCAAAAACGCAGGCTTAAGACGATCGATAGAAACCTTGTCGACCTTGGAACCGCGCTGGATGAGGAATGATTTGTGCGTACGTCGGAGAACTTCATAGGGCCCGTCATATGGACATTGGAGAGGCCGTTTTGGGAGAGGTACACGAACGAAAACGTGGGTGCAAGATTGGAGGGCTGGGGAAACAAAGATGTTCTGTTGGCTAGTCAATCGAGGGGGAACAGGCTGAAGGGACTGCATGTGAGAGGAAAGTGTTTGAGCGAATTCCGTAGGATCGATGACTTATCCCCTGCAGTGAAGTAGCCACCTGGTAGCCGCAGTGTTGTTCCATAGACTAGTTCAGCCGCTGTAGTCTTCAGATCACTCTTAAATGCAGAGCGAATACCAAGCAACACGAGTGGAAGCTTATCCATCCAATGGGAGTCTTCGTGACACATAAGGGATGACTTCAGCTGGCGATGGAAGCGTTCGACGAGGCCGTTAGCTTGCGGATGATACGCACAGGTATGCGCATGTACTGTACCCAACAAGCTGGTAAACTTCTTCCAAAGCGAAGACTCAATTGGCGACCTTGGTCAGTGATGACTTTTGTCGGCAATCCAAATCTGATACCCATCCATGAAGAAAGGCTCTTGCAACAGTGTCCGCTTGGATATCAGGAAGTGGGATGGCTTCAGGCCATCTGGAAAGCGGTCGAGAAGGTGAGCAGATAACGTTGGCCTTGAATCACTGGAAGAGGTCAACAATGTCTACATGAATTACCTCAAATCGCTGGGATGGGGGCGGAAATGCGTCAAAGGGGGACCTGGTGTGCCTTTGGACTTTGGCACGCTGGCAGGCAAGGCACGTTTTGGTCCAATGTTTGACATCCTTCCGCATCGAGGGCCAAACAAAGCGAGAGGTAACCAGTGTTGCGAAGCACGGATACCAGGATGGGAGGGCTTATGAAGATCGTGAAGACTGCTTGTCTGTGACATGGAGGGACATAAGGCGAATAGCAGCTGTTGATACGTCGCAATAGAGGGGCACAGACAATCCTGGCATACTCATTTTCTTGAGGGAAAGTGAGTGAGGAGTCTTTCTGAGCAGGTCTTGTAGTTCGTTATCCTTATCTTGATCCTTGCAATAGCATTCCACAGTGTAGAGCTGAGGGTAACAGAAGTAATCTCTATTCTTGAAAGTGCATCCGCTGGAGTGTCAAGACACTTGATGTGGCGGATATCTGTGGTAAATTGCGAGATATAATCGAGTTGCCTGATGAACTCTGGGAGAGTGGTACAGCTGTTTTTATTAAAGACAGGACCAAAGGTTGTGGTCGGTAAAACACACAAAACTCTCGGCCTTCAAGGAAATGTTGAAAATGCTTCACGTTTAAGTAAATAGCAAGAAGTTCACGTCCGAAAGCACTATAACGCGTTTGGGCTGGCTGCAGCTTTTTCGAGTAAAACGCGATGGGTGCTTGTTGACCGTTAATGGTTTGTTCCAACACTCACCGATCGCAACATCTGATGCATCGACCGTCAGAGTTAGGGGGCATCACTGATAGGAAATGACAGAGACAATGCACTATTGATAGCATTTTTGGCATTGTCGAACGCCTGTAAACTATCGCTACACCATACCAATTTTGTTACCTTGCGTTTGTGTGTGATCATAGCGTGTAGAGGAGCAAGAACACTGGCACAGTTTTTAATGAACTTGTGGTAATAATTTACCAAACCTAGAAACCGCCGTAACTCACGCTGATTATTTGGCATAGGGTAATTTTTTATCACTTCACACTTGTCCTGAAGGGGGGTAAATTCCGTGCTGCGAAATCGTGTGACCAAGAAATTCCAAGGTTGGCTGTGCAAACACACACTTAGATGCATTAATAGTAACACCGTATTGTTCTAAACGTTGAAAGAGGAGTGAAAGATGTTCCTTATGTTCCTCGTCCGTTGAGCTGGCCACAAGCAAATCATCGATGTAGGCATAAACAAAGTCTAAGCCTCTGGTGACCTCATCTATAAACCTCTGAAAGGTTTGCGCAGCATTCCGTAGCCCGAACGCATCTTCACAAATTCGAATAACCCAAATGGTACAAACTGCAGTCTTGGGAATATCCGAAGGCTCTACGGGAATGTGTGGAAGCCTTAACGAGGTCTATTTTACTGAAGATAGATTGCCGTGGAGAAGAGAAGTAAAGTCTTGGACATTTGGTACCGGATACGGTCCGGGATGGTGTCGAATTCAAAAACCGGTAATCCCACATTGTCTCCAGTCTCCTGACTTCTTCTGGACCAGGTGTAGGGGAGAGGACCAACTGCTTTTGGAAGGTCTTATTATCCCAAGATCCAGCATAAGCTGGAATTCCGATTTGGCAGCTTTCAGTTTGTCCGGGGCAAGACGTCTGGGTTTTGCAAACATAGGGGGACCTTTTGTGTAATGTGATGGGTAATGTGTGCTTAATGGTATCACCATCTGCATCGGTTGAAGAATTCCTGGATATCGTGAAAAGGCACTGGTACATGGAATTAGGGGAACGAGGGAAAGTGCAGAGTTCGAGGCGTCCGGAAGGGCAACCTGTTGGCAAGAACAGAAAGCAGTGTGGCCTGGTCGCATAAGCGTCGCTTGTCAAGATCCACCAGGAGTTTGAAATGCTGGAGGAAGTCTAGCGCCGATTATGGGATGCCGCACTTGAGCACAGATGAATAAATCCACTTGAAGGATCGGTGAAGGCCCAAGTTTAGTTCACGCGACTGAGTACCGTACGTGGGTATGCGTGAACCGTTAGCAGCGTATAGAGGCGGAGATTCCGAGTGCGTATGACCAGATTTTTGAGGGAATACACTGACTGACGCTCGGTATCAACCAAGAAATTGACACAGAGTTCCTGTCCTTTATGAATAAACAGGTTGGCAGTGCGAGTACTAGACGCCATTAGGACTCGCTGCTGGGTTTTCCGACGAAAAATTGCAAGGGGAGATGCACTTCCTAGCCTTCTTTCCAAATTCGAGTGGTAGAAACATCTTCCCGGAACTCGAACGATGCCTCTTCGTAAATCGTGACCGAGAATGGCTTCTTTGCCGTTGATTTGTAGCAGAGAACAAACGTGGTTGAGTGTTGACTTAACTCTTTCACTTTCAACTCCAGTTCCGATTGTGTGTTCACGTTTGTTGACCGGAGCTGTGTCAATCTCCACTACTTTGTCGGCAGTTGCTGCTAGTTTATCAACTGGAGTAGCAGGATCCATAGTGGCCAAGACACGCTGAGCTGATGGAGGAAGTTTCTGCAAGAACAACTGTCTAAAGATGTCCGTATCGAAGGTTTGTGCGCGTTCGCCTAGAGCGCACTGCATAGCCTCAGCATTTGAGTGGGCTTACGGTCTCCAAGTTCTTCTTTTGAGATTAACTGATGTAGTTTCTCATGCTCGGAGACAGTGGTGCGGCACAGGATGGCAGACTTCAGATCGTTGTATGGGTCCTCACTCGTGGAAGTACACACGATGACGTCACGGACTTCAGAGATGATGCTCGCTGAGTAGAGGACAAAACATGATCGTATTTTGTCATGCTAGCGGTGATCCTTCCCAAGTTGAATTGTGATTCCACTTGGTGGAACAAATAAATGGATCACCCGGCCAGAGACGGGGAGCTTTACGCTCAAGTGGGAGATGGCACCAGCGTCGTCAGGCATCTTCTCCTATGCTTGCTGACGTACAAGCAAGACAACAAGTTACCACGAAGGAGTGGAGGTTGAGACGAGCGCAGGCACAGAGAGCCACGGGCAGGGGTGAGGGGCAGAGGGCACGAGCGACATTACAGTCTGGTCCTAGTCGCTCGGGTGAAGGGGGTGATGGGCACGAACGACGTTACAGTCTGGTCCTAGTCACTCGGGTGAAGGGGGTGATGGGCACGAACGACGTTACAGTCTAATCCTAGTCGTTCGGGTAGAAGGGGTAATCCAGCTCCGGGTCACCAATTGTTGGTTTACGTCGTCGTCGTCGGCCTAGGCAAGCTACGGCTTGGGACCGTAGCGCATCTATCCGGTATAGGTGTAACCTGGATGATGTAGCCATAAGCACTGCCGCTGGTTAAGTGCCAACAGTGATTATCTCACTAGCCGTATTGAGTCCGTTAGGCGAAACTGCGACAGTACCAAAGGTGGAAAATATAACCCTTGGATTTCTATTATTTATTTGCAAAATGGACATGGTATTAGATTAAAATAATTATTTGAATATAAATAATTAACTGACAATTGTGATATATAATTAATTATGTTTACATACAATAAAATAATACAGTATACATAAAAAATTAGTAAATGTGGTTCCAATTGAATTATGATGGGTAACTAATTTAAATGAGTTTATAGCTATTCCGAAATTCAAGACGGTAAATTAACATTTATCTTGAAACTAAAATAAGAGTATTCACTACAAAGTCATTAAATGGTTTATCACTTTTTCACTTAATATTAACATGATTTCACTTAATATTAACATGATTTCACTTAATATTAGTTCTATTGTTAATTATTCCCTCCCCAAAAATAAATGTGCACTTGCTGAATTTTTTATTTATTATAAAAGCCCTCACGTATTATCAAGTTTGATTTAAAATTAATAAATATGTAGATTGTAGACTAAAATATGACATTTTGTTGTACTGTATATGTTAAATTCTCAGCATGTGGCCTAATAGGGTCTTGGTTAAATGAAATGCGGCCTTCCAATGAAAAAAGGTTCCCCACCCCTGGGTTAGACCAAATCTTGCACACTATTTGAGGGTGTAAAAAATTTTCCCTGGCCGGTATGGGCCGCAAGGCCTTTTGAGGTACATCTTTTCCTTGTAACTCCTTGTAACTCTCTCAAAATTTACTCCCTATTACTGACCAAACTTTATACGAGTTAACATATTCAAAATATTCTCTGTGGTAAGGCACTGTATTGTAGGGTACGCCCTCCCCTCCTCCATGTAGACCTTCTTAGAAAATAATTATTGTATTTTTGAAGTCAAGATAGATTTTCACCTTTGCACTAGTGACTAATTTATACTATGATTGATTTTCATTTCATTGATTTTCATTTCATTGATTTTCATTTCAATTGATTTTCATTTCATTGATTTTCATTTCATTGATTTTCATTTCATTGATTTTCATTTCATTGATTTTCATTCATTGATTTTCATTTCATTGATTTTCATTTCATTGATTTTCATTTCATTGATTTTCATTTCATTGATTTTCATTCATTGATTTTCATTTCATTGATTTTCATTTTGCGAAAAATGCTCTGTATGAAATTGGTCCACAATTAACCCACCCCTTATATCTCCAGTCTAACTATAGAGTAGATCAAGTCTAGCCTAGAGGGTCAGCCTAGAGATTCCGGAAAATGGTCCAGGAGCGGCAGATAAATTGAGGTCCAACAGTAGGATTCCTCACAAGATTAGGTTAGGGCAATCTACCTTCACCTGTTAAGCTATGAGTGATGCTGGGTCTTAGGTCACAATGTAGGCTAACTTGTTTGACCCAGCTTAATTATGTTCTTAACTGTTTGGTTGTTAAACTCATATTAGTCACTTACTTTTAGTTAACAGTCTCTCACTTCTCGGTTGTCTCATTCGAGAGTCGTACTTTGCTGCGTATCCCTCTCGCCCATTCTTCGTTTTCGTTCCTCCCTTGTTCTCCTCTTCGCGGGGCTTCTTCGTACCCGCATTGTCTTGGTTTATCCTCGGTTGGTTTAGCGGTAATGTATCCTTATTACCGAGCACGCTCCTCCCACACAGTATATAAATACTAGTGTGGAGAATAACTCTGGTGAGCAACCAATTGGTTTCATCCACCCAGTATTGACATAAAAGGAATTATTAATTGTTAGATTAACTACCTACCTACTCAGTGAACCATTTTCGGTTACCAACTACCCACTCATAAGTTTTCCATAATTTCATTGATTTTCATTTCATTGATTTTCATTTCATTGATTTTCATTTCATTGATTTTCATTTCATTGATTTTCATTTCATTGATTTTCATTTCATTGATTTTCATTTCATTGATTTTCATTTCATTGATTTTCATTTCATTGATTTTCATTTCATTGATTTTCATTTCATTGATTTTCATTTCATTGATTTTCATTTCATTGATTTTCATTTCATTGATTTTCATTTCATTGATTTTCATTTCATTGATTTTCATTTCATTGATTTTCATTTCATTGATTTTCATTTCATTGATTTTCATTTCATTGATTTTCATTTCATTGATTTTCATTTCATTGATTTTCATTTCATTGATTTTCATTTCATTGATTTTCATTTCATTGATTTTCATTTCATTGATTTTCATTTCATTGATTTTCATTTCATTGATTTTCATTTCATTGATTTTCATTTCATTGATTTTCATTATTTGTAGTATGCAGTAATAGGTCAAAAGTGAACTATTTTCTGTAGGGCAACAGGTCCGTTTTTACATATTGGTCACACTTAGTGATTGTTTCCTTCAACTAGATAAAAGAAATTTTGGTGTGCGTTTCTATTTTTAAAATTCTTTGCCAGTCTGAACCAAACTATGAATGCATTTCTACCGAACCAATGTCCTTAAGTGTTGGGGAAGACCCCAAAGGCATGATTAGACACGCTCTTCTGGTGGGGGACTACGAATCTGCCGTTCAGCTGTGCCTTAAGGAAAAGAAAACCTCCTTGGCACTAATTCTGTCTGCCCACGCTGGCATGGAACTCTTTAATAAGGTAAAGGAGATAACCAAATGTTTCTTTATATGAGGCACTTTTTTTTTCATATAGTCTCTTTCCCATAAATAATAATGAGGAAATAGTGGTACCTATTGAATAAAGTGTGGCAGTAAATTAGGGTATTTAAAGTATTTGATTCCTAATTCTTGATATTGAAGATTAGTTTTACCTGTTAATATTCATTGTATCTACGAAATAATTTTAGAGAGAAAGATCTTCAATCGATAGAAATGGAATATATTTATTTTCCGATAATGAGATTGATTTTTTTAAACATTCGTCCAACAGACTCGAGATAAAGTGCTGAAAATTGAGCCCCAGTCCGGCTTGTCTCCCTTGGTGACCTCCGTGGTACAAAGGGATCTTTATTCGCTAGTTTCCAAGTGCAAATTGGCTGATTGGAAAGAAGCTTTAGTCGCTACTCTCACTTACGCGACAGAAGATGAATTTACACTTCTCGTCGGTGAGTTGTAGCGGCATTGTTTGGGGTTGTTTAACCTTCATAACGGCAAAGATCGGGGAACGGAGGGGACCTAATCTGACCCGTCCATTTACGTGGGATCCGAACCATCTAAGGGTCTGTACATCTGAACGCGGGGAACGGTCACCCATCCAACTATTGAACCTCACAGATCATAGTAATAGTAGTTAGTTATTTTATAATGCAAAAATAAGTGTTATGGGGGAATTCATTCTTTGGAAATAATTGTTTTTTGTGAATTCGGATTACGCTTTCTCGATTTGCTTTGGCTCTGCGTTGAAACTGCGCTGTTAGTTTTAACCAAATTTGGAGTGCTCTCGCCCAAAATACTTGTTAATATGAAAGAGGTCTCCTGGTCGCTGTTTTAGTTGGTTCTTCCTTTCAGTCTTCATGAGTGGACAGAATCATTTGATCTTTATTAATGACTGTTCATCATTTATTCTGTGATTTAAGATTGTAATCAGAATAAAATTATTCGAGTGCTATTGAATAAATGTTTACAAAGCTCTCCTTATAACAGACTAAACTAAAGCAGAATTAATGCATTCTTTTATTGTGGAAAAACACACACAAACTTATTCAATGCACCACTAACACCGTTTATCAAAATCGAATTTACTTTGGTTCACATCCATATTTATACAAACTTGTATGGTTAAAAAACATTTGAAATGTGTGGCGTGCACCTACTTCATTCTTGTAGTTTTCTGTAGTTTGTTTTATCGTTGGTTTAACATTAATAAAATAATATTTATCACTCATTGGTTATCAGTATTCGTTGCAATGATTGAATAATAAATTGTAGGTTAATATAACGAAGCAAAATCAAAATTAATTTTGAACACCTAGTGAATACTAAATTGTCTCCACAGAGAACCTTGGCGACCGCCTTGAATCGGAAGGGACTTTAGAGTGTCTGCAATCTGCTGTGTTGTGCTTCTTATGTGCCGGCAATTTGGACAAATTTGTTTCTTGCTTGGCTAAAACGAAGCCCAACTTTTCTGATGGGAGTCCCTCCAGTTTACAAGTGAAATGAAATTTTGTTCCAAACCTTCCACCTTTGTTATTTCATTAACGTTCGCATGATGAAGTGATGATGAGATTCGTGTTATGAAATCCTGAAGTAGATAAAGATTCAGTCTTACATAATCAACTTAGTTAAAACTCTGCTAATGTTTACTTCCACTGTACTTTCATAAATTCCAACCATGATGTAATAGTGAAATGAGTCTATAATAATGTGGTTTCTTTTGTTTTAGGACTTGGTTGAGATCATGGTAGTGTTGGAGCGCGCCTTGTCATCCGTCGGTCGATCTGTGAACTTGAAGGAAGGCAGTTGTGCCAGCGCTTACCTATGCAATTATGCCTCTCTCTTGGCATCGCAAGGAGCTCTTTCCACCGCCGTTTCTTACCTGAATAATCCTACCCAGGTGAGACTTCAAACGCCATAGACGGAAAGGGTAGTTTTAAGAATGAGACTCGGCAAAGGAACTGATATTTTAGGCTCTTGGGTTGAATTTGGTGTTGAGATTACTATTGTAGGCTATTAGAATGTAGAGTACCTTTATGTTCTAACCAGGTGGGTTCATATTTAAGTAATGAGATGCTTTCGTAAATGTACAGTTTCCGAATAAAGTTCGCCTTGAAACGTCAGATACCTGAAAAGCATAAAAAAATGATTGATTGGTGATAATCAGTTATTTTGATATTTTATTCTTTTTGGTCATGGTAATAGTTTTTAAAAAATTAATAACAACACAGGCCTGCGATGGTTTTGTTGTCCGAAATATTTTATCACTTGTATAGTAATCTTTGCACGCTGATTCCGAAAATAATATTCGTTTTTTGCCATCACGTACAGATTTTTCACAGTCATATTTTATATTCCATATGTAGGTAATTTTCATGAAAATTTACTCGATTAAATTTTGATTAAAAACTATGCCTGTAAATGCCTCCAGATCAGAAGTAACGTCATAGCGTCTTCTAGAACATTCGAGAAACACACCGCTAGTATATAAGTGATTGACAAGCCACGAGATGAGTCAGTCTGTCTAGTACGTGCGAGGTTATAGTTCTTTATTATTCGAAGGTGCGCGGTGACTATATTTCTCTTGAAATTTGTTTGTCGCTATGGCAACCAGAGGGTGTGTAAATAACCCAAACATTTTCTGTTATATTTGTGGAAAATTTACTGTTATAAAACAAAGGCGAGATATTACAGATTTCGTCAAGAAAGCATACTATGCGTACTTCGAAATGAAACTTGGGGATCAAGACAAATCATGGGCTCCACATAGTTTGCAGTGTTTGTGTTGAATAACTTACACTGTGGAGTAAAGGTAAAAAGGATTCTTTACCTTTTGGGTTTCCAGTGGTCTGGCGTGAGCCTAGAAATCACAGCAATGACTGCTATTTTTGTTCATGTAACGTGCAAGGCTACAACACTAAAAATAAAAAGGAAATTTCTTATCCAAACTTTGTCTGCTGTAAGACCTGTTGCTAATGGACCTGGTATACCTGTACCTACTAAACCAAATACTCTTGATATAACTTCATCTGGTTCGGTGTCTGATGGTGATGGAATGATGATATTGATTGTTTTCAAACCGAAACATCTGGTGAACCCCAATTGTTTACACAAAGTGAACTTAATGATTTCGTAAGAGATTTGTCTCCCGAAGGATTCTTCAGAAATTTTGGGATCCAGACTTCGTGCAAAGAACTTGCTTTCTCCCGGGACGTCATTTTACTGGTACAGAAATCGAGAAAAAGAATTCATCCAATATTTTTCTCAAGAAAATTCACTGGTATATTGCAACAATGTTTCGGAACGAATACTTAAGCTAGGCGCTGCAGTCTGACCCAAATGAGTGGAGACTTTTCATTGATTCCTTGAAGTCTAAAAGGCGTCCTCCTTCACAACGGTAACTCGTATACATCCGTTCCTGTGGCTCATTCGGTTCACTTGAAAGAAACGTACGAAAATCTTGAGCTGCTTCTAGCTAAGATTAAATACAAAGAACACGGTTGGCTACTTTGTGGAGACTTAAAAGTGATTTGTATATTGTTAGGTGAACAACCAGGTTATACGAAGTTTCCATGTTTTTTGTGTGAATGGGATAGCTGAGCAAGAACTCAGCACTGGATAAAAAAGGAATGGCCACGCAGAGTCAACCTGACACCTGGTTCTAAAAACATTCAATATGAAAGTTTGGTTGACATGATGAAAGTCCTTTTACCTCCGCTTCACATAAAATTGGGCTTGATGAAACAATTTGTTAAGGCCTTGGACGAAGATGGAGATTGTTTTAAGTATCTGTGTGGTAAACTCCCAACTTTTTCGGAAGCAAAATTGAAAGAAGGAATTTTCGTTGGTCCCCAGATTAGAAAACTGACTTTGTTCAATGTTCTTTCAAGGTGTTCATCCAATCTTGGAAAAGAATCGTGGATTGCTTTTAAGGATGTTATCAGCGAATTTTTGGGGAATAACAAGGACCCAAATTATCAAAACACTGTGAACAACATGCTAAATAAGTTCAAAGAGTTGGGTTGTAATGTGTGTTTAAAATTACATTTCTTACATTCACACTTGGATTACTTCCCTGAGAATCTCGGAGCACTCAGCGAAGAACAAGGAGAACGGTTTCACCAAGTCATCAAAGAAATGGAGGAGAGATATCAGGAAAGGTGGGATATCAGCATGATGGCTGATTCCTGCTGGATGTTGAAACGAGATATTCCAGAATTATTGTTGTTTTTTCCCTTCCAGTTTGCGGAAAATCCTATCCTTACATGATAGAAAAAAATGGACACCTTATTCGAAATCAGCGTAGTTGAATTATATAAAATCGGTTATTAGTAAGAAAACAACTCTTACAAAGTTCTCATTCGCGGGCCTGTGTAATTAGTAATTTTTCCTACTTTTTATAAATTTTGTAGACGCACTTTTTTCCGAAACTACCATCGGTTACAAAAGTCTTGATACTACTGAGGGTAGTTTGCTTCATTTACTTCCCACACGATTAGAGTGAATTTATTATTATTATTATTTTCATTCGAGATTCGAGTGAGTTTGAATTGAACTCCGAATGAAGTCGATAACGTTATTATTATATTGATTAATAATGAAAGTCAAAGGAGTTGAATAAGCAACTTTCAAAAGAGTATTGGTGAAAATGTTAAAAAAATTTTTTTTACGAATATATGGGATAGGACCGTAGGTAGAGGTATTAAATGATCGCAGTGTTACGTAAATGTATCATAAATCTTGCTTTTGCAAAAAAAAGCAATAACATATTTTAACATTAGTATTTTACGACTGACTTTTCTTTTCTTTACAAACCTTTTATAAAATTTAATGATTACGCTTCACTTTATCATTGCTCACGGAAAAGCAAACTTTGATGTAGGTCGTCAGTTGATTAGTTTCGTCGGTTCTCGCTGTTCATAATTGTAATCAGGGTTGGAGATGGCGTACTAAAACTCGAGAAACTAGATAAAAATGACCAAAACAAAGAAGTACTTTTGTATCACGATACTTCAGTACTACGTACTGTTTGAACATCCGATTCTCGTGCTAATTGGGAAACGATTGTTTCGAAGGTGGTTAATTAACCACAGTCTATTATTCAGAATCCAAAGGTTTGGAGATAGTCACTGGAATTTAATGGTCATATTTTTTTTCTTTTTTCGGTTATTAATATTAGCATACACGAAGCCAAAATCAGTAGGATTAGCATTTGTATAATCCTAAACCATTAAATCTCTAGGGTGAAATGATCGAGCTCAGAGACAGGTTGTATAGAGCTCTTGGCTATCTCACCGGCAGCAGTCTGGCTGCCCGTAAACGGACAGTATCATCCTCGTCTCAGCAGTCGTTCAGAAGATCGTCCACGCCTCTCTCTTATCAGGTAATGAGTATATGAAGGATGCATTTAGCTCCGTGGTCTCATCCGACACGATTTGGCACTAGCTCAGAATCGGGCACCTTTCTCTTCGTGAGAGAGGCGACTATTGCCCCCGGTTCCAACTTCAAGCGTCGTGTCCTTCCCATGAAGAATGGGAAATATATAGGGGGTGGGAAGTGAGATTGAGTGCGCGCGCTTGGGGCAGTTGGTTGTAGCATCCTCACGATGTGGGTTCTGAACATAAGGCGTCGTGCCCACATTACTGAGAATGAGAAATGTGTGTTGGTATATGTATGCTTGTGGGAAAGACTTCATGTTTTTCAAGAAAGTAATACCACTTTTTAACCACTTTTATACTAACCGCTATTATAATAACATAGACAGGAACGTTTTCAAATACATTTTAATTATATTCTTGATGTATGTGAACGTTGATTTGTAGGAATAATTAAATAGCACATACATACATAAATAAATTTAGTTTACCTGTTAACATTCTTAATTAAAACTGGACTTTAATTTTGTCATTCCCAGACGCTAATAGGCTTGATATTCCTCAAAATTGCCACCTACAAGTTAAGGGCTAGGTCGTCACCATGTCGCAATACTGCTTTCCATTTGATCAGCGATTTTAAGCGACGTTGGGTCTGTTCAGTAGTTGGATGGATGACCGTCCTCCGCGTTTAGATAATATAGTGACCCTGAGATGGTTCGGATGCCAAGTAAAAACTGTAGGTCTTCTCCGTCACTTGACCTTTGCCGTTACGAAGAAGCTTGAATTAAGAATCCAAAATTATTTATTAAGCCTACAAGTTAACGAAACGATATTGATCTTGGATTTTAAATTTTTTTTTTTTTTTTTTTCCCACGTCTATGTACCACCTCTAATTCCGTATGATTACCCGTTTCATTATTTAAAGTGTGGATTTGTACCCAGTAAATTTTAGTTCATTAAATTGGCATGGTTTTCATTAAGCATTGGCCGTTGTAAGGAGTAATTTTTGTTATTGAATTATATTACCGTGTGTCGTCTCTCTCTTCCACCTAGCATGCTTTCCCCTTGTGTGCGAGTGTTGCGTCTGTTGCCAAATTGGTGGTAAGTGATTTAACACTTTCTCCTATAGTTGTTGGCAAAATTATCTCGTTAGCTGTATATTGATCTTGCTTCATCATGGGCTAGTTTTTCGTTAAGTTATGGGTTTGTACGATCCTTTCAAATAACCCCGTGGTGAAACTTCCTATTTTGTGATGTTAAATATAAGCGTGGAGTTTCATTACGGGACTCGTTGAACCGATCGTACCACGCAACTTTTTTTCTGTACAAGTTTATAAGTTTCTTTATTTACAAGTAGATGAAGTACTTCTTATGGACCTATATCCATTTCCTCGACAGGGCATTTCATCGACACTAAAAAAACTAACCTAACATGATCTAACTCAACAATTCGTAGATTAAATGTTAGTCGAGAGAATGATGATAGCCCGCTTTTTATAGTGTATCCTATAGTTAGTATGCTCAGTAAATTGCTTGGATAACGCCACTACCAAAAGTGTTGGTTTAGACCAGCAGTTCTCAAACTGTGATACGCGAGCTACTGATTAGTCATTAGTGGTACGTAAATATATTAAAAATTAAATCTCGGTGAACCATTAAATGAAAACGAAGAAAAATTCAGAGTTTGTAGCTTTGAGAAGTAAAAGCTAATGCCAATAGCAATGTATTGGTCTTCCATAAAAAAACTTGAGGGCTGTGGTATAGTAAATTTTGTTTCCCTCTAAGTGGTACGGAAGAAAATAGTTTGGGAACCCCTGGTTGGTATAGAGCTTAGTTTTTATTTTGATGTATAATTTTTGTAGTTCTCTTCGTAGACTATTTTATTGGTTTGTCTGGTTGGTTTATTGATTTTGAAAAGTTGCCTTAGAATTGTTAGCAAGTGTTCATTATTCTTTTGAAGATGTATAATAGAATGAAGTATTAAGTTTTTTTTACTGGGGATAAAGTTATAGATTTTTTAGTGAAATATAGCTGGTTCTCCATTTTTAAGTATATATGTGAAATTCATCTGTATATATATGGGAAATTCATCTGTGTATATATATATATATATATATATATATATATATATATATATATACAGTCGATGAGCGGTATAAGCACGTTCGATATAAGCACATAATCTGTATAAGCACTTAATCGTGCGGTCCCAAAAATTTCCATATATATTTTAATAGGAATAATCTTTATAAGCACGAACTCGCTATAAGCACGGACGTGGAAGATGCTGATTGGTGGAAAACACACACACGTGGAATGTGCTGATTGGTGGACATGCGTATTATGACATGACATGCGTATTATTCCGTTAATTAGGCTGGTTGTGCTCACAGTTCATTATGGCTTCAAAACGTAAAAGTTTTGCATTAGAATTCAAACTAAAGGTTATTCAGGCGGTTCATAACGGTGAAAAGAAAGCTGATGTTGCACGTAAATTCAACATTGATCATACGATTGTTAGCCGATGGTTGCGAAACGAAGTGGAGTTAAACAAACTCAGGTTTGAAAATGGAAATCTTTCGCGAAAGAGAAAGCGGGAAGGAGTGTTACCAGATCTGGAGCAGCGACTGTACGAATGGTTTGTTGTCACGAGGGAGAAAAAGGCAGAGCTCTCTGGACCTCTTTTAATAGAGAAAGCTAAGGCTTTAGTTCAAGAAATCTATGATGGTTCCGAAGATCTTCCTTCAAACACCTTTACTTCCGGTTGGCTGCAAAAGTTCCAAAAGAGATTCAATATTGTCTACAAACGAGAACATGGCGAAAAGGCGGATGCTGATTTATCTGGGTCCAACGAATGAAAGAAGACTGTTTGGCCAGAGCTTCTGCGACGTTATCCAGAGGAGGCAATTTTCAATGCTGACGAGACGGGACTGTATTTTAGGGCCACTCCGGACGGTACACTGGCCAGAAAGGACGAAGTAGTCAGCGGAGGAAAAAAGAAGGAAGACTAACTGTTTGTTGGCGTCGAACATGATTGGCACTGAAAAACTAGCTCTGCTAGTGATCGGCAAGAGCCCGAAATTTAAGGTGTATGAAAAACAAGAAAGACAAACTTCCAGTACAATATGAGTCGAATTCTGCAGCCTGGATGACTCGAGCTATATTCACAGAATGGTTAAAAAGTTGGACGAGAAAATGCTACGCAAGAAAAGGAAAATTCTCCTGCTGCTAGATCAGTGCCCTGCGCATCTAAGGAAGTCACAACAACAAATGTAGAGGTTGTCTACTTGCATCGAATACAACGTCACTTCTACAGCCAATGGATGGTGGGATTATTCGCTGCCTTAAAGCACACTATCGAAAACAATTAATGAAAGAGTTGGTTGCACGCTTAGATAGTGGCCAGGACGAATTTCTTCAGAGTGCTGCTAAATCTGTAACTGTTCTGGATGCCATTCTCATGCTAAAAACAGCGTGGAATAATGTGACCTCGACCACTATCCAAAATTGCTTCAGAAAATGTTTGCCATTGAATCAGGGAGAAACAATTCAATGCAAAGAAGATTCTGAATTAGAAGCTTTAAACAGCGAAGAATGCTCAAACTTGGATGAAGAGTTTATCGAATGCGATCGTCAACTTGAATGTTTTGAAGAACTGAATGAAGTAAGAAATGATGAGACTGAAGTGTCGGAAGATGTTGAAATTGATGAGATATCCACTATTCCGCTGCAAGCACTTGCTATGCTCGACGACGTAAAAAGAGTTCTTGAAAAACATGGTATACCAACTCAGGAGTTAAAGAGCACCCAACAAGCAATTCAAATTTACATAATACAAAACAAGAGCACGCGACAATCATCAATTTTAGATTATTTTCCGAAATAAATGTATGTACTGTGAAATTTTAATGTACTGTACATACATATCATTGTTTTTAATTTGTCTAAATAAATGTTATTTTATGAAATAAATAAAATTTTAAATGCAGTATTATTGTTTTTTATTACACATTCCTTTATTATTACAGTATTTACTGTAAATGATTACTCTTTGTACAATAAATGCTTCCTAAAAAGGGTCTTATCCATATAAGCACAATGACCTATATAAGCACATTTTGTGCTGGTCCCGAGAACGTGCTTATATCGATCATCGACTGTATATATATATATATATGGGAATGAACTCAGAATGGTTCCCTGAGTTTTTTATGATACACACAGACCGTGCATGGAACAAGGAACTCTTCTGGGATAATTAAATCCACTATAATCCGAATAAGTAATGGTAAATGACAAATACCATAGTTTTTCTTTTTCATGATCCATGTCCCAAAGCTGGATCCTGTCTGCTTTGCAGATAGCTGGTGAGGGAAGCTATATTTATGGGACCTCTCTGTGAGAGACCCGTTGCCCACGTCGGGCTTGCATCATGAAAAAGAAAAACTATGGTATTTGTCATTTACCATTACTTATTCGACTATAGTGGATTTAATTATCCCAGAAGAGTTCCTTGTTCCATGCACGGTATATAATATATATATATATATATATATATATATCCCCGCAAGGGGGTTCTAAGCTCGTGCTCTTGAGTGCTCTTTGTGCTCGTTTGTACGTGCTTGTTCCTGGAGGTTTCACGTGCGCCCTCCCGGCCCTAGCACCCAAGGATGATGGGGCTCGACCCTGCAGTCCTTGTCATCCTTGGTCTTTTTCCACTTCGACTGTCCCCTCCACCCTTTCTTTTCCTCTGTTTTCCTCTCAACTTTTTCTTTGTTTTTCCGCTGAGATATGCCCTTTAAATAGAGGCGAATCGGTTCTTCCTGAACTAAAAAAAAAAATATATATATACACATATACACATACTGTACTTTTCAGAAGTTTGGAAACACCAATGGTATACGAGTATTTATAGCCGTTATCGGTCGTATATGTACGTGTTAAATGAGGCAGTAAAGTATAAAATACGTACTACCAATATATATAATTTTAATGATAATTATATATATAATATATTTATATAATATATATTATATAATATTATATATAATATATTTAGGCCGGGTCGAAAGAGGTCAAGGTCAAGATTTTGCTTAGGTACATATGTGAGGTTGATCAATCATTTTGTAATAGTAGTATCCACACCAAAAATCAATGCTGTAGAACCTTCGCTATCCCCCCCCCCCCCCCCCCCCCCCCCCCCCCCCCCCCCACCACCACCACCACCACCGATACTCATTTTTTTCATATGAATTTGTATGGGAAATAGGCCAAAAATCGAAAATCGTAAAAATCGACCCTAAATATTATTCTAGGTACCTAGAATGTTAAAAGTTTGTATTAAAATGTTATTTAATTTTAAAATATCAGTAATAAATGAAATGTAGTTAAAATCTTATTAAATTAAATTATGGCTACTAGAAAAAGAAGCCACAATGCAGCCTTCGGATATCCAGCAAAATTTTCATCTGCCATGACGCCATCAAAAGCTGATGATGTAAGGCACTTCCATTTTATTGTTAGAGAGGAAGAATCTAAAGCACAGGGTAAAATAAGTAAAAATGATTGCTATAACGTAGTAGTTCAAGATATAAAAGAAATTTTGCAAAAATTTTCTTTCCCAACAATTGATACAAAGGGAATTTATGTTAAGAGTTACTAGACTTATAGAAGATGCTGATAAGTTAACTAAATGCCCTATGATAAAAAGAAATAAAAATATTATGAAAAATTAAAGAAATATGACGATGTTTGACATGTCTCCATGCCACTGTTATGATAAAGGCAATTAAGGGATAGAGAACTTTGTAGGTGTGAACATAAATACCTATTATAGAATGGGAAGCTCTTATTGGTCAAGAAAAAAAGAAAAGCAGTTAGGAAAAATTGATAAAAAAAAAACAAGTAATTTGAGAAAGTTGGGCAAAATCCAAAAAGCACAGGAAAGGGTAAAGAAATCAAAATAAAAATTAAGAGAAGCAACGGAATTTATATCATCAGAAGTGATAGAAGATGATAATGAAGATGTCGATTTTCAAGACGGAGAGGACTTAGGAAAGAATTGGTTATATTAATCGGCATAAATTTATTTTAAATACTTTAGAGAGTCTAGAAAAGAACTGCCTACTTTTGAGTGGAAAGGTGAATGGAAGGAATAAAAAAAAAAAATTAGTTTTAGGTCAAAAATTTTATTGAATTTATCTTAATTTCTAAATTTCTACCAATAATAGCTAAAAATTTCTGTAATTTTTTTCATGCATTTTTTGTATTTTTTAATATTTTTTTCATTAAAAAATAAATATAAGTGTTTTATAAGCGAACTTTTGTAATAATGATTTACTTCGAAATTTTTTATCATCTCGAATTTTACAAATTTTCTGAAAAAACTGAAACCGGTAGTTGGGGGGGTAGGGGTCCTCAAAATTCAAAAATATTTTACCAGGGTGTTAGTATGATTGATTGAACCACCTCACACGATGTACGTAAGAAATCAAAAATTTCAACCCGGCCTAATATATATATATGTGTGTGTGTGTGTGTGTGTGTGTGTGTGTGTGTGTGTGATGCAAACCCACAAGGAAAAAGAAAAATGATTCCAAGGCCTTTCGTGTATTTAGAAGTACACCTCGTCAGGGAATGAAGAGAGAAGGCGAGATGACAAAAATATATACATATTTACAGCGGGACAGAAAAATAAAATGATTAGTACACCATTAACAGGAGTTAGAGGCAAAAGATATTTTAACAGGATATTGTCAATTTTATACATTCCCGCACTGTTGTTGAAATTATCAGGTCATCCAATAAGTAATGTAGTTTTTTTAGATCGGAATTTGAAAGACAAAACAAACTCAACTGAAACTTTTTAATCTAGTACAGTATATATTTTCCATCGGAATCAATGACACTGCCAACGTGTCCTACAAGCTTTTCAATGCTATGTTTATAAAATTCAGGCGGTTTTGAGGCAAAAAACGTACAAAGACTGGTGTGCAGGTCATCTAAAGAAGTATACTGTTTCTCGTCAAGATAGTTTTGCAGACTCCTGAAGAGATGATAATCTGAAGGCGCAAGGTCTGGAGGATGTGGGTTTTTCCTACCCAAGCTCCTCAATTTTTGCAGAAGTGGTCCGAGCGGTATGAGGACGTGCGTTGTCGTGGTTTCAAAGTGTATTACACCACCGTTATCCCACCAAACACTAAGCAACACCTTCCGAGGGTGAAGATTTGGTTTTGGCTGTGGTGTCGCTGGTTCTCCGGCACAAACCCACTGTCGACGGCGCTTAACATTCTGGTAGAGTATCCACTTTTCATCACCAGTCACTAAACGGTGCAAAAACGGATCTTGGAGTTCACGGGAATGAAGAGCGGTGCTAATGTTTACCAGCACACTCAGATTGTCGATCGACAATTCATGTGGCACCCATTTTCCTAACGTAGGCACTTTCCCGAGTTGTTGCAAATGTCGATGGATGGTGGACGGGGATGAATTGAGTTTCTGGGCCAATTCCTCGACAGTTGTTGAACAGTCTTCTTCAAGTGCGACTAACAGCGGGTCATCATCAAACTCAGCAGGCCGTCCAGAGCGTGCTGCACCTGTCAAACAGCAGTCACCATTCCTAAACTTTTGAAACCATCTTTGACATTTCCTCACATGCAGAATATCGTTGCCATAAACTTCCTGAATGTTTCGCATTGCTTCAGTAGCACTATTCCCTTTTTTGAACTCGTAAAGCATTATATACCTGATATGCTCTTCTGATACCGCCATGTTTGAGGGGTTCACATAAAGCAAAACACACGTCTTCACTGGTCAAGGTCTGTAAAGTACGTAGCGAAAAACACTGTACATTACAATTAGTACCATATTTAATTTTTCAACTTTTGCTCCTACACATTCAACGTAGCTGTTTGAGGGACTTTGTCATTTCTGCTATATACCTTCCGCGTGTGTAAATAGCACATCCTCCTTTACGCCTTACTTTCTGTCGGCTCGGAGGATGTTATAGTTGTCAAGTTGTATTTCTTTTTTGTCAATACAGAACTGAGTTTTCACAGTATATATATATATATATATATATATATATATATTATATATATATATATATATCGGATGTCATTTTTTTCACATCCGCGGATGCGGATGAGGATGTTTGATTTCAACATCCGCGGATGCGGATGTCTACATTTTCGTTTTTTTAGGATATATTCGAGATTTGTTGTGTTTAACGTATATAATAAGTTATTATATAGAGAGAGAGCTGTAGCTATAATGTACTAGTATAATTGATTAATTGTACAATAATTGCTGTACTTTTCTCTGAACATATAAAATAATATCAAGCATCTAACTAATATAGAAATCAATTAGTGAATTCGTCTGCAAATAAATTCGTTATATTTTGTTGTTTCAGCCACAATTAGAAACCATAATTGTGTTACCAGGATGCGGGACGTGAACCCAACTCAAATGCACCCCACCGCCCTCTTTCCCCAACCTCCACCCTTATAGAAAGAGATCTTTAATTAGCTTGATAACTATTTATATTAAGTTTAAAGTTTTATTAGGCATATTTATAAATGAGTAATTAAAATAAAGTAAACTAAGATGTTCATCGTTTAATGTTCAAACTTAATTATAGGAAGGTTATGCTTAAGGAACATTAATTTTTCTGCCTTTTCTGCTGCCAGTCTGTTTCTCTTTTCATCATATATTAATCCAGCACTGCTAAATAATCTCTCGCTTGGTACGTTTGTTAGAGGACAGGCTAAATGTTTCCTTGCAAGTTTACTCAAGTATGGATAGATATTCTGCGTATTTTTCCACCAACTAATAGGATTGTCACATGCAGCCAGGCGTTTTTCTTGGTGATAGCTCTCGATCATTTTTACTACATCTTTTGACATCGCGTAGGTCTCGTCATTGCTGCTTGACTCAAGAAACTGAGAGACAGATTCTGTGATAGATTTGCTTGTTGAAGGTGTTGGTTCTGTCACTGAAACTTTTATTCTTTTGGTGGGTGGCGAAGCGACAGATTCAAGAGATTGAAGCTCTTCAACTGCTTTGCCAAGTGATGCTTTAACTCGTTCTAATGTACTAGGTGAAAATAACTTAGCTTTGTAACGTGGATCTAAGTAGGTTGCAAGAGAGTAACTTCATACAAGAACAGCCTCTCGTCTTGTCGCTTGCATCACTTTTGCGCACAATGAACTAGTTCTATTAATATAGAATTTGATAATTTCCGCTTATTAATGACATTTTATATCAACGGTCCACATCCGCACGACATCCGCAGTCCAAAGTGCGGATGCGAGAAAATGTGCGGATGTGACCTACATCACTAATATATATATATATATATATATATATATACCTTGTTTGGGTTCCGTGCGTCGGTCTTTCTTCACAGGAAGGTGAAGCTGGTGGCCCCGCCCTCTAGTCCTGGCTTGGTGGAGGGGCGAGTTGCTCTCGCGCTCTCCATCGTACATAGGCAGGTACTCCCGGCTCATCTGGTACCGTTCTGAGCCAGGCATCTAGTCTTCTCTTGAAGACTTCAACTTTGACCCCTGTAATGTTTGAGGTCCTTTGGAAGCTGGTTGAAAATTCTTGGCCCCCTGACAACCAAGCTATTTTCCTTTAGAGTTGAGGTCGTCCTTTGTCGGGCCTTTGATTTGGGAACACTACACATTCTGCCTTTCCTCTATTCCAGTGTTGTCTGGGTGGTAATTGGGTTTTGTTTAAGGTTTGGTACCAGTTTTTCGATAATTTTTCGTATGTAGATTATGGTATACCTCTCTTCTTTCCAGGGAGTACAGATTTAGTTTGTGTAGTCTTTCCCAGTAGTTGAGTTTTTTGCAGCCATCAGTCTTGGCTGTGAAATGTGTGCGCGTTTCTTCGTTTATTAATTTTTTCCTTTTTATATGGGGACGTCAAAACTGAGCAGTATTCAAGTTTTGGTATGATCAGTGTTCTCAGCTGGAGAATCATTACTGTCTTGTCCCTCCTTTTGAACGTTCTTCGTACCTGTCCCGCGACTCTTTTTGCTTTGTTTATTGCTATCTGATTTTGTGTCTCGAATTTGGCGTCATCGGTCATTATTACCCCCAGGTCGACCGCTTTCGTGCTTCTCTGAATTTCTTGTCTATCTGGAGCATAATATGCAGTCCTTTTACGTTCCTCATTTATACCATATCTCAAGAGCTGAAATTTCTCGGTGTTAAATGTCATATTGTCTTCTGACCATTTGTATATTTTGTTTCTCTCTGCAAGGCCTCTACTTCGTTTGCATCGCTGATTTTTCTGCTGATCTTTGTATCGTCCGCAAATGTTGTTACTATACTGTTGCTGTTTACTCCACTGTGTATGTCTGTTAGCATGATAATGAGCAGGAGTGGGGCCAGCACTGTACCTTGTGGTACTGAGCTGCGTACTTCTGATGATGATGATCTACAGAAGCTAAGGCTAACAAAGACACTAAGATCCACTCTAAGGTTAGCCCGAGAGAAAGGAAAGAGTAGGGGGTTAAGAGAAGAGAAGAGAATAAGGGGTTAAGTAAGGAGGAACACCTATCACTCGTGGGTTAACATTCATTCAGAAAAAGAGAAAAAAGACTCCATCATCATCCGCCGGCCACTGCCGACAAGTCAGAAAAATAGTCGGAGAAAATAGGAGAGGGGTGAAAGATGAAAAGGAGTAAAATAAGAACGCTCACAAACCATGCGCACACAGTCTCAACTCACTGTCATACCATGCAAACTACAAACATGCAAGAAAAGAGTTACAGAAATGCAAAGTAAGGAGAGGATAAGAAAAAAAAAGTAGGTAAAGTTAAACAAAATGTGGGTTAGTTTACGCTACGAGCTACATCTACGTTCGTGTTAGTCTAATTTTTTTTTTCTGGCATCACACGCTGGCATGTCACAAGCTGGCATTTATCGTCAACAGTCTCATCCTCGACCACCACCACCAGAGCTCCTGTTGCTAATTGTTTTTTTTTATTTTAAACAGTTAATATTTTTAAAATGTCTGTCAAGATGGTTCTTAAACACATTAACGCTGGTAGAGTTCACGACGGGCGCGGGAAGATTATTCCATTTATCAATTACTTTAAACGTAAAGAAATTTTTGGCGATAGTAGTAATGAAACGTCTGCCACGCAACTTAAATCCGTTATTACGAGTATTACTATTATCGAAAGTGAACAATTTGTCA
Source organism: Bathynomus jamesi (assembly GCA_023014485.1). Lineage (NCBI taxonomy): Eukaryota > Metazoa > Arthropoda > Malacostraca > Isopoda > Cirolanidae > Bathynomus > Bathynomus jamesi. The sequence goes on from JAJOZX010004127.1 coordinate 146,426, forward strand.
AAATTTACGTTATCGATGTTATTAACGATTTTGAAAACTTCAATAAGCTCCCCCCTTAATCACCTAGTTTCGAGTGAATACAGGTCTAACTCTTTAATCCTATCTTCATAAGGCTTGTTGCGCAATGACGGAATTAGTTTCGTGGCACGACGCTGAACCCTTTCTAACCTATCAATATCCTCACGCAAGTACGGGCACCAAAACTGAACGGCATATTCTAAATGAGGCCTGACTAGGGACTTGTAAAGGGGCAATATAATATCCTTCGATTTAAATTCGAAATTACGCGCTATGAAGCCTAACATCCTATTAGCTTTTGCGCATGACTCCAGGCACTGGTTCCTAACCTTTAAATCCTTAGATACGCCTACGCCTAAATCGACTTCCCCGTCAACGCTCGCCAACTCCCTATCATCCATCGTGTACGTGTAATTATTGTTACGAGAACCTACATGCCAAACTTTACATTTGTCTACGTTGAATTGCATCTGCCACTTATCCGTCCGCTCCATAATCCTATTTACATCGTCTTGGAGCCTATTTCTATCGTCCTCGTTAACAACCTTACCGCCTATTTTAGTATCGTCTGCTAATTTTGACACGTTACTAGTCAATCCTACATATATGTCGTTAATGTAAATTACGAATAGCAATGGGCCTAACACTGAACCCTGTGGGACACCGCTACCTACATCCAACCACCCCGATTCACTACCATTAACTACCACCCTCTGTCTCCTAGCACGAAGCCATTCTTCTAACCAGTTAGCTACCTGACCGCGTATACCGTGCGCTTCGACCTTTGCAATTAATCTCCTATGCGGAACTGTATCGAACGCCTTTTTAAAATCTAAATAAATAACGTCAGCTGTTCTATGCCTATCGTGTTCGCGCACTATTTCGTTATAAAATTCGAACAAATTAGTTAAACAAGATCTGTGGTGTCGAAACCCATGCTGACTACTATTTATCAAATCTCTACTTTCTAAGTGATCGATGATACGATCTCTAATTACAGATTCCAAAAGTTTACCTACAATTGACGTTAAGCTAATGGGCCTATAATGACTAGGTACCGTGCGGTCGCCTTTTTTAAAAAATGGGCGTGACGTTAGCTAATTTGAAGTCTTCAGGTATAATCCCCGTTTCGAGTGACTGATTAAAAATCTTCGTTAAGGGTCCTACGATAACGTCTTTCAAATGTCTGGGATAAAAAGCGTCAGGGCCTGGAGCCTTGCTAACTTTTAGCCTATCGATATAATGCGCAATCTCAGCCTCGTAAACAGTTATTTTATCCAAAATAGTCTCGCTACTAAATGGAACGATATCGTCCACGTCGGGGACATTATTTACGTCTTCTACGGTAAAAACTCGCAAAAAAGTTATTGAAAATACCCGCCATCACCTGAGCGTCAGAAGCCAAGGCGCCATTAACATCCACAAGTGGGCCTATGTTATCTTTTATCGGCTTACGATTATTGACGTATTCAAAAAACTTTTTTGGATTATGTTTACTATCCGCAGCTATACAGTGCCCGCGAAAAGTATCCGATCACCCTGGAAATTTGTATTTTTTACATAAAAAACAATGTTTAAATGTATACTAACCTTATATTAGTATTTTGTCATCTGTCCTTTGGTTTGGATGATTTGTTCTAGACGTTTGGCATGGATTTAATCAAGTTTTGACAAACTTCCACTGATATTTCCTTGCACCATACCTTTTTGATGGCTTCTTGTAATTTTTCGACTGAGCCAGTGTCGTGGCATTCACCTTATTTTTTATTATTAGCCACATTTTCTATCGGATTGAGATCTGGACTATTACCAGGCCAATCCAAAATATCAAATTTATTGTCAGTAATCCATTTTGTCACTATTTTGGCCCTGTGACATGGTGCACCATCATGCATGTATGTTTTTGTCCTTTGGATTGCCATTGCCATTGGAAGTTTATCCTGTAGCATTGCTAAATACCGTGCACCATTCATAGTTGTGTTCTTCGGAAGAAAATATAGGTTTCCACGCCCATAGTAACCGAAACAACCCCAAACCATCACACTTGGAGGGTGTTTCATTGTCTTTAGGGTGTATTTAGGGTCCATCCTATTTGAGCCAATGGGCCGGCGAACCTTTTTTGGACAACTTCTGAATGTCAAAAATGTCGACTCATCACTAAATAAAACCTTCTTCCAGTCATCAACAGTCCAATGAATATATTTTTTACAAAATGCGACACGTTTTTTACGCATTTTTTCATTAATGAACGGTTTCTTAGCAGCATGGCGAGATGGTAATCCGAGTTCTTTTTGGAGCCGCTCCTGGATAGTTCGTTCAGAAACACCAGATAACAAATTATTCATATTAAATTTTATTTCTTTCGCAGTTATTGTTGGGTTTTTCAATACTAAACGTTTCATAAGTTTGTCTGTTCGTGAATTTGTTTTTCTCGGTCTGCCAGATCGTTTTTTAGGGACTGGCGTGGTTGGGCCGGCATTGTTCTTAGCCCGTGAAACCCATAAATTAACGGTACTTTGGGATATGTTTAATTCCTTAGCTATCTGTCTCTGTGATTTCCCACATGTATGCAAAGCAACAATAGCACCTCGACAATCACTCTTAAGTTGTTTTTTAGCACACATTATATATAAATTTTATTTACACCACTTTCTGTAAAAAATAACAAAATATCAATAAATTTACACAAACAGTGAAATCTGACAACTTTGAGACACAGCCACCCGCAACGAAGGCTACCAGAACACTAATTTGAGAATGCGTTGGATAGCTCTCATATCAGCGAGCAACCTCAAAGTTACCAGATGTCGCTAGAACAAATAGAAAGTGAATTATGTGTCTCTGAATATCAAGGGAAAATATTGTATTTTCTTGAGTGATCGGATACTTTTCGCGGGCACTGTAAGTATCTCTAAATTACGCTTGGCATTCCTAACATCTTTTAACCTGATGTCTAAGCTCGATATATCTATTAAAGTTAGCTGCCGTGCCATTGCGCTTACTAAGTCTATACGCTCGTTTATGAACTCTCCTATTTCCCTAGTCCACCACTTGGGCCTACCATGATTTCTAGCGCGCTTGGGCCTACGAGGAATAAACTCACTTTCAATATTCCTAAAACTTTCTTTAAACGCCACCCAATGCAAATTTGTGTCATTACCCATAAATAAGTTATCCCAGTCCACCACTCTCATCCTATCCGCAAAACTATCAAAATTAGCCCTACGAAAATCAGGGACTTCTATTACGTTACTATCCTTAGTGTTTTCTATCGATAACTTAAACCTAAGAATTTGATGATCACTACATCCTAAACTCTCGCCTACTTCTAAACCTTCGACTATATTCTTGCCGTTCGTCATCACCAAATCTAAAATATTGTCACCGCGCGTTGGTTCGGTAACTATCTGTCGTAAAAAGTTATCTTCCATAAACTCAATCAATCTCAAACCCTCCTCATTACCAGTAAAATTCTCGTAATTGACATTAGGGCAGTTAGTCTCCGAGAATTATACTATTCCGATTGTCAATAAAATTACCAAGAAGTGAGTAAAATCTAGTATTTGTTTCGAGGGGTTGAACGGGAGGTCTATAAACAACAAAATTAAAACTAATACTGCGCGCCCTAACTTCAACACACACCGCATTAATTGCTGCCGGAAAATCTAACTTAACCTCGATAACTCTAAGGGAATTACGAATGTACAGCAAAACGCCTCCACCAAACCTATGTAACCTATAATTAGTAAAGAGTTTAAAATCCGGTATATCAAGTTTCCCCAACAAGTCCCGAGTTATGGTATTTAACCAAGTTTCAGTGATAGCAACTATATCGTAGTTGCCGGAATAAATTATCGCCTTAAATTCATTTAATTTATTTCTAATACTACGCGCGTTACAATAAAAGACGTTTAAGTTATTTTTTACCACGGGCCGGCGTTTTAAACTATTTTTGACGTCGGGCCCGCGTTCCCCGGACCCACAACGTTTAAAGAAGGCTTCGACCTATACAGCTTTCTCACGTTTTCGTCTATTAACTTACCTAGCCTCGCATTACCTATTTCATTAAAATGCACCCCCATCTTTTATAAAAAGGCTAGGATCACTGAATTCGGACCACAGCTTTACGAAGGGTACATTTTTCTCAGCACAAATCTCTTCTAATTTATTATTCAAAAATATTGTTTGTGACGTAATCCTAAGACCCAACCCGTGCCTAGGGCTAATACCTAAAACTAAAGACCTATCTGACCTCGCCTTCAGGGACCTAATTAACCCCCCTATATCTCCAAAAGGTCAGGCACTCTCGTATCGGGCCTATACGAGTCGTTGCCTCCTACCATCGTCACCAACGTCGAGTGACGGGAGGCAACGTCAATCCTATCCACTTCGTCTCTAACTCTGTCAACCCTGACCCCTGGGAGACAGACCCTCTTCCTCTTGGTTGGATGCCGTTCAACGAACTCTTTGTCCATGTGGCGCACTAAAGAGTCCCCAATTAAAATAGTTTCCTCCTCATTCACGTCCCTTTCCAAATGGGCGAAAGGGTTCGAAACCTCGAGAGCGGGGGGATTCTTATCACCTAACGTACGCGGCCTAGCTCCACCCTTAACTTCTCAAAATCCCTCGCTATTTACTACTCTCGGACCAACCTTAACTCCATTCTCAACTCTATCCAACCTTCCCGACAAGCTACCTAAACTAGAAACTAGGTTACGCACCTCACCCTTCAAATTACTAACGTCTTCAACGTTAGTATTGGTTCGGCTTCCGTCAACCGTAGCCCTACTCCTGCCCTCATCAAGCGTTGCAAGTCTCTCCGTTACCTCACGTACACTGCGTTTTATGTCAACTATTTCCTCCATTAACTCGCAAAAGAAACAAACTGATCTCTCGGTAATCGCCATAGGACCGCTGTTATGATCTTTAAATTCCGAATACCACTGGTTTACCCTACACCTAACACACGACGCTTTCTGCGACGGCATCGCGCAGTTAAAAATTAGTTTAAACCGTCACAAGTTTGAATTAAATTAAGCCGGCACGCTATGAAAACTTCTAAATTGCTGAAAACCACTAATATTCAATTACTTAACTATAACAACGTAAATATAAACGGAAGTATATATAATTCAAAACTTTCCAGAAGTAAAATTCTCAGAAATATGCAAAAGTAGATGCAATATCAGAGAGCTCAGGAAATGCGTCCGTTCAGTACAGAGTCTGGCTGACGAATCCTATTTTTTTAAATTTGAAAAAAATAGACTTAGGACCGACTAACCCTCGTTCAAACGCAGTTGACGAGGAACCCTTCTCCGCTCAGTCCTCGGTCGAGGTCAGCTTCTCAGCCGAGTGCTTGCTACTACCACCAAGATCTTCACCGACGGCGGCTCCAGTCAGGCTGACGCCCTAACCTCCCGCTCTCACCGTCGCGCCCTCCTACTCATCGGAGCTTTGAGACTCTCTCTACATTTCACGAGCCGTCATTGCCACCGACGGCCGAGTGTCGGGGATCGGCTTGAGCGCCATCCATTTTCAGGGCTAGTCGCTTCGGCAGGTGAGTTGTTACACACACCTTGGCGGATGCCGACTTGCATGGCCACCGACCTGCCGTCATGACCGACCAACGCCTTTCAGGGGTTCTTTATTGACCGATACTTTCGCCCCTTAACTCGGCGTTTGGTTCATCCCACAGCGCCAGTTCTGCTTACTAAAAATGGCCCACTAGGCTCTCGGATTCGTAGCCGAGGCTTCAACTGAGCAAGCCCGGCGTCACCATTTAGAGTTTGAGAATGGGCTGAGGAAATTTCATCCCCAAGGACCCCTAATCATTCTCTTTACAGGATGAAACTCCTTTCAATGAATAAAACTTAATCGTGAGAGTGCCAGCTATCCTGAGGGAAACTTGGAGGGAACCAGCTACTAGATGGTTCGATTGGTCTTTCGCCCCCTATACCCAGCTCCGACGATCGATTTGCACGTCAGAATCGCTACGGACCTCCGCCAGAGTTTCCTCTGGCTTCATCCTGGCCAGGCATAGATCACCATCTATCGGGTACTAGCATGTACGCTCTAGGTACCCGCCGCCCGTCCCGCGACCGAAACGCTGCCCGCTAGTCCGTCAGCCGCCGTCGCCGACGAAATACGACGACGACCACGACGACGGGTGGCAACGAAGGAAGGCGGGAGGGTAAGCGGCGAGCCCCGGGCCTGCGCCGTACTAACTTACTGCTCGGCTGCTGCTGCTGCCGCTGCCGGACAAAAAGGAGGAAGAGGAGGACGACGACGACGAACAACTTTCGCGTCGCCCGCCCGCCGCCGCTCGCCCCGATCCATCCAACAACACCGGCAGAACTCGGATCGGCCCAACGTATAACCGGCTCGCCTTTGCCCAAACGTTTTGGCCCCCCGCTCCGCCTACGTCTCGGCCACCACCTCGACCACCGCCACCACCTCGACCACCGCCACCACCTCGACCACCGCCACACTACCCCTACCACCCCTTGCGAGGTGGAGGTGGAGGTGAAGGGGAGGAAGAGGATGAGGGAGCGGAGGAGGGAGGAAGAGCGTGATAGTGATGATGACGATCGAGGAGAAGACGGAGGAGGAAAGGACGGCGAGCAGCGGCTCACATTTTCGCTTTCGTTGCGCCTGAGGGTTTAGCCTACCCTATGACTCGCGCACATGATAGACTCCTTGGTCCGTGTTACAAGACGGGACGGATGAACGTACGCCAATAATGCGCCGCGTACGGTTCGGAGCGTTTAATCGGGGTTCCCCCCGTCCCTTAACCTATTACGACCACCGCGCGCGCGCTTCTGGAAACCAGAAAGAGACGTCGACGCGTGGGGAAGAGAGGACGGAAACGGTGCGTGGTGATGACAAAAGGAAGCTTCCCCGCTACCGATCCGTCGGTTAAGAACAGCGTCGAAGCGTCCGCCAGGTCACCGAGGCGTCCCCGACCGCGCCGAAACGACTCTCGCCGCTCCGGTCGGTCGGTTCCCGGAGCCCCCTGGCCATTGACAACGCCCCAACGGCCGCGACGACCTACTAAGGAGGGAATTACACCCTTCTTTCGGGCAGTCGAGACCGGCGATGATGATGATGATGATGATGATACACCTTGAATTTTGACGACCTGTAGTTGATTTCTGAGGAAGTTGTAGATCCATTTTCCCACTTTGCCTGTTATTCCCATATGTTTCATTTTGTGCTATTATACCATGATCGCATTTGTCAATCTGTGTATGTGACATCATAGTTTTCATTGCCTTCAAGTGCATCTAGGATATTGTTATAATGGCCTATAAGTTGTGATAGGCATGATCTTCCTGATCAGAATCCGTGTTGATTTTCGTTGAATCTTTCCAATGTCTCCAAGAAGTCATAAATTTTCTCTGACTATTCTTTAAAACATTTTGGTGAGGTGGGACGTCAAGGACACTGGTCTGTAGTTCTTTGCTTGAGATCTATCTACTCCTTTGTATATAGGGACGATATTTGCTTTTTTCAAGATGCTCGGTATTTCCCCACTGTCTAGGGATCTTCTCCATATCCAGTATAAGGGTGTAGCTATTTTATTTTTACAGTTTTTAATTAATAGTGCGTTCCATTTGTCCGGACCTGCAGCTGAATGTGATTTCATTTGTCCTATAGCTCTCGCTACATCTTCTGGAGTAAAATCAAAGTCTGTTGCACATTCTCCTTGCAATTTCTCTTTGAAGAATGCATCTGTGAGGTATCGCTTTGTCACTCTTTGGGGTATTAAATACCGATTCATACTGGGCTCTCAATGTTTCAGATATTTCTTTTAGATCGTCTGTTAGTTCATTATTTCCTTTCCTTAAGGGCCCGATAGTACCGCACGTTTTTGTTTTCCTTTTCGCATAGCTGTAGAAGTATTTAGGATTTTCCTTTATTGCTTCTACCGCCTTTTCCTCTTCCCTCTCTGTATGGCCCTTTATCAGTTTCTATTTCCCAATCGATTCTCTCCAGTTTTTCTTGTATTTCTTTCCTGGCATTGTTGTCTCTGCAATTAGCTAACTTCGTCGCTACTCTCTTCTCTTTTGCCTCTCTAGCCAGTTCCTCTTTCCTTTTGACTGTGATTTCGTAGCATATTTTTCCAAAGTTCTCAGCGTCTTTTCTTCCAAGGTTGTTAGTATTTCCTCAGTTGTTTTATTCTCGAAAACTGTTCTCCACTCTATTTGGGCCATGTGTGATCTGATTTCTTCCCAATTTATGGTCTTGGAGTTAAAGTTAAAAGCCCCAAATTTGCTGCTTCCTTCCGTATGTGTATTGTCTTTTAAAGTTATCGCCATATTTGTTAACTCTATTATATTGTGGTCTGAGATAATACTTGGAGTTATTTTTATATCCGCAATCAAGTTCGTGTTATTTGTGAATACCAGATCTAGGCAGTTATTTTTCCTGATATTTTCTGTTATCTCCTCTGTCAGCGTAAACTCGTTTGTGGGAGCCATCAGCATTCTTGCTTGCTCCTGGTTCTCTTGTGCCCCCCCTTATCTTGCTGTATAAATATATTTCTACCCACCTTTTTGTATTTTATAATGGGAAATTAAAATCGCCACGGAGTATTATATTAGGGGATGGAGAGTTTACGGACTTTATTACGGTTCTGATATCCTCAATGGCATCCGAAAATTTTTCATTTGGAGAGTTTGGAGGTCTATAGATAACTATCAGTACCACGTTTAGTTTCTCTATTTTCACTGCGCAAGGATTTCCACGAAACTGTTGGATTTACTTATTACCGTCTCTGACATATGCCTTTCATGTATATAAATAGCACAACCACCTTTACGTCTCTGTTCTATCCGTTCTGTTCACAGTGAATTGTTTTTGATTCGTCTGTTTCTTTTTTAAGGTATCCACAGGGTTGTATGAATTGATTTACCATTGCCATGTTTCTAATGGCATGTAAATGATTGTGCTCGAAATATTAACTCAAAATTGTAATTTATTAAGTAAGGTATTTGACTCGACTTTAGAAATGAGGGAGGGAAAGTTTTTCCGTTATTCCGTGGGGTGAGGGATCGGGGATGTGGCACGCTGTAGGTTCTCACTGATTGGTGCCCTGGAGTGTACCTGAATACCTGAGGGATATTGCCTTTCGATAGGCAGTTAGATTTCCTCCGAGAGAAAACACTCGGAATAGATTGTATAGATTAAGTTGCTTTAATCTTATTTGCTTTATTTCAACAAACGCCGCTACTTTACCACTTAAATAGGCATACGACTGTGTTCACTGAATATTCACTCAAAATTTTGCACTACTTAAAAAGGATTAACTGCTGGATTTTTATTGTAATGTCACTTTTATTCAGACTTTCCAACGAAACACGTGTAACCGTCACACTGGGTATATATATATATATATATATATATATAGATTATATATATAATATGCTACGTCGTGGCCAATGTCGTAACACCGCTTCCCGGAGATCAGCGAAGTTAAGCGACATTGGGTCTGGGTAGTAGTTGGATGGGAGACCTTCGTCCTCGCCCAGATTATGTAGTGATCCGTGGTTCGGATCCCACGTAAAGTTGTATGTCCCCTCCGTCATATGACGTTAGATGTTGAGGAGGAGGTTAAACAACCCCAATAAAAAAAGAAAAATGTGTCAGTATTTAGTATCCCCTCCCCTCTTTTTATCCTAATAGCAGTTTAGATTGCTAATAATGGTGTCGGTGTATTTCTTTACCACTGATGGTGGAATATTCATCCAAATATTGTGCAGGTCTTTCCACACTTGTTCAGTATTAGATGGCTTCAGTGTATCCTTCTCAGCATCTACATAGTCCCATATAACCAGATTTTTGACACCGCAGCTCGCAACTGTTTGGATGTGATAGAAGATTGAGGGAAGTCTTTGTTTTCTGTGAAACAAAAGTTTATTTATGCAGAAACTTGAAATATATTTACAGTATTACGTCGATACTAGGGATTGTCGTTTTGAGTCATTTTGTTTATCCCGGGATTCCGGGATAAAATCTGTCTTCGTCCCGGGATCCCGGGATTTCCAGGGATTTTTATTTTATATGTATTTAAATTTTTTATACTTTTAAAAAGGAATTAATATAAAAATTATAAAGATTTCATCATTTATTTATTTAAACATATTCCATTAGGTAACTATGAGTGTGAAATAACTAGCTTAAAAGACAGTTGAGTGCAACAAGACAGCTATTTGTAAGAAAATCAACACTTGTAAAGAATAATATCCTTGTAAAGAATAAGCATGCTCGTAAAAACACAAAAACAACTAAACATATGAAAATGCAAAACATAGCGCATTTAAAAGAACTAATTTGACTTATAATACGAACGTAGAAAACATAGACAATTCACACTCTTATCACTCAGCTGAGTTCTAAGTTTAGTTATAAACAGTCCTGCAGCTGAAAAAGCTCTCTCCGCTTCGACACTAGTTGGTGGTATAGACTCGAGAGCATTCATTATTTTGATTATGTTAACTGTTTTTTCACCAGTCGAACTCCTTGCGATTACTGTATGATCATGATACAACATGTATGATCGTGTAAACAGGGTATTTATACTCTATATACTAATTATTATGAAAGTAATTAGCACCGGGATATCCCGGGATGAACGAAAAAATCCCGGGATATATCCCGCACATAAAATCTCCCGGGATCCCGGGAAACAATCCCTAGTCGATACAGTATATGAGAGAGAGAGAACTTCATCAATTGGAGTAGTCTAAGCATCATCATCCTGTTTGCATATACGTTTTGTGTTTCGTATTTATCAATTATTACGAAAGAAATCTTTTATAACGTGAAGACCTAATCATTTTCATTAATCAATAAAGTAACATAAATATCATCAACTGTTGCCGCAAAATAGAAGTCAACATCTTCCTTCCTTGAATAATCAAGTTCAAAATTAAAAACAGCCGTTTTGAGCAGAAAACTGAGATTTGTTTACGATAAACCTCTGAACAGTTAGCTAGAACAACGTGAAAAAAGTGTTAGCAGCTGACGAGGAAGCTTCTAACAGTGGCTGTATCCTCCAGCGCGGGACACTTCAATGCGAAGAGGAGGCGACGTCAAACCGAAACATTAACGCGCTGGTGGCCAAACTTCCTCAAATCTCCGTGCAGCGGGCTGTCTACGGTTGGCCAGACTGGCAGTCGACGGCCTGTTGCGTGGCACGGTCAGAGTGCCGATCGGCTCCCGGGGCCGGACCTATACCAGCGTGCTATTTTTTTCATTTACGGGGAGCAATTGCGTGCTCCCCTGACTACTCTTACTCTCTGGCGACATTAAGACTAATCCAGGCCCCACTATAACTTACACATGTCACCATACACAAAGGCAGACACAATAGCACCATGAGACACATACAGAAGTATAATATTAACATTACAGTACAACGAAGCTGGCCTCACAAACAAAATCATGCAGCTTAGGGAATTCGTACACAAACAAAACATTCACATAGCACTTATACAAGAAACAAAACTAAAACGCACACACAAAACACCCACCATCCTTGACTTCACGGCGATCCGTCAAACACAATCCAAGCAGATAACACGATAGAAATACAGGCAGTTAACATTAAAACGCGCGCAAAACACACCACCACACTAATCAACATTTACATCCTACTAGATAGTTCACCTTAGGTGCCAGCCATTTACATCCCACTAGATAGTTCACTTCAGGTGCCAGCCATTTACAATCCACAGTTACACAATCTGACCTCTCACACTAATGTCATCTTAGGAGGAAACTTCAACGCTAAAGATACTAGTTGGTACCTGCACAACCAAAGCAACACCAGAGGCGCCAATATAGCCACACAACTAAACAGCCTCTTCATTCTTAACAATACAGAAGAACATACACACATACCACATCAAGCAGGATACGCAAACTCCTACCCAGACATAACGTTCTGTTCCCCCTCACTAGCACACACACACACACACACACACACACGCTGGAGAACAGAAAAACAACTGTCATCAGACCACCTGCCCATCATCATTACAACACGTTCTACACTCTGCCCCAACAGCCTTTGGCACACTTACAGAAATTACAAGAAAGTTGATTGGGAACAGTTCAAAATACAGACTGAGGAACAATTCATCATAAATGCAAAAAACTTCATTTTTCTACGTGAAGGTCAAAATATAATAATTAAAACCCACTCTAGTAGACAGTTTATTTCCACATCAGTTTCGATGCCCACTGGCATCCTCTTCGGGTGGATCCACCCGAAGAGGATGCCAGTGGGTATCGAAACTGTTGTGGAAATAAACTCTGTCTATTAGAGTGGGTTTTAATTAACAATTCATCACATTAAACAGCACACCCATCATAAACATCAACACAATACTCAAGACATTTAATCAGATCATCAATAATGCAAACAAATACACACCCAAGGGCAACATTAGGAAATACAACCCAAATTACACTAGAGAAATAGCCCACCTCATAGGCAACGTAACAACCTCAAACATAACACACAAACACCACACACAGAAGCCATAAAACAGCAGATACAACAGCACAACACAGAAATAAACAACAAACTCAAAGAAAAACAAACAAACATTTAGGGAATTCATAACACTAAACCACTCCACAGATACATCCAGGCTATACAAGCCTATAAACAGCATTACCCACTCTAACAACGGCATTCACACCTCACACGTGGCTGTGTCGCAGCCAAAATAATACCCCAACATATACACAACAAGCTAACATTCTAGTTAATTACTACGCAAAGATAAGTCGCTTAAGCAGAGAAAACAACCAGAAACACGCACAGACAAACAGCCAGACACAAGAAAACCTACAGACTCGACACGACCATTACACCCGTCACTACAGACCAGACTACCAAGATCATCAAAAACATTAAGAATTCGAAGGCTACTGGACCAGACAACATATCTAACATACACCTTAAACACTTGGGCTCCACAGGGAATACTAGCTCTCACAAATATCAGCACATATTCATACCAACACTGTATTATTCCTGGCATGGAAACAAGGTAAAATTATTACACTACTCAAACCAAACAAAAATCCAACAGAACCAGCTTCCTATAGACCCATTACTTTACTATGCACACCTTCCAAAGTAACAGAAAGACTAATCTTACAAATCACCAACCCACACATACCACTATCGCCTACTCAACATGGATTCAGACCTCACCACTCAACTACGACATTACTCACTAACCTCACGCAGCACATCATGGATGGCATCAACTCCAGACGACCAGCTCAACGTACACTATTACCAACAATAGACATTAGTAAAGCATTTGATGCTATCCCACGCTTCCTTCTCATAAACAAAATACTCAACACAAACACGCACAATAACACCAAAAGGTGGCTGAGCAACTATCTTTCAGGAAGATACTCACATGTCAAATTTAATGGCAAGTCATCCAAAAACAAGCTTTTTCCAAACGGGGCCCCTCAAGGCTCTGTTCCCTCACCAACACTGTTCAACTTATACATGCATGACATTCCAACACCCATAGATAACAAGCTTACCTTATCATCATATGCAGATGACATCACTCTAACATCCACCCACAACAACATCGACACCGCTACAAATAACCTACAAACATACGTAAACCGTATACAAGACTGGCTCTCACACAATAAACTCAAAGTACCGCCCACAAAATCAACCATCACCTTGCTTACAAGCAACACAAAAGAACTCCAGATAACTCCACAGATTACACTAAACACCAACAACATTCCACACACTCAGAGGACCCAAATACTTGGGGTCACATACAACACATCATTGTCCTTTGCAAACCACATTCAAGACATTAAAAACAAATGTATGTCAAGACGTAACACGCTTAGGGTACTAACAGGCACAAGCTTCGGACACCAGTAGGAAACATCACTCGTATACAAACAATATATTCGCTCAGTTATGGACTATTCTCGCCCATGCTGGGCACCCATTATCTCAAACACACACACACCACACACACACACACACACACACACACACACACACACCTTACAGACAACACAAAACAACGCACTTCGTATCATTACAGGATGCACTCAAACAACACCAATAGAACACCTGCACACACAAACAAAAATACTGAAAGTTAGGAAACATTTAAACATGAGGGGAACACAATTCATGGCAGCAGCGACAACTAACCCACAACTAACCCACAACAACCTTGCCGCTACATGTACAATCATGCACCGACACCTCGCACCATTAAGGTAACACCAGAGAGACATTATAACCAAATAGTCCATTCCATACCACGCCCCACAGACATCATACAGTACAGAAAACACACACACACACACACACACACACACACACACACACACACCTAACCCACAAAGCACTGACACGACTCGGTTCGAATGCGGTCCTAGGTGCGAAGCCGCCACCCATTAACAGGTCAGAGACCAGCCTGAGCAGATCGGATGGAGTTAACTTAGCACGATTCCGATGTGGACATCACCCAAACTTAGACATATAAACACAGACTAGACAACTCCACAGACAACACCTGCCACCTGTGCCAGGACACACCACAAACATTTGAACACATTATGGCAGACTGTATCGCTCTAGCACAACATACAACACATCATCATTATTGCGCTGAACCTCTGGTCCACTCCGGAGAGGGTGATCGGTTACCCGCGTGCCGCCGGCTTCCTCGATCAGGGTCGGCTGATCGGCTAACCAACAACAACCTCATTTGGATTCATGTCGGGACTTTGTGATGACTATTCCTTAATTTTTAGTTTTCCAGCGTCCTCCTCCCTCCTTTAGATATGTTTTTACAATCCGTGCCGTGTGTTTGGGTTCGTTATCTTGTTTGAAGATGAACCCATGTCCAATCGAACGCTTTCCATCTGGCACAGCCAACTCCAGATGAACTTGTGGACTCTCAAACATTAATAGATCCCCCACCATTCTTTACTGTCGGTTGTAACTACATATTATATCTCTCACCCTGTCGTCGTAAGCAGTCTTCTTTTTTAACTCGTCTGTCCACAACTTCCCCACCCCACCCCAATGTCGTTTAGTGGGCATGATCTTGCGCATGTTTTGCCTCCTTAGACTCGTTTCCTGGTCTCGGGTAAGGTTATCTGGCAGCAACATTTGCTTTCTGCAATTGACGCTGTATTGTTACGGCTGAAACATTAGTGCCCTGTTAGGAATTAAGGTCCTGCCGGAAACTACTACTAGATTGTCTTCTGTCTCTTAGTCACGCACCCTTCAAGTTCTGGTCTTGAGATTTTGTTTTTTCTTGGCCATCCTTTTCGTTGTTTTTAGTTAACCGTTTCAAGATGGCATTTGATAGTGCCCCACAACCCGTTTACAGAAATGTTCAGTTTTTGTAGTAATTTCTCTAGTAATACGCCTTTCTTGTAGAGTCACGATCTTTATGCAAATAACTTCTGGTTGCATTGGAGCTATTGCATGTGAAAAAATCCGTTCAATCCACCTGTAAATGAGTTCAAGGTACTCATTATTTCGATACATGATGTAGAAAACTAGGAATGTTTCTAAAACACATTCCATCGCAGTATTATATTGATAACATTCTATAAACAACTATTCTACTGTAGTTGCGCAAAGAAAGAAAAAAAGCCGGTAGCCAAAAGTCTATTTTGAATGAAAAGAACAAGGGATAACGTACCGAGTGATGTTAGTCGTAGTGATGTAGAATGCTTTCAGAGAGTGAACTGATAACTTGTAGATCAAAGTTTATATTGCGCATGCGTAACGTGGACAAGTAAAATTATGCTGTATTCTGAATTCTAGATATAAACTAGAACAGGGATTCCCAAAGTGGTCTGTAGGAAGCTTCCAGGGGGTCTCTAAGCTTTTGGAAAAATAGTAACATTAACTATATTAAAATAAATTTCCATTTCACACTAGACATTCGGTAAGTGTTTATTAAACTGGTTTAATGAGCGTAGAATGTTTAATTTTACATTAATTTAAAAGCTATCTATGTTTATGAAATACAGGGTGTCCGAGAATTATCTGTACAATTTTTGGCTGTTATTAAAAGTCAACCATGAAGTGTAGAAATTCCAGTGTTGTCCCATTTTACAGAGAATCTCATTAAGTTTTTTCTGATACCAAGTTTTCACAAGTTTTTTAGAAATGTACGCGGGTGACAGACATTGATGATTTAAAAGCAAGAATCACAGCTGCTATTGAGCGAATTGATGTGGATATGCTGCAGCGTACATGGCAACATTTGGAGTATCGATTGGATGTTTTGCGAATCACTAATGGTGCACATATCGAATGTTTGTAACAACGTTACTTTAATAAAAGAAACTTGAAAATACAGATTCTAAATAATCTTGTTTAAGAATTTTACGCGTGTTATCAAGAATTTTATTAAAAGATGAAATTGTACAGATAATGTTCGGACACACTGGAATTTCTAAAAAACTTGTCAAAACTTGGTATCAGAAAAAACTTAATGAGATTCTCTGTAAAATGGGACAACACTGGAATTTCTACACTTCATGGTTGACTTTTAATAACAGCCAAAAATTGTAGATAATTCTCGGACACCCTGTATATATATGTGGTAAAAAAAGTGACCCCTAAGCAGTAAACTGTCATATTAAAAAAGTAAGGGGACTAGAGCTCCCAAACTTCATAGATGCTTACCTTAGCATGTTGTTAGTCTTAATTGAGAAGTTGCTCGATGTGTCCCCTTTCCTGCTCAACGCAGGCCTCCAAACGTGGACGCCACTGATCAATACACCTGTTTACATATCGTTGAGACACCTTCTCCCAGCCGAGCAGAATTCTTTCGCGTAGTTCATCAGTCTCTTATATTGGTACCAGGGATGTAAACTTTGGACTTAGGGCTTCCCAAACACCATAATCTAGTGGTGAAAGATCGGGACTACTAGCTGGCTACATATTGGGTTCGATAAAATCCGGTGTTTCGTTCTCAAGGAATGTGACAGTTTGGCGTGCTCTGTGAGCAGGGGCTCCATCTTGTTGGAAAGTATATCTTTCACTCTATCTAATTGATATTCGACGAATTAGTGGTGAAAGATATACTTTCTAACAAGATGGAGCCCCTGCTCACAGAGCACGCCAAACTGTCACATTCCTTGAGAACGAAACACCGGATTTTATCGAACCCAATATGTAGCCAGCTAGTAGTCCCGATCTTTCACCACTAGATTATGGTGTTTGGGAAGCCCTGAAGTCCAAAGTTTACATCCCTGGTACCAATATAAGAGACATAGATGAACTACGCGAAAGAATTCTGCTCGGCTGGGAGAAGGTGTCTCAACGATATGTAAACAGGTGTATCCCGACGTGGGCAACGGGTCATTCGCAAAGAGGTCCCATAAATATAGCTTCCCTCACCAGCTCTGCAAAGCAGACAGGATCCAGCTTTGGGACATGGATCTAGGATTTAGAGCAGCCTAGCCCTGCTACATTTAAAACCTTAATATAAACAAAAGACTCGCTGCCTTCACGTCAGATTGAATACATCAAAGAAAAAAGGGGTAACTATCATATTTTTAGCAAAAAACCAAAACTTAAACCTCAACTGGCAGAATTGAGCGTCCACTTTTCAAGGCATATAACATGTCTGTTTCAAGATGGGAATGAACTCAGAATGGTCCCCTGAGGTTTTTTATGATACACACAGACCGTGTGTATATATATATACATACACACACACGCATACAGGGTGTCCCATAAGTCCGGCATCATGGGGAAAACTAATAAAAAAAGGCAAAACAAAAGCTTTTGTTTACAGAACGTGCTCAATATGTCCACCATTGTTTGTTTTCAATACACAAATTCAGACGTGATACCCAGTCAGCAAGCACACGGTGAATGATGTCAGGAGTAATGGTGTTACATGCCCCAATAATGCGTTGCCGCAAATGTTCAACACTCCTAATTTTCTCTGCGTATACCAACGCTTTCAAGTGGCCCCAGAGATAAAAATCTAGTGGCGTGAGATCCGGGCTTCTAGCTGGCCATTCCACAGGCCCTCGACGTCCTATCCAATGACCAGGGAATTGTTGGCACAGGTATTCCCTTACTTGGGTGCTGTAATGTGCAGGAGCGCCGTCTTGCTGGAATCATGTTGGGAAATTTCCTTCTTCGTTCAAGACACTGGGAAATGCTTCTTCCTTGAGCATACGTAGGTAGGTGCCTCCAGTGACATGTTCATCGAAAACGAGGGGGCCTATGATGCGATCCTTCCAAATGCCACACCATACCATCATCCGAGATGCACCTTGTTCCTTTGAAGAGGTATACCAGTGAGGGTTGTTTTGAGACCAGTAGCGGGTGTTCTGTCGATTTACCTCACCATTTCCATAAAACACAGCCTCGTCACTGAACAGAATGGTGGACGGGAAATTGGCATCCCGAGCATAAATTATGGTTTGTAGAAATAGAAAAAATATGAATTTCTCCTATGATGCCGCACTTATGGGACACCCTGTATATATATATAAAATAATTAATAGTTCTTACGTTTCTTGACTTCGGACACCCTGTATGTATGTATATGTTGATGACTTAATATAGACTCTTTTTAATTTTATAATAGTTACAGTTGCTTTGTAAGTAATTAAATTAGACATGTTTATGAATAGTTGTTTTGATAGGTTTATAAACTTTTTTAGCATTCATTATTTCGTGTAGCATTTTTAGGTAATTTTTGTTGTTTCGAACAGTAAATAGACGTCAAAAAAACTTAAAATGATCCAGTTCACTCGAGTTATTAGTGGATAAATCCATCCCAAACAAGGGTCCCAATATAAGCACACCGGACAAAAAATTAGTCACCCCTAATAGCACCGATAGTAGGAAGTTCAAGGTCACAGAGAGGGCGCTGATGTAGCATTGGTAAGTGACAAGTAGCGGTGACGTAGCACACAGGATCAGATCTGTTTCGTGAGGTGGTGAAGAACAAAGTGTGTGTTGGATATAGTCTGCAAAATGGGTCGTGAAGCAGACGTTACTCAGTGGCAAAAAGGAGCCATCGTGTTTGGCAGAGCCCACGGACACAAAATGTCTGAAGTAGCCCAATTTGTTGGTGTGTCAACACGTACTGTCCAGCGAGTTTACAAAGAGTGGTGTAGTTCGCAATCGACGGCGTAACTGTGGCCGGAAAACAATTCTCAACAATAGGGGCCGCCGCCATGTTTCTCGTCTAGTAACTGCAAATCTTTTTCAAACCAGAGAACAATTGCTCCAAGAAACCAATGTGGTTCTCCAGCGACCAATTTCCGAACCGACATTGCGACGAGAACTGCATGCGATGGACATCTGGAGCAGGGTACCACGGAAGAGGCCGCTGTTAACAGCAAGTCACAAATTGGCACGTTATAAATGGGCTCAGAGGCACAAAAACTGGACTGCGGCAGATTGGAAACGTGTAATTTGGTCCGATGAGTCCCGTTTTTGTTTGTTCTCCAATGATGGGAGGCGACGAGTACATCGCAGGTCCAATGAAGCCTTTAATCCTGAATGCGTCGAAGGTGTTGTTCAGGCTGGAAACAGAAAGTGAAGCGCAGGAATAGACACCCACGGACTCTGGCGGAACTTCGGGACCGGCTGATGAACGAGCAAATCGATGTTCAGTACATGCACAACCTCGTAGAGTCTCTGCCTCGCCGGATTCGTGCGGTTATCAAGGCCAGAGGCTCCGTCACACGTTATTAGGTACATTCTGAGAGGGGTGACTAATTTTTTGTCCGGTGTGCTTATAAGTACTGTACATAAGTACAGTATATAAGTACTGTATTGAAAAGGTTCGGATCACTTTCTCTATATCTTTTACTTAAGTTTGATTTAAATTATTACAAAATGTTAATTCTCGTCATTGGCCTTGTCTCTCATTTGTATAGTTTGCTTATTTGTACTACATCTGCTTATTAGCATTATACTAAAAGTACAATTTATGTAATAGCGAAATCTCGTGAATTTTTAAATAATTTGCTTACTTCACGGAGTAATTTGAGAGGGTTTTCTTTTTTTTGGTCTGTAGTGTTTGTACCTTTTGATTTGGGGATATTTGGATAAGAAAATAGTTTTCAATCGTCGTATTTATTTTTTTCCTCTAGCCAGCTCAGTATACACCATCAGTTCAAGCGCAGCAAGCTACATTCGGAGCGCCCCAGGCTTCGTTCTTCAGCCCAACACCCCCTCCAAAACAGGTTTGAGTTTAAAAAAGCAATTTTGTCGCGTTCTCTTAACTTTTATTACTTCGTATTTAAAGGTAAATTCAAAATTTTAAGTTAGAGAGAGATTGATTGAGAGATTGATTGAGAGATTGATTGAGAGATTGATTGAGAGATTGATTGAGAGATTGATTGAGAGATTGATTGAGAGATTGATTGAGAGATTGATTGAGAGATTGATTGAGAGATTGATTGAGAGATTGATTGAGAGATTGATTGAGAGATTGATTGAGAGATTGATTGATTGTGGTTAATTTTTATATTTTAAACTGGGAATGATGATTAAAAAAATGGGTAAACGAACTAATTGAACGTTTAACCACCCTTAAATGAATATTAGGTTGACTGTGGAATACTTTATCGAATCAACGTAACTACTTTCTGCAGTAAAGTGTCCCGGCACCGCCTTTGTGCGAGTCCTGCGGTAGTTTTAGTTATGTGAAAATAATAGCTATTTCCAGTGAACTTCCTACCTTAGCCCGTAATGAACCGAATTGGCAGTCGGTCTTAGTGATTTTTATCATCGGGTGCAGTTTATTAGTTGCGTTCTTGTATTAATCGCTTTTACAGTCTACACTTAAGTAACGAGAAGGGAAATTGTTGAGTTGGAACGATGTTTTGGGCGAATTCTACTTATTAATTAATGTATTATTTTTTATTTAATCGGGATACGTCGTGCCCAGTGTCGTCGTAACACCGCTTTTCGTCGATCGGCGAAGCTAAGCGACATTGGATCTGATTGCGGGTGGATGGGTGAGGGTACTCCGCGTCCAGATAATGTAGCGATCCGTGTTTCGGATCCCACGTAAAGTCGTAGTAGGTCCCCTCCGTCATATGATCCTAGATGTTGCGAATGAGATTAAACATCGTCATATAACTAACTATTTTCCTTATACGGACGTGATTGCTATTTCCTTAATACTTCTACTTAATTTAAATATTTTGATGAGGTACGATGAATTTCAATTCCATAACTTGGAGGGTTCTTTATTTTTTAATCTTTTAATATGATTTAATGTTAAGTTAAGAAGCATTAACGTTTTCGTAACACTGTTTCAAAATCTGAAATAATATTTCACAGCCACCTTCTTTCACGCAACCAACTGCGACTGTTTCCCCAACCTTTGGTGGTGGTGTGGAACCTCCTCTTTCGCTTCCCCAACTCAATTCCAACCCTCTCTGATGGCACAACCCGCTCCCGCGACACCCGCTCCCCCTCCAACTGGGGACCAATTGACGGCCGGTGGTAAGTTGTTGTTGTTCTTCCGATTTGTATTTTACATCATTTTTAGTGTTCATATTTTTGATATTTTCGTGTGTGAGAAATCCTCAGTAGATATTTTAGAGTGAATATGTTGTTAATTCCCTTTAGAATAACGTCTCGAACCGGATAGAATTCTTACCAAAATTCGTTACATGGTTAATTAAATAACTCCAAAAGTGAACTTTCGTGGCGCGGTTGGCTACAGACTGAACCACTCGGGTTGCGAAGGCGCGAGTTCGACTCTCATCGCCGTCCACTTACTCCATGAGTGTTCGGGATCTAGCGACTTTCGGAGTTCGCGTGCACTCCCTTCCGTGCGGGGAAAGAGTCGTTCCGGATGTTAACTATTAACTTCAAAAGTAATAAGAGTGACGTGAGCAATTTGTTAAATTTGAGTAATGTGTTTCATAACGAACTTCATTTAATGTATATTTGACGACATCTCCAAATTCCGAAAATAATTTTTTCGAAGTCAATTTACAAATTTTCTTCGCAACACTTCTTTAAAAAGACAAATTTGTGAATGTGTGAGAAATTCTTTTACAAATTTAGAGATGATTTCTTAGAAATGCATTCAATCATTTGCTGATCTTAAATTTCTTAAACTTTATTGCGAGGAAAAAGTGTGGCGTCATTAAAAGAAAAAACTACATCGATTAGTTTAATCGTTCGAACGGATTCTTTTTTAACTATTTTCATAGTTTTAAGTAGGCGTTAAATTCTCCACTTGATAAATTCTCAAAATATTGTGTTATAGGAATTCTGAAGAGAATTTATTAATGAAGTAATTCGTAAGTTGTGAAGAGTAGTAACGCGTTCAGGAATTCTGAAGAAGAGTCCGTGTTCTTGAGTTCGCGCGAATACTTTCTCGGGAGTTCCTAATAATTTGAATGAACACCCTAGCCAGTGTTCAATTGGAGATGGATGTAGTTCTGTTGGATCTTTTATCATTAATTAATACCATATACCCAAAACGTCAATAGAACTATTAACCTAGTGTAATCTGACCTAACTGCTTAATCGAACCCATTGGTGAAATGTTCCTGGCTCGTTATTGACCCTATTGAAAATTTAAATCGATGTCAGGCGATAAATTCACCAACGAAATGCAATTTATGGAAAAGATTAAAAACTCGCTGATTCATAATTGGAAAAATTGTGGATAATGAATTGTCATTCTGATTGGTCAGATTATATATATATAAATTTTTTTTCCCCAGCCAATTATGACTCGTTGCTGAGTTTTGAAATATTAAGTATTTTTCCCTAGATTTTATTTCTTCGGCTTTACTCCGCCTTCCCCAATTATACAGTTTCGGGGAAAAGTTCGCCTATAAACTTGAAGTTCTAAAAAGCAAATATATTACGAAGCAGGAACACTTGGTGGGTTTTGTTTTACAGATTTTACTAGTTACCAAAAAAAAAAAACATCCGAAGTATCATAGTTTCGTTTGTAGGCGGAATTTTTTCTAAAACTGTTCGCAAACTCTCGTTGATATTTTAGGATTAAGCATTTTATTACAGTGTTTAGGGCCTAATATTCTGTTCACTTTTGATTACTTGAACTCTTTATTTTTAAGTAAAAAATTGATTAAATGTTAGAATTTCTTCCCTGTCGAGAAAAAAAAATTTTTGGTTTTAACGTGAGATTAAAGGTTTGTTGGGTCATTTTATAATATTTGAGTTTTTGAATGTTCATATTTTTTTTCTTGTTTAGATTTTAATATTAGTTACGTATGTTCAAAAGTGATGAGTTTTATACCTTTCGTAAGTTTTATGTTTTGCATATTTACTAACTTTTTCCGTGCTAAAATCTCTCCTCTTTATACAATTTTAATTTCTGGTTCGTGTTTACTAATTTTTAGCGGTTGATCGTATTATTTTAATAAGTAGGTAGGACGTCGAATACCAGTCACCGTATGCTGAAGAAAGGCTGCCGCTTTACCATCGCTTCTTTCTCGTACCTATACCCACTTGGTCGACGCGACATAACTACCGATAACCGAAACCAATCGAATTCAATGTAACCCGCAATAACTTGTCTATTTTATGTCATTAGCCCGGCCTTTCTCCGCGCATTTAAACATGGAAAAGAAAGTCTGAACACGCGAGACTGTTTTGTTTTTATTAATATAAAAGTAAATATTTTGAATAGAGTAACTGCACCATTTCTTGAATGAGAACTCGAGAAAGTCAGCTACTGGGAAACTCGAAAAATCCGGGAACCAGTTGGGCTCGATTCCACGTGGCGAAATAAAAGCTTTGGTTTCAAATACCACGTGACGCGGGATTGAGACCCGCTGGTTCCGAGTTTCCCAGTATTTGGCTCACCCTCCTCCCCTCACCCCTAATGGATAGATACTTTTCCAAAGCCGATAAACTAAAGTCACAAACGTTATCTTTATCTGCGTTTAACGGTGTCCTGCCTGTTTATTTGTGTGTGGATTCTGCTATCTTAATTATACCAGTTGTTAATTTAACAGGGAATGCTGATATTTCTTAACTCTTAACATTGTATGCGCTATTTTTATTCTTGATTAAAAATTACCTGCGTATATCGATATCAGTGCGTGCGTGTATATATATATATATATATATATGTATATGTATAATATGGGAATGAACTCAGAATGGTCCCCTGAGTTTTTTATGATACATAGAGACCGTGCATGGAACAAGGAACTCTTCTGGGATAATTAAATCCACTGTAGTCCGAATATGTAATGGTAAATAACAAATACCATAGTTTTTCTTTTTCATGATGCTAGCCCGACGTGGGCAACGGGTCACTCGCAAAGAGGTCCCATAAATATAGCTTCCCTCACCAGCTATCTGCAAAACAGATAGGATCCAACTTTGGGACATGGATCTAGGGTTTAAAGCAGCCTAGCCCTGCTACATTTAGAACCTCAATATAAGCAAAAGACTCGCTGCCTTTACGTCAGATTGACTACATCAATGAAAAAAGGGGTAACTATTATATTTTTAGCCAAAAACCAAAACTTAAAGTTCCTTGTTCTATGCACTGTCTGTATGTATCACACACACACACACACACACACACACACGGTGTTTCAGGAGGAAAGGTCAATACTTCGGGAGGTGATAGTATCGGTCATTGTGAGAAAAAAAGTTCATATGAACATGTGTCTAATTCTGAATGGTTACGGAGATAGAGCTGTTTGAATCTGATGCGCGCGCAGCTCTTCCTCCCCCTTCCCTCCCCTATAACCTTGAACAATGTAAACTGTAATGCAAGCATGTAACATAAGCCAATCGACAGCTGACTGTTGTGAGTGACATTGTTTGGTGTTTGAAGTAGTGTTAAGAATGCCACACACCTTCACCCATGCCGAATATGCAGATATGGTGATGTCTACGGTTTTTGCGATGGAAGTGCAACAGCTGCTGTTGCAGAATACCGTCGACGGTTTCCGAACCGCAGAATTCCGGATCGAAGTGTGTTTACCAGGGTTTTCAACACATTGCGTGAGATTGGTACACTTCCCAGCGCTCATGTTTCATCTGAACGTGAAGGTCAACAAGATGTGGATGAAGTGGAAAACATTCTTCAGTTGGTAGAGCGTAGTTCTACTACTAGCTCACGAAGAATTTCTACACGTCTCGGTGTACCCCACACAAGAGTATGGCGAACATTACGTGAGGAAGGCTTGCATCGATATCATGTACAGCGTGTACAACACCTTCAACCAGGAGACGCTGCCATGCGACTGGAATTTTGTCATTGGGTAAATGCTAATCGCCGATTGCTTCGATTAATACTGTTCACCGATGAAGCTACTTTCACCCGTGACGGTATCAACAACACTCGTAACTCTCATCGATGGTCAGACGAAAATCCAAATACTACTGTGGAAACAAATTTTCAACATCGCTTCTCTGCCAATGTGTGGTGCGGTATCATCGATGATCAGCTGATTGGCCCTGTTACTTTAGATAATCGTCTTACAGGACAAAGTTACCTAGAATTTCTGCAAAATGAATTGCCTGGACTATTGGAGGATGTTCTTTTGGCTACACGCGCTGGTATGTACTTTCAGCATGGCGGAGCTCCTCCACATTCTTCCCGTCTGGTGATGCAATAACCTAAATCAAACTTTCCCTGGTCGATGGATCGGCCGCGGTGGTCCCATTCAATGGCCACCGAGGTCTCCAGACCTCTCTGTTAGATTATTGTTTGTGGGTGTGGATGAAAAGTCAAGTTTACAAAAGAAAGGTGGATACACGAGACGAATTGTTCACGCGCATTTTGGATGCTGCTGCTGCTGCCCGCAAAAAGGAACGTCAAGATCAACTCAGACGAACAACACGCGATCTTCGCGCACGAGTTGCAAAGTTCATTGAGGTTGACGGTGGGATTTTCGAAAACGTATTGTAACTAACAAATTTGTCATTTCTGTATCTGATACCATTCAAAATGCCAATGTTTAAACATTACATGTTAGAAACAGTAATTGATTTCTCTTTCTTGATTACCATTAACAATGCTTAATTTGTATTTGTAGATTCAAACAGCTCTTCTCCATAACCATTCAGAATTAGACACATGTTCATATGAACTTTTTTCCTCACAATGACCGATACTACCACCTCCCGAAGTATTGACCTTTCCTCCTGAAACACCCTGTATATATATATAGCACCCAAGGATGATGGGGCTCGACTCTGCAGTTCTTGTCATCCTTGGTCTTTTTCCACTTCGACTATCCCCTCCACCCTTTCTTTTTCCTCTCTTTCCTCTCACTTTTTCTTTGTTTTCCCACCGAGATATGCCCTTTTAAATAGAGGCGAATCGGTTCTTCCCGAACTTATATATATATTTATGAAGAATAAAACCACGAAGGAAAGGAAACACAGAATGGTGCTCAAGCGCTTTCGTCTAATGACATTCTCAGGAACACTGTGTTCCTGAGGATGTCATTAGACGAAAGCGCTTGAGCACCATTCTGTGTGTCCTTTCCTTCGTGGTTTTATTTTTCACGTGTTACTTTCGTGAAATAATTTATATATATACAGGGTGTCCGAGAATTATCTGTACAATTTTTGGCTGTTATTAAAAGTCAACCATGAAGTGTAGAAATTCCAGTGTTGTCCCATTTTACAGAGAATCTCATTAAGTTTTTTCTGATACCAAGTTGTGACAAGTTTTTTAGAAATTCCAGTGTGTTCGAACATTATCTGTACAATTTCATCTTTTAATAAAATTCTTGATAACACACGTAAAATTCTTAAACAAGATTATTTAGAATCTGTATTTTCAAAAGTTTCTTTCATTAAAGTAACGTTGTTACAAACATTCGATATGTAACCATCTGTGATTCGCAAAACATCCAATCGATACTCCAAATGTTGCCATGTACGCTGCAGCATATCCACATCAATTCGCTCAATAGCAGCTGTGATTCTTGCTTTTGAATCATCAATGTCTGTCACCCGCGTACATTTCTAAAAAAAACTTGTCAAAACGTGGTATCAGAAAAAACTTAATGAGATTCTCTGTAAAATGGGACAACACTGGAATTTCTACACTTCATGGTTGACTTTTAATAACAGCCAAAAATTGTACAGATAATTCTCGGACACCCTGTATATATATATTAGTTTCACTGAAAAGTAAAACATGCGCTCGAATTATATTGTTATTATTTTAGTGAATTGTAAATAAAGTAAAAGAAAATGGCTGCACAACTTGGAATATTTCGTGAATTAATTTAAAATTCCAATTTTTTTTTACTTTTTCCAAAATTTAAGTGAAATTTGTGAAATTTTCGTGTGAAACGCGTTCGAGTCGTGTTTTATCTTTCAATGAAAGTTCATTTTTATCGTGTGTGAAAGATTGTTGAAGATGATGTAAATAACAATTGCTAAACGCTTCTAACAGAACTGACCGCATCTCTCTCTCCTGAAGGCTTTCGGAGGGCCAATACATCTGGCAGATACGTCCAAGAGCCTTCCGTAAACCTTGGGGGCGGCTCTCCCCTTCCTGTTGGGGGAGTGTTCACCCCTTCGCCAAATCCCCCCCGTCAGCCCGTGCAGCCAAATACGCATTTTCCTCACTTTAACTCTGCTTCCGCTACCCCAGCCCCTACTTCAGCCGGTTTGCCGCGTCCCCCAATTGGCAATACTTCATCTCCCTACGCGCCAGAGCCATCTGAGGCTGTTGGAAACCCCGTGACACCAGCTGCCTTCGATCCATCTCTGCCAAGAGGATGGAATGATCCACCCCAAATCTCCGGGTCCCGCAGGGTGAGATATTTATTTAGTTTATTTTTTTACGGACGTCTAATTTATCTTTATTGGTTATCACGGTTTTAGTGCATTTTATCAGTTGTTCATTCAGGACGTCAAAATAAACAAAAAAGTTCCTATAAACCTAAATCCGCAATCCCTTCGTTTCTGACATACATTACTTTTTTGCCGAGGACGATCCAATTAAAAGGAGTCATTAAAGTTTACAAGAATACTATTGCCGTTCGAAATTTTCCGAATGAAGAATATCCTTAGCGGTGGATTGGGCGACATGGTCCCGTCGTTTGGCCACCCTGGTCTCCGGACCTAAATACAATTGACTTTTTCTCGCGGGGTTATTTAAAAAATCTTTTTTACGCGAGAGAGGTTAATAACGGATGAATTGTGGCAACGCGTTCAAGATTGTTCAGAAACAATACGCAACCACGTTTTAGAACGTCTGCGGCAAAATTTTCAACGACGCGTTGAAGCACGTACTATGATGCGGGGAAACCATTTTGAGCACTTGACGTAAATAAACTTTGCTAAACTTTAATGACTTATTTTAATTGGATCGTTTTCGACAAAAAAGCAAGAAATGTATTTCGGAAACGAAGCGATTGCGCATTTATGTTCATAGAAACTTTTAACTTTTTTTTTTTCATTTTCACGTCTTGAATAAATATATTATATATATATATATATATATATATATATATTATATATATATATTATATATATATAATATATATATATAATATATATTATATACTAATTTATGGAACGTAATTTGATAACACCCTATATATATATATATATATATATATATATATATATATTATATTATATATATACTAATTTATGGAACGTAATTTGATAACACCCTATATATATATATATATATCTATATATATATATAATAAAGTAATTAGAATGTCCAGTTTACGCGATTCATTTACATTTAGTGTAGATGTACAGGAACTTGGGCAATTCACACTGAATCAGAATGGGAATATGACATTCATTGTGGTGAAATATCCGCAAGATAAGGATAATGTACTTCAAATAATCATTTCATTTACTGTTTAGTATATTTTTAAACTTTATTCTTTACTGGAAAGTTAACTGAATTTTTAACTGATAATATGTTGACTGTTTGACGTTGTTGAATTACTTTTAAGCTTGTATGACTGACTCTACTGTGAGAACAGAAACACTTTTGCATTAAAATTATTAGTTTCACCGAGTAAAATTTTTATATTTTATAGTTATAGTGCGGGTAAGGTTAAACCTTTGACTGCAACTTGTTAACCCGTTACGATTCGTGTTAGGTGTTAGGCACTTTTGACGCAATTTGATGTGGTATTTTATCACGTTTCGTTTTTTATGACATTTTTGGACGTAACATTCGACGACGCAATATTTCATGATGATAATATTTGATGAAACGTCTTTGATGACGTACTCTAGAGCTTTGTAAACTTTTCGGCAGTGGGATGAAAGCCATTCTGGTTCTTCATTCATGGGAGAACATTCCGGGTCGAAACGTCTGCAGAATTTGAAGGTTTGTTTCTGCGGCATTTCGCACGTCCGTTATCCTTCCAGTGATGTACTCAAGTGCCCAATTTATACCCCAAAATGAAACTTCATCCTCGCGAAGGGTTCATAGATTCACCCTTAGTTTTTAACCTCTTCAGTACCTTTGAGCGATTTTCTGGACAGTAAAAAAAATTAATAATAAACGTGTGTTTAGATTTTTTTTGTTTTGAAGTCTAAAGTCCTGATTCTGGGACAGCTACGCGTGTTTTATATACTAGGTACCTCCTCCAGCCACAGTGTCTCAAGACCTTTTAAAACAATATAAGAGTGTAAAAAAATGTATCCTTGGTACTGAAGGGGTTGAGTGTTCATTTTGACACGTTGTCTAGTTGACTGGTGGTTAAGAGTGTTGTATTTTTCGTAGAACGTTTGCTGCTTTTCGTTTTGTGAAATTACTTAACCCATACCTGTAAAAATAAATTTAAAAAATGAGCAAAAATGTCCATAATTTTTAAGACCGTTATGGGTAAAAAAACTTAAAAGTTTTGGTACTTCTCCTCGGGACTTACGCGAAAGAAGAAAAACCTCAACCTGATTCGTTTCTTTTGTGGGTGTGAATTGGGTTGTTTGTTCACGCTCAGAACATGTTTTTAAAAAGTGTTGACACACGTTTCTACCTCGTTGCTGCATTACCATTAACACTTAAAACAACTTAATGGAATGACATTAACGAATTACACAATCAGTTTTTTAAGTTAAAATTAAAATTTAGTAAATTCTTTGTTTACTAATTATTTGTGGTGAGGAACCCACATGGTCTTTTTTTGTCTGTTTTGACTTCATTTCCTTGTAAATTAAAACCATGATTAATGTTAGAATTAAATCAAATGTTTTAAGAAATGCAGAGTTTTGAGGATTGTGTTTCAGAGTGTATTTATGGTACAGTTGTCGGAAAGTTAAAGAAAATAAATCTTGCTGAAAGAATATTGATAATTTCAAAATTCTTCAACGGTTCATTAGTGGTTGGGAAGATAATGATAAAAAAAAACTATATTGGAATGAATGATTGTGTATTACCCACTTAGAATTCCTTCAAGACGGGTAAAAAAAACTAAGCCAGCCCCCCCCCAACCAAATACTGATGTTGAATTTTGAAATAGTCGGCTTTCATTTTAGTTCGTCAAATTTTTCCACAATGTATTTTTTTTCTTTCTCGCTCTCTCCCTGTATGGTTTGCGTATGTCTATAAATTATTTTAGGTGGGAAGGCACACGAACTGCAGTTTTATAATAGGTTTCATTTTAATATTAACATGAAACTTAAACTTAATTTGGTATTGCTTTACTAAAAGTTTGCTCTATAACTACTACTGTAAAAATTTGTTTAAAAAAAGGTTTTGGAATATACAGGAACTTATTTAGAAGCTGAATAAAATATTTTTTTTCGCGTGTGAAGTCAGTTAAGTTTATATATTTTTTTTACATTTAAGGCAAAGCAACGACAGAAGAGTCAGTCTGGAGTATCCGGAGACAATGTGGCACCAGCGCCTAATGTTATGGTGCCAGAACCTCCCCAACCACCACCGCAGAAGCAGCAGTTTTCCGTGAGTCGGGGTTTATTTCTTCATACAAGTTTGTTGCATACATTAGAGTTTAAAAAACAACAACCGGGACTTACGTCATTTCATCAACAAAAAACAATCTACAAACTTTTTTGTGGTGGTTGGTTTCGTTTTGTCAATGAAATGGGTATAGGTTCTAAGAAATGATTTTGTTGATTTAATTAAGTGGTGGTAATGGAAAAAATATGCAATTCAGGGGTTCCAGCAACCGTTTCAAGGGGTGCCACCCGATATGGGGAGTAAGGGTCCGAATGTACCTCTTCAGACGCAGGTTTCTCAGGCTGCACCTCCCAAAGGCCCGCTGCCAGCCGAGCATCAAGTCATTCAAGATGTATTCAGTAGATTGAGAGAGAAAGGACTACAAGTCACTGCGAATGCAGTAAGTTGTACGCACTTTTCACCCCTTCCAGCATAAACCAGTTTCCCGATAATTACACTGGCCAACAAAATGAAACACTTTTTTCTCATCACAAACATGATCACACTTTTCTTAATGCATTTTTCGCGCTGATTCCGAATCTGGTTTTATTTTGTTTCTAGCACGTATAGTTTTTGATATTGCTATAAGAAAATTTATGGATGTATAGATCACACTTAGGAATGCTAAACAACAAATACATCATATACCTTATTCAATGTACTTATAAATAAAGAATATATACATTATTTTATTAAAAGCGCTGTGTGTGATATTTCCTTTTGTAAATTTGGCCTGGATTGTCACGATACAGCATCCAACAATGGTCCGCCATCATGCTTTCATTCCAATATCCTTGGTAGCGCTTCTCCATCATCTGAA
The DNA here is from genome assembly GCA_023014485.1 of Bathynomus jamesi. Lineage (NCBI taxonomy): Eukaryota > Metazoa > Arthropoda > Malacostraca > Isopoda > Cirolanidae > Bathynomus > Bathynomus jamesi. Next base: position 178,208 of record JAJOZX010004127.1, read on the forward strand.
TATCTTGATGGAAGCGCGCTCCTTGCTCGTCACTCACTGCACCAAGGTTTTCAGGAAAAATCTAAGTGGGAATGCAGGAAGTGAATTTTTAACGACATTCGACACTCCATTTCTTTGAAGGCATCATGGAGGTTCTTGACTCCATCCTTATACGCAGGTGACTTGTTGCTTCCAAGAAAGTTTTCACATATCCATTTGAACGCCAGCCAAGCCTTCAATTCCAGCGGACTTAGGACTTTTTCAAATTCAGTGTCACTCAAAACCTCCCTTATTTGTGGCCCAACAAAAAATTCCTTCCTTCAATTTTGCTGCAGTAACCTTCGGAAATTTCCTTGAAAGGTATTGGAACCCTTCAGAATTGACTTTACCCATTGCTTTAAGAAAATTCTTCATTAAACCAAGTTTAATGTGAAGAGGTGGCAGATAGATCTTTTGGGGATCCACTAAAGGGACAGACTGGACATTGCTTATCCCTGGGACATATGTATACCTAAGTGGCCAGTCACTTTTGGTGTAATGTTCTATAGTGGCGCGACTGTCCCACAGGCAAAGGAAACAACAAAATTTTGTGAATCCTGACTGCATACCCATATCCATATTGTCATATGTCTCTTTTAGATGGACGGAATGGGCAATGGGGATGGATGGCATTATATTACCATTATGCAAAAGAACTGCTTTCAGGCTTCTCTGCGACGAATCAATAAAGAGGCGCCACTCAGATGCCACATACGTCTGAGATATGGCTGTAAATAGTCCATTGATGTCATGGCAATAACAGAGAGGACCGTCTACTAAAAAGAATGCTCTTAATTCAAAATTCCGCTTTCGGTAGTAACTAATACGAACATTGTTCTCAAGTAAATTGTTCTCCTTTAGTCTTGAGGCGAGAAGCTCTGATTTCTCTTTAGACAGCGATAAGTCTCTAACAAGATCATTCAACTGTCCTTGGATTAACTTTTTAGGCTCTAAATGTCTACCTTCAAAAGTGTACTCTGGTTCTGTAGATTGTCCGGAAACGCCAGTTGCACCTTCATCACTTTCCATGTCATCTATGATAGAATCTAGCCTATCACTTGGGGAATTGGAATGGGCAATGTTTCATCATGTTTTACTGGTCTACGTGCTGAATCCAAGTTTGGATATACAATCTGGTGTTTGTTCTTGGCAGAAAACCCCATTAAGTTCACACTACAAAAATAACAGTCTTCATGATGATCTCTCGGCCCCCTCCATATCATGGGTATGGCAAATGGCATTGAAGCTTTCTTTTTGTTAAGCCAATCACGTAATCCATTTGAACAGCCAGAACAGATTTGATGTGGCGCCCATGGTTTATCTTGGTCACCTAGATGGCAACCAAAGTATAGCTTGTATATCTTCTTAATGTCGGTTGTAATACTTCGTCGCTGTGTTTTAGTTGTCAACTGGCCGCATACGAAACAGAACTTGTCGGGGTCATTCTTACATTGTCGAGGCATGTTGACTGACCTGAGCAAACTATAAATTCAAAAAAAATGTACACCAACTTGACAAAAAGTTCTTGGACTGGACTGATCTTTTGACACACAAAGCACGGCGTTGTTGCCTGAATCACAATGCTGCTAGACGTAAAAGCTCTCACCTGAAATACATAAGATGTATAATTAAGATAATTGAAATAAATAAGATGAATAAACTAAAAAAAAACTAAAATAAACACAATCAAATGTTGAAATATTAGTATTTTGCCTATTTAAAATGGTTAAATCTGTGTAGTTATATATATGCCTTCATCTTGAAAACTATACGTGCTAGAAAAAATCTGAATGTAGTTTTGGAATCAGCGTGAAAAATGCTCTCCAGCCACCACAAATTTTACTCTGATGAAAAATTTTTGTTGACCAGTGTTATCAGTCAACGTTTTTCACCAAAAATTTTTGTTTTCAGCGATTTCCACTTCGGAAATTTTCCCAAGTATGATGTGCCCGGGCGTGTATAATATTACTAGCACCTGATTTTTGTTTTTCTTGCGACTGTTGCGCCAGTTCGAAGACCTATATATAAAAATTGAAAGAATATATTCCAGAATAATTGGCGCCAAAATGTACCCGAGAGCATGCTTCACAATACCTTATACCAGTTTTGTCCTACCTCCCATACCGTGACCCGACAATTCAGCGCGAAAATACCAACAAAGAAGAAGAAAGAACAAGTCCAGAGGGAAGAGAGGCTTGCAACGGTTAGGTTAGGTTAGGTTTCTAGTTTTTTAAATAAAATCTTAATTTTAACAATTCTAACATTTTGTTTTTTTAAATAAAATTTTAATAATTATACTCCTTTGAATTTTATCTCCGATTTGTCACTCCTTTGTTACGGTATTTGTCACTCCTTCGATACAGACCCAATTTAGCATATATATAAATATACAAATTTTTCTTTTTTACTTATTGCGATTTATTATTATTATTTTTAACTAAACTTTTAACTGTACTGACTTGCGCTAAATTGTCGGCGCTCCCTCCCATACTTATACGGGTAACGTCATAGCCAATGTCGTAACACCGTTTCCCGTTGATCAGGGAAGTTAAGCGACATTGAGTCGGATAGTAGTTGGATGCGAGACCCTCCAGACTATGTAGCGACCAGTGGTTCGGATCCCACGTAAAGCTGTAGGTACCTTCCGTCATATGACCTTAGATGTTGCGAAGGAGGTTAAACAACCCCCCATCATTACATTTCCTGTATTTATACTTTTCTAGTTGAATGGTTACTAAACAGTTCCAGATGTTGTGACCCTCACCGTGGAATATTTTATATATATATATATGTGTGTGTGTGTGAGAAATTAGTGTTTAAAATTTAAAAATTGGTTTCCTTTTTCAGAGTGCAAAGCAAAGACTTGAGGATTTGAATTTGAAACTAGAGATTTTGTATGACAAACTTCGCGAAGGACAAGTAAGTTAATTTTAAAATAGATGAAATTTGTTATTATGAAGTGTTAACAGAATTGAATTTTCTTGAATCAACGAAGGCACAAAGATGTACTCGGCTACCTCCTAAATGAGATAAGATCGTAGTTACTTAATCAGGGTTGAGAAGAGCAGTGATTACTGGAGATAATTAATGCCCGTGTCAGGCTAATTTTTAACTGCATCAATTTTTCTGTTAATGTTACGAAACATACAGAATCTAAAAAGATATCGGTAGTATTGACAAATTGAAGATGTACAGTTACGGGAAAAAACACATTTGTTAGTCCTTGCTTTATAGAAATAGTTTGTTGGTAAACTTTTCTTTGAAACCAACCTCCTGATCGAATTGGACGACGGCTTTCAAAGCTTTCGAGCAGATATTTCCTCTCCCTTATCTACAGTAATCATTCCAGATTGGAGCCAACACTGTTAGAGGACTGCATCAAATTGTGGCGGCTGTGAAGTCCGATGACTATCATCGTGCCTTGCAATTGCATTCCGCAACTATCTCTTCCGGTAACTTCTCAGAAATGTCTCAGTTCATGCCGGTTGTGAAAATGCTACTCACAACGTGCATGCAATGTCAAGTATTTTATAATTAACTGTAATGAGGAAGGCGAGTATCTAACAAATTTTACCCGGTTCTTGATAGTAAAATTAACCCCAGGAGGTACAACCATCCACCAATTTCATATTGATCTCTGTAATTGGCTCACTTCGACATTCATTCTCGCCTTATTCAAAATTTGGTTTATTTTTGTAATTGAACAAAAAATTTTTTTGTAATTTATACTAATGTGAAGATGTAAACATAGGGATTAGTATTGTTACTTTGTTGAAAGCTTTATATATATATTTATGTAATAATAATTAACTTAATTCCACACATTACTTTTATATTTTTAGGGTAAAAAAAAAAAAAAAGTTATAAATGCTTCAGTGAAATTGTTTTACTGTTTCCTTCGTGTCTTGGAATGAATCGACATAATGATCCATATTAAAAAATGTTAACAATCGCGTCTGTGGTTAAGTTTACAATTAAAAAAAAAAAAAATAAAGGTTCAGAAATAATTAAATTATATAAGCTTTAATAACAAAAATTTCATGATCTTATTATAATCCTTAATTTTAATTTCGGGATCTTCAATCCGTTTCCATCGTTTCTCCCTGCAAAACCAAAAACAACCGTAAGTACCGGAAAACAAAATGTATTGTGTACGGCTTAAGGGATTTTTCTCTATTTAAAGAAAAATACTTTATAGGTTGTGAAAAACAAAATATTCCGCAGTTAAAAAAAAACTTACTACAATCTATAAGCCTAACACAAGTAAATAGACGAAAAAAAAATGCATAAAAATAAGGTTTCACATTCGTTGAGGTTAGGCAGGGTTTCTCAACCTCTTATGCCGGTGACACCCCCCGGTGCCTTCCTAAAATGATGCCCCACAGAATGTAAAAACCACTTCAGGACTATTTTTCACAACGATGGATACTTAATTCTCGTTCCCATCTGAAGATTTGGACATTTCAGATGGCATAGAATTAGTTCTATTTGCAATCTCATTCATGCAAATTGTGTTCTAATCAATGGTTGCAAATAGAAAACGACACACACTTGTTACGCCGTTTTGTCTATTCAACCTAACACAGTAAAATTAACAAACGCATTGTAGTGACAGGCATCTGACAAAGTAGCAGCTTAACAATTGACTGACAGAATTTCTGCTAAGAAAGATTTCCGTAGGAACATATACTGTATATCTGAAGGACAATTGAATGTGCAGTCATTGACATCCAGGTAATTTATAACGTAATCTGTGTTCATAAAGATAAACTACAATATGATCGTGAACTCCACGTAGTTTACTAGTCTTATACAGTAACTAGCGGAGCGACTGGGCATTGCCTGGGTGGAAGTTAAACACATTATATAAATTTTTTTCTAAGTTCGGGAAGAACCGATTCGCCTCTATTTAAAAGGGCATATCTCGGCGGAAAAAGTGAGAGGAAAGGGTGGAGGGGACAGTCGAAGTGGAAAAAGACCAAGGACTGCAGGGTCGAGCCCCATCATCCTTGGGTGCTAGGACCGGGAGGGCACACGTGAAACCTCCAGGAACAAACACGTACAAACGAACAGAGCACGAGCTTAGAACCCCTTGCGGGTGTATATATATTTTATATAATATTTCGGTCCCGGGTTCGAAACGGCAGCAAAACCTAGCTGTTCATCTTCCCACACAAAAAGTGGTTGGTAGATAAATGGGTACCCTACGTGGCTTGTGATTAAGAAGCTGGGCTGCTGATGGGGCGTGGTTCGGATTCCACGTTAAACTATGTCTAGTGAAAAGCTTCACCGTCAGAATGAACAATGCGGAAGCTAACCAAAGGTGTGTGTGTGTCCGGCCATTTTCTGATTTCTGACGTTTATGATATAGCTCCGCCCACTTTGTCACAATCTTTCAACCAATCCGGAAGACCGACGCCACATAGCCTATGTTCTTCCCCTCAGTTACCCCTATACCCCAAGTCTCATCCAAATCTGGCCAGTGGTTTGCTCGGCCATAAAAAACAATTGTGACGGTCGAACTGCCTTCGAACTTTTTCTTAGTCTTCTTTCTATTACGCTTACTCATCCTTTTTACATGTTTTTCCACTTCCATCCTCAACCTGGTTTGATCTTTTTATCCCGTTTGTGAGTGGCAGGGTTGGTGACTTTTTTTTTTTTAAAGATTTATTTGATTTTTTCCCTCCATGTTCAAGATACACAATAAGTCCAAAAAGACCCTTTTCATTTCTGTAGCACTAATAACGAAGTAATTGAAGAAAGCTGTTTAAATAGCTAATATAATAGTTAAGTCGTCTTTGAGGTTGGATAAGAAATGTAAAGTTCTGTAAAATTGCATGTTAGGCTATGAGGACTTACTGTATATCATTCCTTGTGTGTTTCTTCATTTAATTGATTTTTTTTCTTTATTCCCATTTGAGAAAATTTTTTGGCATATTTATTTATACATATATACTCTAGGGCAGGGGCGGGCATTCGGTCGCCTCGAGGCCAATTCTAATTAAAATTACAAACCCGACTTCACTATGTAATTATTCAAAATCATTCCTTCCAAATATCAAGAAAATTGCATTAATGCCGAATGCATATTTTGCATCAACATATTTGCGCAAATCAACATTTTCAAACACCTTGATGACTGTGTACGGTACGTCTCTCACCTGTGACGACTTACACCTAGATGTTTGAATTTGTCAAAATGAATAAATATATAATTGTTAATTTGGAATTTAAGCAATAAAAAGATAGTATACTATGTTGTGACACGTTTATCAGACACACCTTCGCGCTAGCCTGTTGAAACTTGCGCGGCTGTCACCACACTTTAGAAAAAAAAATATATATATATACACACACACACACACACACACATATATATATATACATTTTTTTTTTTATTTAAGTTTTAACTCCATAAGTCTTTGCTTTGGGTCAGCAAATTAAACTACCATGACCAGATAATCTTAAATGTTTACTAGAAATGAAATATTTGTTTTATATCAAATCGGTGGAATAAAAATTGAAATTAATTATTGACGCTTTATAGAAATAATAAATATGTTCTACAAATTTTTATTCACGTTAGGCCAGTGGCTATTATAATTTCAATTAATGTTTACAAAAAAAGGTTAACTCGGATATCTTAATTTGTCACCATAATCAATAGAGCTAAGTAAATTCTATAACCTCGTTTTATTGAAAAATAAACAGCAAAGTTCATTACCATTCTTTATGTATTTATTACCTATACCTGTAGTGATTATTTAGTAGTTTTTCGCGTTTTATAATTTTCTATTTTTATTCCTACAATGATTTAAATCAGAGATTTAAAAAAAAATTAATTTGCTTTAGATCATGATTTAAATCAACCAACCCTGGTGAGTGACGAGAAAGTGTTTTGGAAACAGTAGACAATGATACTCCAGCTTTAGCAGCTATTTGTGTTTGAGTGTTGCCTTCTTTATGGAGAACAATAATTTTCAACCTATTCTTGCATGAAATTTCTTTATTTGGAGCCAATTATACTATCTTATCTGTAAAAAAAAAAATTAGAAGTCGAAACATTTTTTGTATCAAATTTTAACAAAGATGATGGTAAACTAGGGGTGTGTGAAAGGGTTAGTTGCTGGATAGTGGGTAGGGTTTAGACACGATGGAGCAGATGGGAGTGAGTGAGGAAAAGGAAAATCGCTTCCGCTGAAAAGTGGGGGCCTTCGGCGAGTATGGAGCGTAGACGGTCGGGTATAGGATTCTTGGACGAGAGAGGAAAACACCCGTGATGAAGAGCGGACAGGTTCGGGCATTCGACCAGGAGATGCACGACAGTGATAGGGGGCATGGCAGGTAGGGCAGAGCGGCGCTGGTGATTTAGCCATAAGGTGTCCATAAATAATGCGGGTGTGTCCTAGGCGGAGACGGGCTAGAATCACTCCTTTATGGCGGGACCGGTGGAATGAGGAGGCCCAGTATCCTAATTGTGGTTTGATCTTGTGGAGTTGGTTGTGTGTGGCCTGGTCCCATTCCCGTTGCCATATGGAGCGGAAGTGGGAGCGAAGAGTCGGGAAAAAGTCGGAGAAAGGGAGGGGCCAGGGAGGGGCCAGGGAGGGGCCAGGGAGAGGCCAGGGGGAGGCCGGCAGTAAGCAGGCAGTCTTTGCCGTGCGGTCCGCCTCCTCGTTACCCTGGATGCCAACATGTGCCGGGACCCAGCAGAAGGCGATTGTCTTATGTCGGAAAGCTGTAAAAAAGTGGAAGGTTTGCTGGATGGTACATACGAGCGGGTGAGGAGGGTTAAATCTCTCTAGGGAGAGAAGTGCACTTTGGCAATCTGAATAAATGACGGAGGAGCTGGCATAGTAGGTGCGCACAATATCGAGGGCCTCCATAATCGCGAAGAGTTCCGTGGAGAAGACCGAGGCCTCGCGGCGCAGGCTGACGCCTCGAGAAAGCGGCTGGGACAGTATCACCGCTGAGGCCGCCGCACCAGCCTCCGAGCGTGAACCATCTGTATACATGGGGACTGCGTCCGGGTGTTGGGTTGCGTGTTTTCAGAAGAGTGACCTGTATACCGTAGCGCTCGTGGTAGTCTTAGGTAGGGCACACAGGTCCCAGCAAAACTTGATAGGGGTGAGGAGCCAGGGGGGGTAGATACCAAGGTTGGTACCAGGCCTGTGGAGCCGGAGCCGGAGCCGGAGCCGGAGCCGGAGCCGGAGCCGATAAAAAATGTGTCAGCTCCAGCTCCAGCCCAATACAGAGAGTTCATATTTAGATACAAACTTTTTTATGCTATTTTTTTTATATTTTGAATGATTTCCAATTGGACTTAATTTTTTTCAGGAAATGTGTTAATTTTTAGAAACAAACTAGTAAGCTTAATTTTTAAAAATTGAAAATATTAAGTTTCATTCTTCTTTTTTTGAGCCATTTCATAATGACAACTAGATCTCAAAGTCAAACAAAGTCCGCATTATTTGAATACTTCACAGTTTCTACAGATGGAAAATATTTCATTTGTCACTGTAAAAAAGAAAATAATGATGAACAATTATGTGAAACTAAAATTAGTTCTTGTACAAGCTATGATACAAAAGTACCAACCCAGACTGGCAAGACATCAAATTTAAAAAGACATCTACAACGATTTCATCCAAAAATTTTAGAAATTGTTATTAAGAAAGACGGTGAAGCAAGTCAAGCATCCACCTCAACTAAAAGTAAAATTTGTCCTGGGGGACAATTGCAAATGTCACCATTAACAAGTTTCTTTCCTAGTAATAAAGTTACTGTAAATATGACCTCGGATAAATTCAAGTAGTACATCATAGAAATGGTGGTAAAAAATAGTATACCTTTATCTTTTTTCGCAACACCAGCTTTTTTAGGTCTTAATGGAGAAATGGCCAGTAAACTCCAAGTTTCTTTGGATAGAAATAGCATTAGAAAGATTGTGATTGAAGATGCCACACACAAAAAGGAGGAACTTCAAAGAACTCTTAAGGAGCGCTTTGTGTTCCTCAAAATGGATGGATGCACTCGCCATAGAGTTAATTATTTTGCCATTAATGTGAGATATATAGATGACAACAATAAAAAGGTGACTCGGACACTGGCAGTAAGGAATACACATGCACATCACACCAGTGAATATCTTTCTAAGTTAGTCGAAACTGTCTTACAAGATTTTAAAATAAAAAAAGAACAAGTTCTATGTATTGTCACTGACAATGCTTCGAATATGCTAAGCACTATTGAAAAACTAAATAGAGGGACAATTACTAAGGAAATAATGGAAAATGAAGATGACATTTCTGAAATTGATTCTGCAAATGAAATGAGTGACAGAACATGAAGAAGTTCTAGATGATATTGCTGAAGAAGCCACTATGCTATCTCATATTCAACACATGCGCTGTGTTGTGCATACATTGCAGTTAGCGATAAGGGATGGATTAAAAGAACGACATGTAGCAACTATGATCAGCAAGTTCAGACAGGTAGCCACTGCAGCCAGAACACCAAAAATATACTCCATTGTGAAGAAACATTCAGGTATGGGAGCTATTTTAGATCAAGATAGTCGGTAGGGCAGCACCTATTTGATGATTAAGCGTTTGCTTGATCTGAAACCACATCTTGAAGACCTGGCAAATCAAAATGTCTCTAACTGAAAATGAATGGATGCAATTGACCCAATTAGAAGTTCTGCTTCGTTACCCTTTTGCTGTCACTAAAAAGTTTCAAACAGAAGAATTAACTTCTGGTGAATTCTTGTTGGCATGGAAAGAATTAATATTTCGTCTCAATCAAACAGGAGGACTACTTGCTGAGGGAATTGTTTCTTCGATGAAGAAAAGAGAGGTATTACTATTAGAAAATGCAATTGTATTAGCTGCTGTTTACATAGACCCAATGAACAGAGTTCTATTAAATGAAGATCAAAAAGCTAAAGGAAAAAAGGCCCTCTATGACATTGCATTGTGCATGGAAAAGCTGGTATCTGAAAAACCAGACGCCCAGAATGAAGATAGCAGCATTACCAACCAATCATCCTCTTCAAATGATGAGGAAGATTTCACAAAATATTTGGACAGAATAGATAGATCAAATGCAAAATGTCTCAAAGTAGAATTAAAGAATCCTCCACAGATGAAAATAACCAAATTCAAGCAAGAATTCTATGCTGAATTAAAGGAAGTAGAAAAATACAACCGCTCCTCTAAACTGACAGTTGACGATGTCATACCCTTATATCCAAAGATTATAAGGAATGTAGCTAGTATTGTATCAGCTCTACCACCCACACAAGTCAGTGTAGAACGCCTCTTTTCAGCACTGAGAATAGTGAAATCTGATTTAAGAGCATCAATGAAGGATGACTTAGCAGAAGCCATTTTATTTCTGAGGACAGGCATGTAATGAAGATGTGTAGAAAGTAATAAAAATTATTTTAATTTTTTTAAAAGGCTACATTTTCCAAATAAACATTCTATAATACAAACGAATAAGGTTTTTTTTTGTCTTTCTGTAAAACATTTTTTTTTGTCATGAAAGGTGTAGGTAATATTATTATTAATAAATTATAAAAAAAAAGCCACAAAGGCATAGCTATAGTCATTAGAATTTAGATTAATAGCTGCAACAGCCTTTGGTCTAAATTTTAAAAAGTAGCCTGATGAATCATGTGATGGTGAAATGTTTTGTGTGGCTGCCTGCTATGGCCTATGAGTAGCAAGGTACAATTTCAAGAGATTTATCAATCATTAATATATGGTGAGAGGAGCCGGAGCTGGGCATAAAAAAATGCTGGAGCCGGAGTTGGAGCCAGAAATTTGAAAATGCTGTAGCCGGAGTTGGAGCCAGAAATTTGAAAATGCTGTAGCCGGAGCCGGAGCTTAAGATTTTGGTGCCAGCTCCACAGCCCTGGTTGGTACCCAAAAACTCAGCACAATATTCTGCTGTCTTTTTTGTACTTCCAGCATCTACTACTGAAATCAGATATGGCTTTTTTCTATTATGAATACCGTGCGCAATAATAGGATCATTACCTACTGAACTCCAGCCATCTTGTATAAGGGTAATGGTACAATCATCAAGATTAAGGTCATTCTTCATTTCATGGATTACTTCATCATTACTTTTATTAACAGATCAGACGCCAACCTTGTCCTGTTTGGTGATTCATATCCTGATCTTAGACCTTTGATTAATTTTATAAATTCTTTATTTTCTAAAACGTTGAAGGGTATGTTAGCTGAAAAAAAGAACCTTGCAACCTGTAAATCTAATTCTTCCTTCTGGTCCACAGTCGTTCTTACCACAAATGGTGTAAGTGATCTTTGCCTTTTATGCTTTATTAGTGTTGAATGACAGAATGTGGATGATGAAGAACCCGCACTGGTGTCACTCATTTCAGGCACATTTTCACTTATAATCTTTGGATCATCTTTGCCAGAAGCCAAAGTTGGAGGAAGTGAATCAGTTTCAACTGATGCTCCAAATTCGAGTCTCGGCATACCTCTTGCCTCATTTTCAAAACATTCCACTTTTCTTTTACTGCATTTCTCTAGATGATGTTTCACACTCTCAATTTTTCGAGTGATACTTTCTTTGCAATAATTGCATAGTACTCTAGTAGGCTGATCACTTAATAAGGTCACCTCGTCCCATTCGCTAGCTTTAGATCTTCCACCTCTATAACTCTGAGTTTGGCATCTTAAAAATTCAAATTTCAGTTAGGTCTAAATAAAGCCGAAATCTGCTGTTAAGAAATAAAGGAAAGATCTAAAATTAAAATGGAGAAAATTCTAATATGTCATTATCATCTCTCATATCTGAACTTTCTGTGAAATAAAGATATCTCCAATAGTATATATATTGTAGATTAGATAAATAAATTAATAAAATAATAGATATATTAGGCACTACATAATTATCGAACCTTGAAAAAAATTTTCAACCCATCAAAAACCCCAAAACCCAGTTGAGTTGGGTTTTTTCCAACCCTGGTAGATACTGTATGAAATGGGAATAACTGAAGGGGCGGGCATGTTGGAAAGGTCAAGGAAAGAGGGGACCGCTTCAGTGAAGTGCCAGCTCCGTCCCTGGGGTGGGAGTTCAGAAACCGCCGCGCACAGAAGCGGAGAAGGTAGCCTCCGTGCACGGAGGTATGTCCTCATGAGGAGCAGACCCCGTCGGAGGCGAGAGGGAGGTAATTGCAATCCACTCGGAGGCTGGGGAAGAGCGGAAAGCACCGGTGGCGAGGCGGAGGTCTCTATTAAGGACAGGGTCCAAGATACGGAGGCAGGCGTTGGAGGCTGAACCGTATACTACACTACCATAGCCCAGCTTCGACTGCATCATGGAAGTGTAAAGGCGAAGGAGAGAGCGTCGGTCTGCGCCCCATGTGGTGTGGGAGAGATGATCTAGGAGAGCGAGGGGACGTCGGAGGGATTGCTTCAAGTGCTTAAGATGGGGAACCCAGTTGAGCCTTCGGTTTAGTGTCGCGCCGAGAAATCGCATGAAGGGGCCAATCCTCAAGAGGACTGCCGTATAATGTGACAGAGGGAACAGGAAGGGTTGCGGGTCTTCTGCTGAAGAGCATACACTTGGACTTAGGGTGGAGAGGCGGAAACCCACCGACGTCGCCCACCCTTCCACCCAGTAGATGGCGAGCTGAATTTGCCGTTGAACGACGGACGGCTCTCGCCCTGCGAAGTAGATCGCAAGGTCATCCGCGTAGATAGAAGAATGGATGGTGGGTGGAATGCATTTTGAGACTGTTCATGACGATGGAAAAGCATAGAACACTGAGGATGCTTCCCTGTGGGACCCCGTCCTCCTGCACGAAGGTGCCAGAGAGGACTGAGCCCACCCGGACTTTGAAGGTTCGGGAGGAAAGGAAGCCCCTGATGAAGGTCGGCATGGCTCCGACGAAACCTAGATGTCGGAGCTGACTAAGGATCATTTCCCGACGGGTGGTGTCATAGGCCTTCTGGATGTCAAAAAAGAATTGATAGGACGAACGGTCCCTTGTCGAAGGCATCCTGTATTTCTCGGTTGAGGAGCAGGAGGGGATCAGTGGTGGAGCAAAATTGTCTGAAGCTGGACTGGGTAGCCGGGAAGGAATTACTATTTTCAAGGAAGAACGATAGTCGCGTAGCGACCATTTTTTCGAAGATTTTGCAGGAACAACACGTCAGAGCGATTGGTCTGTAGTTTGTGGGATCGAGGGAATCTTTGCCGGGTTTGGGGATAGGGATGACGTGGGCCTCCCTCCACCTGGAGGGGAAGGCGCCCACTATCCATATGCGGTTGTACAGGTCTAGCAGGAAAATTTGTAAGGTAGGATGGATGTGCTGGATCATGCTGTACGGAATACCGTCCGGGCCGGGACAAGGGGATCGTCGAGGCGCCAGTGCCGCCTGTAGTTCACGCATGGTGAACAACTGGTTGTAGGTGCTGTCTATGGACGGAAAAGAGGAACTATTGTTTGGGGAGGGTACGAGGGAACTAACTGCGGAGGAAGAGACTGTGGCGAAGGTAGAAGCTAGGTGGTTTGCCACCAATTTGGGCTCGCATAGGAGTCCATCGTTAGTCCGGAGGACCGGGGGTCGGGAGGGGACATGTCGCCTCTCGACACCCCATACCTTCTTCCAGATGGTAGCCGAAGGTGTGATGGCGGTGACGCCGGACACAAAGGCACGCCAAGAAGCTTGGCACGCTGTCTTCATTGTACAGCGGGCGATGGCCCTGGCCCGCTGCATCTCCGTGCGATGGATGGGATGGGGAGTCGCGTACGGTAGAAGCGCCGAGTAGCCTCCTTCTTGGCGCGTACGGCCTCCGCGCACTCCGGGGCCCACCAAGGCACCCGTTGGGCGCGGGGGTAGGCGGAGGATCGTGGGATGCTAGTGCACGCAGCCGCTACAACGACGAACTCGAAGTACGTGATGCACTCGTCGGAGGATGGGAAGTGGGCCGTCGTAAGGGTTGTACAGTATATGTATCGTTGCGGAAGCGGGACCAATTCGCTTTGGTCGTAATCCACCTTTCCGGTACCCGAATGGTCTGGTCGGCCCAATTGAGCGAGTGGGGAAGAGGGAAATGGTCACTTCCATAGTCCTCTTGGAGGACTTGCCATGTGAAATCTAGGATGGCATCAGTCGAAACGAAGGACAGGTCTATACAGGATGGAGTGCAGGTGGTGGCATGGTAGAATGTAGGAGAGCCATCATTGAGGCACTCGAAGGAGAACTCGGTCATGCCAGTAATCAGGGTGGTGTGTGTGTCGCCCCACAAGGGGTGGCGACTATTGAAATCGCCCAGTAATAGAAAGGGCCTGGGGAGTAATTGTACCACTTCCACCAGGTCATCGTGGGAGATTTGAGCGTGGGGAGGGAGGTATATTGAACAGACGGTGTACTATCTATCCAGGGAAAGCCGGGTAGCAATCACCTGTAACGGGGACCGGAGAGAGAGATTGTGGAAGGAGACTGCGTGGTTTATGAAAATGGCAGCCCCCCCCCTTCGAGTGCAGGTAGGAGACGGGGTGGCGATGTAGGAATATCCAGTAGGGCAGGGCATGGGCCTGGTCCCCAGGATTAGCTCCTGGAGACAGACACAAACTGGACGGGAAGTGGCAATCAAGGAATTAAGACCTTCGTAGTTCGCGAATATTCCTCTGCAGTTCCAGTGCACTATTGTAGTTTTCAGAGGATCCATTAGTTGATGAAGGGCCTGGGGAGTAATTGTACCACTTCCACCAGGTCATCGTGGGAGATTTGAGCGTGGGGAGGGAGGTATATTGAACAGACGGTGTACTATCTATCCAGGGAAAGCCGGGTAGCAATCACCTGTAACGGGGACCGGAGAGAGAGATTGTGGAAGGAGACTGCGTGGTTTATGAAAATGGCAGCCCCCCCCCTTCGAGTGCAGGTAGGAGACGGGGTGGCGATGTAGGAATATCCAGTAGGGCAGGGCATGGGCCTGGTCCCCAGGATTAGCTCCTGGAGACAGACACAAACTGGACGGGAAGTGGCAATCAAGGAATTAAGACCTTCGTAGTTCGCGAATATTCCTCTGCAGTTCCAGTGCACTATTGTAGTTTTCAGAGGATCCATTAGTTGATGAAGGGGGATGGGTAAAGGCGTAGGTACTAGAAGGTCGGAGTGTGAAGGGAGATCTGGGGTTCGCGAAGGTGAAGGATGGGGGTCAGGAGCATGGCTGGCTATCTGCCGATCACCAGAGAAGGAATCAGTCGGCCAGTCGATCTCCGCGGAGATTGCGGGGTCGAATCGGCCAAGCGAGACTGGAGGCGTGGATCACGGCAGTTAGGAGAACGTCGTGGACTGAGAGGGTGAGAAGTATCTTGGTGGGCTGTGTTCGGGCCAGGAGGGGGGCGCTTTATTTCCCAAAGTGGCGCCTCACCGTCTGTCCGGGGTTTCACGGCGAACCCTGGGTGGCGATAGGGGGTACCAGAAGGACCGGGAAGGTGGGAGGAAGGGGGAGACGTGCTCAGGGTGGCTAACAAGGAGGGGGTCGGGGATGTTGGGGGGCAGAAAGAGATGAACAAGAGTGGTCTCGTGGAGGGGTGGAAAAAATGGCACCAGGAGGCAAGGGTAGATCCATGAGAATCATGGGCACGGCCGAGCTCCCTTCGGCCACACCGTGTAGCTGCGCCAGAGCCGCATCCACTGGATCCTCAGGGTAGAGGATGTTGTCCAGATTGGATCTCGTTGTGGGGGCGGGTCATGTAATTCGGCAACTATTGTGAGTGTGTGTGGGTAGATTGGTGGGACTTCCGCGGCGGGAAGATACTGTATGGTCCTTGTAGACGAAGAGGGCGGTGTTTGGGTCCGAGCCGTCTAATTAGATCTAGGGGAAGAGGGAGAGAGACGTTGCAAGGCCGGAGGGTCTGGCGACTCGCTCCGGCGTCTCCGCTCTAGGCGGTAGGTTCGGGCGTGTGGCGTGTGGCGTGTGCAGTGTGTGCTGGGAGGGCAGGGTGTCCTGGTTCCAGACTCCTGGGGAGTCTGTGGCAGGCGAAGTGCGTGAAGAGAAGGGATGGTGGAGGGACAGGAGGCCGTCGGGTCCTTCCTACGAGGATTCCCTTTGGGAGGAATGGGGAGCAGCGGTCGAGGGGGGTTTCAGCGGCAGGTCAGGGCGGCGTGCCGAGATGACAGAACCGAGGGCAGCGGCGTAAGACCCCCCCCCGGCCTCACCTCCCGACTCCGCACCCTGTCTCGCGCCTCTCGGAAGCTAAGGAAGTCCGCTACCTGCAGGCCTCGGACCTCCTCCTCGAACCTGAAGAACAGGCATTCGCGGGATGAAGAGGGGTGCGCGCCTTCACAATTGGAGCATTTGGGTGTGTTGGAGCACCTGTCAGGGTGAACAGTTTGTCGGCAATGAACACAGTTGGTGCGGCTGCCGACAAAATGAGCTAACGTGTCCAAACTTGTTGCATTTAAAGCAACGGGTACGGGTCTGGTGTGGGATGTATGGGCGGACAGAAAACTCGCAGGACGTGCGGTCTCCCATACAATGTGGCCAGGAGGGATTAAGGTATTGAAGGTAAGAAGCAGACGCGGGGTGGGGGAGGGGGGTGCCTCCCTTTCGGGATGTGAAGCTATAGATCTTAGTGACACCCTGGGATGCGAGGTCCTCCAGGAGCTCGTTCACTGCGATCGACAATAGGCGGGTGGAGTAAATAGTGCCCTGACTCTGGTTCAGGCGAGGGTGTGGGCAAACGGACACCGAGCATCCAAGGACCTCTGTGAGGGAGAGTAGGGCTTTCGTCTCTGCGTCTAAGCGTGATTTTATGAGGAGGGAGCCATCGCTCTGTGGTCGTACATCATAGCGGCTGGAGTTGCTGTGGGTTCGGATAGCCTAGAACGTCCGTTCAGAGTTGGACGGAAGGGACCCAGAGGTAGGCCGGATCACCAGGAATTTGTGGATACCTGGAAGGGATAGGGAGGCTGTAAAATCGAAGTGGACTGGGATATCCAACGGTTGATAGGATGGCCGTGAATGCCGACTTCTCCGTCCGCCGCGGGGCTCTCTCCGTGGGGAGGTGGGCCGACGGCAGGTGAGGGGGTCATACGGGGAGAGCAAGAACCGGGTTTTGGGGGCAAGTCTTGGGTGAAACTTGACTTGCCCGAAGGCGGCTGAGGTGGGCTGGGGCGAGACCCATGCTCCAGAGTCTATGTCCAAGGGCATATTCAAGGGACGGACTGGGGTCGGCAACGGAAAAGGAGAGTGCAAGCGTTCCGTTTCCAGAGGAGGGGGTCAACCCCATCAGGATGCGGTCTTCCAGTGGTAGAGGACTCGAGGGCCTGGTTGCCCACCACCCGAGTGTTGATAGTAGTAGTAGTAGTAGTAGTAGTAGTAGTAGTCCGAGAATAAGAAGCAGTAGTCACAAGCCGAGGGAGAAGAAGAAGCCATAGCAAACAAAAAGCAGCTTCATCCCCCGCGCGCATCCAGCCACCACCGACTCCAACAGGGGAAAAGCGAATCGTGGGCACACTCGGTCCCACCGCTGATAGATGTCACGCAGGGGAGATACACCCATACCCAGTCCCCGTGCCTAAAAGGCGGTCACTCATCCAACGCGCGGTGAAAGATGGCAGGGACAGGACTTGGGTTTGGTTGAAGAGCGACAAGGGTGAAGGACAACCACCTCCCACGCCCAAGGGCCTAGGAAAGAGTCAAGTCAAGGTCCAAAACAAAGCCAAATGCACCGAAGAAAGATGCATTCCCACATTGGCTACAGAGGGAGGCGCCCTATCGCTCCGGACAAAGGCAGAATCGGCCAAATTTAGCCGATTCTCTTGTAATGAAAATTTTAAAATTTCAAATAATCAGCAAAATAAAATCTATATTTAAAGAAAATTGAACACCAAAGAACATTATGATAATTTACACTCATTTCAAAGTACAATATATAAAAATATTTTACATTCACAAAAATGGCAAAGCATAATAAGTTAAGTTGTCTATAAATTTACATTTTCTCGCCTAGCTAATCTCTAAATATTATAAACTATTGTAATGTAATTGTAAGGTCTATTTTTGGTTCAAATTCACTAGTATATAAAAAGTTGTACTGTGGTACCTGTTTATATAGACTTGCAGTAATCATAATGGAACCTTGTTACTGTATGAGACTAGTAAACTACATGGAGTTCAACGCTGTATACGATCATATTAATTGGCTATCTTTATGAACACAGACATTACAATATAATTACCTGTATGTCAATGAATGCACATTCATTTGTCCTTTAGATATATATGTCTGTGTTATATGTTGGTGGACTCTGTTGTCCCCCCTCCACCCCACCTTCCCCCAGATGGTGTAATGCGCGAGATGAAAACAAGAATGTAAGGAGTAAATCTGAATTTGAAAAGTGAATGGCAGCTGTCGCAATGATTCTGGCTAGAACAAAATGAATTAATCCTTTCGTTCATGAATTTTAAATATTCAAAACTAAATATTTTTAAGCTTCACTTAAATTACACACATTTTTGGTTCCTTTTCTGACAACTAAACATGTAGAAGCATTTGTAAAAAAGTTGCATTTTAGTATGATATACAGGGTGGCACAAGTCAGGAACCATACGCACATTTTATTAAATTATAATGTTCGAATTGGTGGCCTTCCACTTGGACACACTTTCTGGCGCGTTGAATGCATGATGTTTGAACATTCCTTAACATATTGGTACTGATTTTGACACTCAGATGTGATTTTATCCTTTAGAGAACGTATGGTTCTGGGTCAATCAGCATAGACTACCAACTTGAGATGGCCCCACAAAAAAAGTCAAGAGGCGTGAGGTCTGGAGGCCTAAGTGGCCATTCGACGGGCCCTCGCCGTCCGATCCACTTGCTTGGGAATGTTTCATTTAAAGAGCTCCGGATGATGGTTGTGAAATGTAGTGGTGCACCATCCTGCTGAAACCACATCTCCGCCCGTTCTGCCAATGGAATGTCGTCCAGTATGGGCATTAGAAATGTTTGCAGCATATGCAGATATGTTTCACCTGTTACATTGTCGTCGAAAAAGTACGGACCAATTAACCAATCCCCCCAGAGCACATGACACCATAATTCATGGATCGAATTGCACATGTCCTTCCTCCATCCAGCTGGGGTTCTCACTGGCCGAATAGCGTGCATTATGCTTATTAACACGACCGCTGAGGTGAAATATCGCTTCGTCGCTGAACATGATCCTTCGTTGAAGCTGTCAATGTTGTAGAAACCACTGGTAGAACTCTAACGACGGTCTGTGTCGTCACCTGAACGAGTTGGACTTCGTAGGGGTGGGAACGATTTGTTGTAAGAATTCGTTGAATGGATCTTCTGGAGACACCCCTTACATGGGCTGTTTTTGAGGTGATTGAGTACCATTAGTGATGTTGCTGCATTGGTTGAACTTTTTGGCTTTCCACTACGCGGCCGATCATGAACAGTTTTCCACCTGATGCCTGAACAACTAACTGGCGGCCTCTCAGGGTGTTTGTCATTAAAAGCAGTAGCAACTGATCAGTGTGTGTTACCACGCCTTGCACACATTAAAACTATCTCCACCCATTCATCTATTATCAATTTCTGTGCCATAGGTTCAATAACAAATCTGAAAACCAAAAAACACATTAAAACATTAAAATGTGCCTATGGTTCCTGACCGTAACTGAAAGGGTTAAGAAGTGTGAAATGAGATTACTGAAAGCGAATGTAAATAAAAGATTCTTGTTGAAAGAGGAGAATCTGCATGTAATATTGTGGTGAAAATCTGTTCAACAAAGATGTACAAGTACATTGGACATTCAAAACAGTGAAGCAGGGAGGCAAGCAAAAAAGCCTTGGGAGGAAGAAGATGCACGAGTGTAAGTGAGCAAGAAATTTACAAGTAAGTTTATTGGTACCAACATTCATGTATGGATGGATGGATGGATGGATGCGGAACGCTTGTCTGGCATAATGGTTCACTGTCAAAAGTGAGACCAGTTGAGATGAATAATTTACAAACATGACTGGTATAAAAATGGTAAATTGGCATGCGCGTGGGTGTGAGAAGTATAGGAAAACTGCATAAAACATGGAATGATATAATTAGTACATTTGTGAATGAACATAGATGGAGTTCATGTAAATGTGGCACGAGAGCTAATGAAAAAGAGGAATGTAAATGGTTTATGATGCGTGTGAATGGAGACATTGGTCTCACCTGATGTACCACCAGAAGTATACCCCAAATCTTGTAACGAAAGGCAACACTGGATCCCTGAGGTTGGGAGTTACCTTATTCCTTGTAGTGATCACTACGCATCCTTGTGTAACTGATTTGTGTGTTTGATCCTGTCCTGTGTTCAAATGTCGTGCCAACCCAATGGAGAATGAGAAACAGGGTTTTATATCAGGGTGGCTGCTGAAAATGTATTTTAAATTTCCCTGACTTTTCCATTGCCAACCGCAGACCATCCAAATGACCTAGTCACAGCTTGACTGATCGTCATGAACTTTTTTTTTCGGTTAATTCAAATGTGAAAAAATAAAATGAAAGCCCACCAGGGCCCACCCCAAGCCAGCCTCCAAGTGTACCTAACTCCTTCTGACGCTTTAGGTAATCATTGTAGTGCCCTTTGGCATTTCGACAACTCAAATCCCTGACCTTTCCAGGTATTCCAGGTTTTCCCTGACCAAAAAAAAATTTCCCTGACTTTTCCAGGTATTCCAGGTCAGCAGCCACCCTGTATGTATGCATTAAGTAATGAGAACTTTAAATCATTTTTGGTAACAAGATCACCCAAAACACAGATTTGGGTCAGCAATGAACTTTGATAGTTACGAGCTAGAGAGGGAATTTATGGAGCTGATGGTGATCAGCAGCGAAAGTCGACCTTTATGCTCCGGGTCTAACCCCTAGCCGCCGCCAAACCAAGGGAATCTTATATCATGAACTTTGAAACAAAAAAAAAGAAGTAAAACTCGCCTGAGGATCCTCTGGTTGGGTAGCTGGGGTATCATCTGCCCCCGTAGCATCGGCGTCTGCCCCAGTGTCTGTCGCTTTTGTGCTACTCCCTCCTCCACCTCTTCTCTCTTCCTGGTCTAACCCCTCCAGGTATGGGCTAATGTCGTCGTCATCATACATCTTCAGAGGCTCCTCCTTTTCAACTATCGCTAAACTACAATTCTGCAAAAGAAAATTCTCTCATCATATCTCCATTGTTGTTGTTCTGATGCTCCATAAACTTGATGCAAAGACGATTAATGGTACCACAGAACTTAAATAGACTCAGATTTAGGAGGCAATTATAATTAGGTACGCCGAAAATATTAAGTAATATGTTGCGTTACCCATTGCATTTCTGAGTCCTGTTAAATGTCCTAAACATCTCTCAAATAATGTTAATGAATATGATAAACCAAACTTAAATGATAACCACTTACTTTACTCGTTAATTCTACGTCGTTAGGGAGAGTATCTCTAAGAGCCCTCAAACAATGTCTGATAATTTCTTCTCTAGACGCATCCGAAAATTCGTCCAGATGTCTTTCTAAGTACGTACGGGAACTCTGAGATCGCGCGCCAATTGCCATAGCTTTGCAGTCATAGAAATTGGCAGATGGGCACGTTTGGTAAATGTGGGGGCCATCCTCCTTTTAAGTGAAATGGATAGGGAGTCGCAATGTATTGAAAACGTGAATATGGTGTAAAACTGCCTATTCATTTATTCTCAAACGAGCACAGAGGTCAGTGACAAAAATAAACTACAAACTAACGTCATATCCGGCGAGGAGTAACCCAACTCCATAAGGCCTCTTGTCGTAACCTTGTGTCGCAGTCTGCATTTTAGATCCCGCTCTCTCCATCAACTTATTGAGCAAAAGTGGTCTGTTGTGACTGAATCTCTCATTTAGACATTCTGTTCTCATGAAACGAGACAACACTCGAGCGTCGGCTGTTAAACCTGCAGTCAAAAACTAAAAATGAGTAAGGTGTATGAAGTCAAGCTTTCAAATTAATTAATAAATGAAAAGAACTCTAAAAAACTGCTTGAAGTTAGACCTCCAACTTTTTTTTTTTTTAAATGCAAAATACTCACCTGAAATAGAGATAGCAATATGCGTATCAATAGGAATAATTTTCTTCTGATGAGCAGCTAATTCTGAGGAAGCTCTTTTCAAAGCAACTAATACTGCATGAGTCTTACTTTTGACACCCACAGTAGCAGAGCCTTGTTTTACAGCTTCCATGGCATACTCAACCTATGAAGAAGTTGGAGGTAAAGTAAGTGCCTTTTAGTTACAGACTATCAATAAACCTAGATTTAGTGATGGGACAATACCAAAATTTTTAATGATTCCGATACCACTAAAAAGTCTCGATTCTGATATGATTCTCGATTCCGTTTCATATTTTTAAATATAATTCTATACTTGTTTTTCTGGAAATTGTCATATTTTACTCTGGTAAGATTAACTATTTACATTATGAGTATGGTAATATAAATTATAAATTATAATAGATTGGTTTAAAAATAAAAATAAACTAAGTTGTAACAATTCATTTTAATCTTCTTGATTACACATCATGGATATACATGTTTTAATGTATAGCTACAATACAATAAAAATAAAATTTGTTATCCTCTTTCATTTAAATTTTAAAGTTTACATTGCAAAACTGGTTCAATTAAAAGTTTAAAAAAATCCTTTTACTCAAAAAGCAATCCTTACTCCTTAGCCTACAAAATGCAAATAAATAAGTGAATAAGTAAGAATTTATTTGTATTCAAAACCCAGGACCCTTAAATTATAATGCAAAAACATTAGCATCTCTCCTGTTTCTGCTCGCATTCTATTTCTTTTGGTGAATATATAACCACCAACACTGAATACCCTTTCACTTTCAACTGAAGAGGGGGGTGCACATAAATATTTTCTAGCTAGAAGAGTCATATTAGGAAAGCTGTCTTTATTAACATACCACCACTGTAATGGGCTCTCGTCATTATTTATCATTTTCAAGCCTTGATATTTAATCATTTCATTTTTTAGAGTTTCTCTTTCTTCAAGCTTCTTGCCTAGATAGTCTGCGTACTTGATTTGGCATTTGGTTCTCCCTTTGCTAATTTCTTTTTCTTCTTGATCTCAGAAAAACAACTTTCAAAACTGAAGTTGAAAGCATTTTCATTATCACTTTTGTCATCATCTGATAGCTCAGAAGAGTCTGTGGCTTGAGAAATGTGACCAGTAACAGATTTGCTGTTATTTATAGAGCATATATCTTCACACAGCCACTGTACAATAATTTCTTCAACGTTCTGATTATCATATTCATCTTCAAGGAATGTATTTTTGAAGCATGGATCAAGATATGTTGCTAGTATGAGGTTCTTGTCCTTTAAGTAAGTGTTAAATCTAGTCTTAACAGAAGCTTTCCATGCTGATAATGTTGAGCCTAGTCCTCCAAACAGTCCCTTTTCTTCACCTGTATCAAAAAAATGACAAATGACTTTCATGTTTGGGATTATGGCAGAGGCAATTGCTTCTCTGCTACCGGTACTTAAAAAATTTGTACAATCAACAAAATGCTTGAGTATTTTGAGCAATTTCTCTAAAATTTTCCATTGATTTGTTTCCAAACATGCTGGTTTTGGATGATCACTGCAGTATGCAATGAGGGCAGTTTTTTGCTCAAAAACTCTGGAAAGTATGTAATATTGGCTATTTCATCTTGTTTGAATATCCTGAATGAATCTATGTTGTGGCAAATTGAATCTTTTTTGATAATTCTCGTATCTTGCAAATGCTGGTGGTGAGTGGTTAAAATGACCAACTATTTGCTTGCATACAGATATAATATCCTTCCGCTTTCCTTTCGTATCACTTTCGCTACCGCCACCTCTCTTTTGAAAAGATAATAAATTAATTAATTTTGTTATTAAAAGTTAAAGAATCGTTTTAAGAATCGGAAATCATGGTACAATTCTCTCGATTCCGATTCCGATTCCTGAAAAATGCTCGATTCTTCCGATTAATCGTCCCATCACTACCTAGATTAACATTTTCTTAACATTACTGATGCATAAGACGAGTGTAATCACTAGCTAGAAGTCCAGCAAGAGTGGTTCACCAACCAAGAACATCCCTTACAATTATATTATGCTAATAATGAAACTTTTGGAATATGCAATAACGAATTTGATCCCTAAACCCACACATCTAATGAAAAAATTCATGGTTTGTAACAAATTTGTTTAAATTGCAGATAAGCATATCTTTAATAGCTATTCTATAAAAAAACTTGCACACCAAGTACAAATCAGAAAAGGTACATTACTCTTCCTATACCTATAACCTGTATAGTCTCTCATTTAGTTTGATAAACGTGTACAGCTATAACTGAAGTGCCTGAGCAATTCCAATTTTGACAGAAGACAAGGCCAACCATATTACTTTTTTACTTACCTGGTGAAGTCTTCCTTGAGGTGACCAAACAGTGACATCATTATCATACTGATTTCGAAACTGAAATAAACAGCCTATATATTAATCTGGCAGAAATAACTGCAACAGTAAATAAGTCCTTAGTCTACACTGTGGTTGTACAGGGTGGGAGGAAAGTCTCTAAGGATTTTATACATAAAACTATTTAGTTAACAACATTATACAGATAAGCGTGAAATGATGAAACAAGTCAAACAAAGAGTCCATAAGAATTTTATTCATACAAATATTTTGTTAAATTGTAATTTAATCTTCAAAGAGTTCTTCATCCACTATGATACATTTGTGGATTCTCTCTCTCAAACTCTTCATTGTTCTTCTGAACATATTGAGTGGAATCCTTTTCAGTTCACCATCTATTCCACAGCCAAGGGTATTTACATCTGAACAGATGAAACCAGGAGTGTAGAGTTTGTTACACAAATAAGTCCAGAGCCAGAAATCACACAGGGTAAATCAGGTGATCTGGCTGATTACTCAATGGGACCTCACTGCCCAAACCATCTTCCTTTAAGGTTGGTATCCAGACTCTCGCAGGCAGCCACAGAATAATGTGGTGGTCCTTTATCATGATGATAAACCAATTCCTGCCAATGCCATTAGTAAACTGTGGCAAAATGTTCTCTCTCAATACCTGACAATAGCATTTTCCATACATCATATCTCTCAATGTCAAAGGAATTGAGTCCTGAATAACCAAAGCACACCCAAGCTGTTAGTATAGCTGTTTTAATGGGTTTACCCAATTGGATTGTAGGATTTTTTTTTTGCAGTGGTGAACATAGTGTTTGTTTCCTTTACTCATGAAACTGAAGACACAGTCATCTGAAAACTTTGACTTTCAAAGGAAATCTTGATCACTGTTAAACTTTTGTCGCATTGTTTCAGCAAACTGCAGCCATCTATCAGAATCATCATTGTATATGAGCTGAGAGTAAATGGGTTTATAATTGTGGTACCCGTGATTTCAATATTTTTGCTACTGAAAATTTGGTAATACCCAATTCCTGTGCGACTTTTCTCATTGAGGTTGTTGGATGAACTTCAAAATTGTCCAGGACATTTTTTTTTGTTGCTGTCTCCTGTCACCATTACTGGCCTACTGCTTCTTGGATGCTCTTTTATCAGGCACCCAGAATTGAAGAGTGGTTGCATTTGGTAGTGGTTTATTATATTTTTCTTAAAATAAACGCAAACTTTCTTCACAATTATTAGCTAAAAGAAATAGCCCATGATACAAAATACATGTTTTCTTCATTGCTATATTCCATCCTTACTGACATGGCATACTGACTGGGGCTAGGGCCTAGGGCCTTCCTATTTTAGGCTAGGGTCATTCCTGGCAGGGTTGGTACCCAAAAACCCACATCAATTTACTTCTCAAATTTATTTTTAACTTGGCATTTTTTATAATATGGTTATGCAGTCTTATATATTAACAACTATAAACTATAGGGTCATTCTCTGTCAGATCAACAAAAAAAAATTGAAATTAACACCCTCATCTCTCATATTTTGCTGAAATTTGGTTTATAGGGAGTTTGTGAGCCCTGAATCCATTTCTGAAATTATAAGGTCAATCTGACCAACGGTTCAAGAGATATGACCTCGGGCAATTTGAGGTCACTCGCGAGGTTACTAACATTTGGCGAGCCATAACTTGGGTAATAATTGTCATAATTATATAAAAGTATATATATTTAGAATCAGAAAACGACAAGGAATCCAAATATGCAAGTTTTAGAACTCTAGGTTAAAAATAAAAAAGTTACACTGTAACCAAAATTTGAGGTCACGATTTGACCTCTGGGGTATCAAATGAGAATTTTTTTTTTAAATGTAAAAAATGAAGGCATAGGCATTGGCTATTAGAATCAGCAAAAAAAAGTTTGTTTATGTTAGTATTTTCATGTAACTAACATATAAGTGAACACCATATTCATAAGTTGTGCGTCAATTCTACCTATTTTTTCACACAAGCTCATAATTTGACCTATAGAAATTAAAATTACATTTTTTATAGATATAAAAAACAAAGTCAGAGTTCTTGACTAATAGAAACAATCATAAAAAGTTTGTTTATGTTGGTACTTTTCATGTAACTAACTTATAAGTGAACACCATATTTATAAATTGCTTGTCATTTCAAGGAATTTTTATATCTTAGCTATCAATTTGACCTCAAGCTCCAAGAATTTAATAAAAATTGTATTTCACTGCTAATCTACACTGGCAATAATAGTTATAATAGTGAAAGGGGAAGACTAAGCTCACATGTAGCCTAAACAAACCTGTTGAAACATGTTGCTACTTGTCTAAGTGCAGAATCAACACAGATAGTTGCAAAATTCCTTGTCTACAGGTTAGTACAGTTCCAGCCAGCACTGTGGGTGGCTGGTGGGTATGGTGTTTTAATGAGCCTCAGAGACTATCAAGGCCTAAAATATTAAGTGTGTATAGCTATATATTTTCTAAAAAATATATATTACCTAATTGTAAATCCTATATCTTTACAGATCAAAATACAATGGTTCAGCACTTGAAATACTGCCAGGACCCTATTCAAAAACACAAGAAACGCATAACAATCAATCTTAGAAAAGTGACTGATGTACTTGTTGAAAAATGTGCTGGAAAAGTGAAAAAAGACTCATTGTTGTGTGTGAACTACTGGACACTCATAATGAAAAACCCCACTATACTTAGTACCACTGAAAACAACGAGTCTGAGCAGGATTCAAATGAATCATCTACTATCAGTGGCTTGAGTAACATCTCTTCAATTCAAGATCTGGACAATGACAGTGATTGCTTGATAAAGGAAAATCCTTCAACTTCAGTTGAACCAGTTCTAGCATTTCTGGACCAAACACCAGTTAAAAAAAGTAAGTAATAAATTAATATAATAACTTATACTTTACTACAAGGTCTGTTTGATCTACTATATAGCCAATTATATAGCATTTAAGGTACTATAATTAATATTTAATTACTAATATTCAGGTGTGTGAAACCTTTTTTTCTGTTCTTTTCAGAAGGGCTGTCATTAAGCCAGAAAAAGCGCAAGGCTCGTGGTAAGCTATCATCTGCTCAGAAACACCTGAAGGAGAGGCTAGAACTCAGTTATGGTGTTCAAATTACCGAGGAGGTAAGTGATACTTCAAAACCTGAAACTAAATCTGAAAAACATCTAGACAAATTAATGAATGAATTGAAACAGTCATTCCTGGAGAGCAAATGTCACCATCACAAACTACAAATATTGACACTCTCACCATACACAATTGAAAAAACAGCTAGTTTCTTTCAAACTACAACATACATGGTGAAAAGAAGCCGTTCACTTAAATCAGAACATGGAATCCTTCCGAAGATTCCACTAATGAGCAAAGGAAAAGTGATATCTGAAGAACACAAAGATATAGTTAGAAGATTCTATGAGTCAGAAGAGGTTAGTCGTATGTGTCCTGGCCAAAAGGATTGCGTGAAAGTTATCAGTGCTGAAGGTGCAATGAAGGTGCAAAAACGATTGGTCCTCGGGAATTTAAGAGAGATGTTTGAACTATATAAAAATGATGAAAAGAATCCCAAAATAGGATTTTCCACATTTGCAAAATTACGGCCATCATATTGTGTGCTTGCCGGTAGTGGTGGGACTCATTCTGTCTGTGTCTGCACATACTATCAAAATCCAAAATTGCAGCTGGCTGCATTGGGAGAAAGAGGTCTTTCATACAAGGATCTTATGGATTACAGTGTCTGCAGTACAGAAAGAGAGACTTGCATGATGCAACTTTGCAATGATTGCCCAAGAGAAGAGGGTGTCCTAGATTTTCTTGAGTTACTTGACAGTGTGAAATCAGCTCCAAATGAAATATCTTACAAGCAATGGGTGACTGTTGACCGTTGTACAATGGTTGATAAGGTGGAGCCACTTCATGAATACTTATCATCCCTAAGCATGAAAATATCCTGCATGGTTCGTCATCACTTTGTTGCTCAGCAACAATCACAGTACTTCAAGCAGTTGAAAGAAACACTACCACCTCAGAGCGAGGTAGTTATAGTAGGTGATTTCTCTGAGAATTATTCTTTCATTGTCCAGGATGCTGCCCAAGGGTTTCACTGGGACAATTCACAGTGTACAGTTCACCCTTTTGTCATCTATTATAGATCATCTGCAGACCAGGAACTTAGCCATTTTAGTGTCTGTTTCTTATCTGCATCACTAAAACACAACACTATAATGGTTTACTCATTCATATTGAAGCTTATGACATATGTTAAATTCAGATGCCCACAATTGAAGAAGGTGCACTATTTCTCAGATGGATGTGCTGGCCAATATAAGAACAGATACAACTTCACAAATCTCTGTTACCATGAAGAGGATTTTGGTCTGTCTTGTGAATGGCACTTCTTTGCTACATCCCATGGCAAAAATGCATGTGATGGGATTGGAGGAACAGTGAAAAGAGCTACTGCTTGTGCCAGTTTGCAGAGAACTACAGAGAGGCAAATTCTTACACCAGAACACATGTTTCAGTTTTGTGAAGAAAACTTGAGCAAGAAGATAAATTTTTTCTTTGTAACTACAGCTGATTTGAAAGATGCAGAAGAACGGTTGGAACATCGATTCAAGGATAGTAGGGCTATTCCTGGAACTCAGAAATATCATAGATTTGTTCCCCTAAACAAGGAAGAACTGATGGTGTATCCCATTTCAAGTGGCATTGGAGAAAAGAAAAGAATAAGGAAAAGTCATTTTACTAATGAACCTGCAATGCTTGGTAACCTAAAATGTGTCAAACCAGGAGAGTATGTTGGCTGCATTTATGACATGCAAGTTTGGTATGGAATTGTGGAGGAATATTGTGAAGAGTTTGATGATTTCACTGTGAACTTTCTACATCCCTCTGGGTCATCAGGATCAAGTGCATATTATTATCCATCAAACAAGGATTCATGTGCAGTGCCAGGACATCATATATTAACTGTAATGAGTTGTCCTACCCTAAGAGGAGGCAGCAGAATTCAATACATTTTTCCACAAAAAGAAATTGATGAGAGCATCGAGCATGCAAAAATTGTATTAGGCTAGCACATGAATCCTCTAAGTGTCTTCCCCTTTCACTATTATAACTATTATTGCCAGTGTAGATTAGCAGTGAAATACAATTTTACATTTTTTGCCTTTGTTTTTATATCTATAAAAAAATGTAATTTTAATTTCTATAGGTCAAATTATGAGCTTAAGTGTGAAAAAATAGGTAGAATTGACGCACAACTTATGAATATGGTGTTCACTTATATGTTAGTTACATGAAAAATACTAACATAAACAAACTTTTTTTTGCTGATTCTAATAGCCAATGCCTATGCCTTCAGTTTTTACATTTAAAAAAAAAATTCTCATTTGATACCCGAGAGGTCAAATCGTGACCTCAAATTTTGGTTACAGTGTAACTTTTTTATTTTTCAACCTAGAGTTCTAAAACATGCATATTTGGATTCCTTGTCGTTTTCTGATTCTAAATATATATACTTTTATATAATTGTGACCATTATTACCCAAGTTATGGGTCGCCAAATGTTAGTGACCTCGCAAGTGACCTCAAATTTCCTGAGGTCATATCTCTTGAACCGTTGGTCGGATTGACCTTATAATTTCAGAAATGGATTCAGGGCCCACAAACTCCCTATAAACCAAATTTCAGCGAAATCTGAGAGATGAGGGTGTTAGGCACTGGTTGATCTGACAGAGAATGACCCTATAATTAATGTGATAAGGCCAATATAAATTAAAATTTCCAGAAACTATTTATTTGACACGTTTCATTATGAGCCTTATATCTAATACTGTACCTAATTTATCTATCTTCTAATTGGCTACCTATATCTAAAAATAAATCAGGTTTCTTTTCAGCTTTATAATTTAAATAATTTAAGTGCTACCTAATATTTATTATTGATCAGTATGTTCAGCATCTTTTGACCTTAGGTGGTGGTAGATTCGAACCAACATTTCTGCCTTTTCTTTCCCCAACCTATTTCACATTTTACTCCATATCAAGCCAAATGTTGAAAAAAATCTTTCCAATGATCCGGAACTGGCCGGACAACTATGAATAGATCTCATAAATTTAGCAAAACCTAATGGTAACCTGGTCTCTTTTTTTTACTTTCATTTCAACAATTTTCCACCAATTACTAGCTGATGTAGAGCTCACTATACTATCTTTGAATAAATAAGGAGGAAAAATTAGTGCGTCTTTTAAGTGGAATGCATAATATCCTGCCATGTATTCTGAATTTATTTCAATCAGCCATTCTTCAGCCTCTTCCTCTTGAACTCTATTCAGTTTTTGTCCTGAAAAATAATAGAACTGTGTGGAAACAAAAATAAAGCTAATAATATAGATTATATAATTTGTTACGGTATCTAATTTACGCTAATTGTTATCTAATATGGCAATGCCAGATGATTTGATTCAGATTAGAGAAAACTCTTCTGCCCATAGTTGTTACCTATGTTTTATATATTGATAGTAGTTAAGCATTTAGGTCCTATTTACCTTCATACTCTGGGTCAGTTATATTTGCCAAAAGATTAAATCTCTTAATATCTTCTCTGTATAGAGCTAATTTTTCATCTTTGATTAAATTGAGCCAAATTTCAATAGCATCAGATAATGTTGTATTATCAGCCTGCAACTGTAACAAAAAAATAAAAACTATAAAGTTATACAGGGCTATTCAAAATGATTCACCTGATTTCAAATGAGAATATTTTTTAATGTTACAAATACAGTGTGATTTGTGATACATCAACCAAAAGAAAAACTGTCAAAATTTTGTCTCTCACCTCATAAATGCTCTATGTGACTTCCCCTAGTACACGAGCAACGTCGACACAATAGTCGAATTCCTCCCATACTCGCTCCAGCATGTCCGTTGTCACTGACTCTACGGCAGTAACAATGCGAGTTCGGAGCTCATCCAAAGATGTGGGCAACGGTGGCACGTACACAGTATCCTTAACGTACCCCCAAAGGAAGAAGTCGCATGGTGTAAGATCCGGCGACCTAGGGGGCCAGCTGTGGAGCACCAAGTCATGGGGCCCACTGCGACCAATCCAACGGCGAGTGAGCACTTCGTTGAGAAAACGGCGAACATCCAAATGCCAATGAGGCGGCGTCCCATCTTGCTGGAAAATGTAGTCGCCGGAATCTTCGTTCAATTGGGGAAATAGCCAGTTCTGCAGCATATCCAGATAGGAGTGACCAGTCACTGTGTTTTCCATGAAAAAGAAGGGGCCGTAAACCTTTGCCCGGGAAATAGCACAGAAGGTGTTAACTTTAGGTGAGTCGCGCTCGTGCTCAATTGTTGCATGTGGTTGTTGCGTGCCCCATATGCGAAGGTTGTGATGGTTCACCTTGCCACTTAAATGAAAAGTTGCTTCATCACTGAACACCAGGCAGGGAGCAAATTCGTCATCCTCCATAGCCTCCTGCATAAGATCGCAAAAGTTCTGTCGTTTTAACTTGTCCCCCGGCCGTAGAGCCTGCAACAGTTGCAACCTGTATGGCTTCATATGCAAGCGCCGTCTCAAAACACGCCAAACAGTCGTCTGAGGAAGTCCCAATTCTCGACTGGCGCGGTTTGTTGATTTCCTCGGGCTACGTTGGAAACTCTCTCTGATTCTTTGCACATTATCCTCAGACACGCGCGGTCGTCCTGTGGACTTGCCTTTACACAAACATCCTGTTTCCTCGAACTGCCGATACCACCGACGGATGCTCTGAGCACCCGGTGGATCTGTTCTGTAACGTCGACGAAACTCACGTTGCACTGTGACTACCGATTTACAGCTCGAAAACTGCAACACACAAAATGCCTTCTGCTGTGCGGACGCCATTTTCACACTGACTGTTTGTTGCTAGGCTAGGCCACGGCGTGACTTTGGAGCCCTCTCGCGGTGATCTTGTAAAACTCAGAGATTTCCTCTTTCATGTGGTGTATGCCCAGTTGATGCATGGTTGATAGGTACAGAAGTATTCTCAGTTGAAATCGGATGAATCATTTTGAATAGCCCTGTATATGGCTGAATGAAAACATCTGTAAACATTTAGAATTATGCATTGTTAGAATTTATTTTTTGGTGTTACAAGTTACAATACACACAAAATGAAGTGTATTTTAATTATTTATTAGTAGTGCTTTAGTACAGGATTCTATAAATAAAATGTGCACTATAAGTCTATAAAATATCTTGAAATTAATATTGGTATTTAAAGTTAAGTAATTTTAACTGCATAATATAAACACACCTTATCTAGAGCATTTCCAACAAGTAAGAGTTGTGACTGTAAATTGAGTGCCTCTCTCTGTATAGATAAGTTATCTATCAATTTTCTGATGATGTGATCAATGGCTTTCAATATGCTCTCCTCTTATTTCTATATATAGAGTAATTTGACAAATAGGTTTTTATGCATTCTAACTGAGAATTCCATCTGGTTTCATTTGGTAGTTGTGGCATCATACCTCCTTTCTCCATTAACCAACCATAAAATATAAATTATTAGAAATATTGCTGGATTTGACAGCATAAATAAATAAGCCTATGCAACTTATTAATGAGTCATGAATTAGGATTCACACTGGTGACAGTGCTAATGCATAAAAGTAAAGCTGACAGTAGCTAATTTATTGGATTTGTTTTTAGTTTGCATGAGGTTGGTGATGGTTTCAGAAATATTTGTTAATTTCTACCACATGCTTGAGAGCTGATTTTGGGGAGACATCTTTTTCTACCAAGTTTAGATGGTGTGCCGAACAGCCATAAGTAATAAGACTGTAGTTGTCCTCCTTAAGAATTTCTCTCATTCTTATCATTTTGTTTTTATCATCAGTGCATATAGCAAATACCTGAAAATAAAATGTCATAACTCGTAAGGAACTGAGCATTTGAGTATACCAAGGCGGAGAATTGCATTCAGTTTATAACAAATAAAATGTACCTACAAAAAAGTTATACTTACATCAATGCCATATATTTCTTTAGTTTTTGTTATTGCTTCTCTAGCTAACTGTGCACAATATTCTGCTGTCTTTTTTGTACTTCCAGCATCTACTACTGAAATCAGATATGGCTTTTTTTCCAAATGTTATGAATACTATGTGCAATAATAGGATCATTACCTATTGAACTCCAGCCATTTTGTATAAGGGTAATGGTACAATCATCAAGATTAAGGTCATTCTTCATTCCATGGATTACTTCATCATTAACTTTTATTAACAGATCAGATGCCAACCTTTTCCTGTTTGGTGGTTCATATCCTGATCTTAGACCTTTGGTTAATTTTATAAATTCTTTATTTTCTAAAATGTTGAAGGGTATGTTAGCTGAAAAAAAAGAACCTCGCAACTCGTAAATCTAATTCTTCCTTTGGGTCCACCGTCATTCTTACCACAAATGGTGTAAGTGATCTTTGCCTTTTATGCTTTATTGGTGTTGAATGACAGAATGTGGATGATGAAGAACCCGCACTGGTGTCACTCATTTCAGGCACATTTTCACTTATAATCTTTGGATCATCTTTGCCAGAAGCCAAAGTTGGAGGAAGTGAATCAGTTTCAACTGATGCTCCAAATTCGAGTCTCGGCATACCTCTTGCCTCATTTTCAAAACATTCCACTATTCTTTTACTGCATTTCTCCAGATGATGTTTCACTCTCAATTTTTCAAGTGATACTTTCTTTGCAATAATTGCATAATACTCTACTAGGCTGATCACTTAATAAAGTCACCTCGTCCCATTCGCTAGCTTTAGATCTTCCACCTCTATAACTCTTTGAGTTTGGCATCTTAAAAATTTAAATTTGAGTTAGGTCTAAATTGCTGTTAAGAAATAAAGGAAAGATCTAAAATTCTAATATGTCACTATTATCTTTCATATCTGAACTTTCTGTGAAATAAAGATGCCTTTTTAATATATATTGTAGATTAGATAAATAAATTAATAAAATAATAGATATATTAGGCTGTACATAATTATCAAACCTTTCTAAAAAAAATTTCAACCCATAAAAAACCCAGTTGGGTTGTTTTTTTGTGAAAACTGAGTTTTTGCCAACCCTGGTACCTTTCAGCTGCATTTAACCTAATCCTGTCATTTTTGTCACTTGTTAAGATAATCAGATATAGCTTGTTTAGCATTATTTGTAACTAGTATTTAACTTCAAAGATTTGCTTATTGCTCATGCTTGGTTTTATGTTGCTTACAAGCTGCTTAAATTATGTGGGATTATGTTTGTCATGATTGATATCATTCATATTTACTACTTTTATTATTTTTAAGTTATTTATTTTTTATTCTAAAGTATATTCATTCAATAATCAATCCATTCTTACCAGTGATTAATGATGAAATCATGTTGATTGTGATATAATTTATTATTATTAATTGTATCCTGTGCATGTAACTAATAATTTTGTGTTGTCTAGGCAACCAGTTGGAATCAGTGGGAAGTCTACCAGCTAGCTCAACTAGTCCAGATACATCCTGCTGGCATTGTGGATCCAACTTAGTTGGACCTACAAAGTCCATTGGGGTTGTGTGTCAGCTACAGTTGACCATTCCAGGTCTGCCACTGCAATCAGGCTTATGAACCAGAAAGACTATTATCTAGCCATTTACTTAGAAATCTGGATTACAGGGTCAAGTTTGGAGTGTAGCTGGGCTGGGACAAAGTTCCACATACTTTAAACAAACCATTTCCTGTGCTTGTCTCCCACTTACTTTCCTTTGTTTTTCTCTGCTAAACCTCACTAATTATTGTTTGTTTTCCAGAGTTTTTCTGTTAATTGTAACATATTGCCAGTGTTCTGTACATTTATACTTTTATAGTAAAAATTGTAATTATTCTAGTCATAACAAAAGGGATAAAAAATAGGTTGGTTTATTTCTGTCAGGTTTGCCTCAGAATTCCAGTTCCTTTCTTGGACCTTGAGTGATTGGGATTGTTTTCCTGTGGAGATGAAAATCTAACAGATTCTTGGGTACTTGTAGGTTATCTCCCCCCCACCAATTTTGACAGAATATTTTCATTAAAACTAACGAAAATATCACTACTTAACCTAACCAATTATCAAGGGTGTACAGTTGATCTATTAGTAAATAATAAATACTATTCCAGAAACAAACAATATATAATTAATAATAGATCAACTGTACACCCTTGATAATTGTTAGGTTAAGTCATGATATTTTTGTTAGTTTTAATGAAAATATCCTGTCAAAATTGGTGGTGGTGGTGGTGGGGGGGGGGGGGGGGGGGCTACAAGTACCGATTCTTGGGAAGTAGTTTATAGTTAATGTGTGGATTGAGCCTCACTAATCTCCTAGAAATAGACAGCTGGTGCGAGAGAGTCCTGACCCAGAATAAGAAGTTCATTTGGTTAGAATTTATAATTAGCATAATGATCAGAACTGGACTATAAGTGATTGAGAACCTAAGTAAATAACTGGTATATGTATACTTTAGCATCGGAAATTATAACTATTAATAATAATTAATTATTAAAAGTATTAAAATGATATTAAAACTGACAAATGTTATTAATGGATACAATCAAATGCGCAAATAAGTTAGTTTCATATTTATTTCTCCATAAGAATTCATGAATATAACTGGGAAATAAGGCACATGAACTGCTTACAGCATACTCAAATGGAGCCTGTGAACTCCTAATCATCATGCTCAGTATAAATACAGAAGACAATACTAGTGAATATCTACCGGTATAGCCCCCCAGATAGCTCCCATCTAGAGTTCACTGAAGTTCTGGAAAAAATCAGGCAATTCCCAGCTATCGTAGACTCAACAAGAGAATTAATCGTTACAGGAGACTTTAATCTCCCAAACTGCACCTGGAACCAATATGGTGGTATGAAATCAAGGACAAAAAGGTCCAAATCAAAACACCTGGA
The DNA here is from genome assembly GCA_023014485.1 of Bathynomus jamesi. Classification (NCBI taxonomy): domain Eukaryota; kingdom Metazoa; phylum Arthropoda; class Malacostraca; order Isopoda; family Cirolanidae; genus Bathynomus; species Bathynomus jamesi. Next base: position 214,733 of record JAJOZX010004127.1, read on the forward strand.
TGAGTTTATAGAAAAACCCCTCCTAGTATGTACAGCATGTTCACTGACCAACTAGAAAAAATAATATCCTAGATTTAGTGCTGACAAATAATGCAACTACAATTGACCACATTGTTATAACACCAACTATACACTCTAACCACAATGTCATGCATATTCGCAAACTCGTCTCTCCACAAATGTAAGCAAGACCCATGCCAAATGGACTTGCCATACTCTGATCTAAACCTGCACAAGTCAGACTGGACATCAATAAATAATTGTCTGGGAAAAATAAACTGGGAAAATGAATTAGAAAACCTAGAACCAAAAGAATCCTGGAGTAAAACCACAATACCTGCTATCATCAGCATTATACAAGCACACACCAAAGAAAAATGATATTGCAAAGCAGCACCTGACAAAAGAACACAGATACAGAAGGACACTGACAAAGCAATTAAGTGATACAAAATGTAGTAACATCCAGAAACAGATACTGATGTTAGAACTTAAAATAAAGGAGTCAACCATAAGAGAGAATATTGATAATGAACACAAAGCTATTGGCATTATAATAGAAAATAGCAAATTCTTCTTTAGCTATGCTAAATGCAAAGCAGTTATCAAAACTAGCATTGGCCCATTGCTTGCTAAAGATGGACTAACTCTTACATCTAATCCACAGGAAATGGCAAACATTCTACGATCTCAATATGCTTTAAGCTGGAGTACCCCTGTAGTATCTAAGAAAATAAGAACTACAGCATTCTTTGATAGAGAAGAAAATGACCAAGACAGACCATTATTGGAAGACATACAAATAACCACTAGAGATATACAACAGGTAATAACAGAGCTACCAGGGAGTTCAGCTCCTGGTCCAGATGGAATTGGAGCCAAGATTTTTAAGGAATGCAAACATACTTTATCTCTGCCTTTGAAAGTCCTGTGAAGATCCTCACTAGATGCCAGTAGAATACCACCAATCATGAAACAAGCAAATATTACCCAATCTACAAAGGAGGCGAGAGAAAGGAAGCCAAGAACTATAGACCCACCCATATCCTTGACTTCCCACATTGTCAACTTTATAGAAAATGAACATCTCTTAGAAGACTTTCAACATGGCTTCAGACAAGAGAGATCCTGTCTTACTGAACTTATAGACCATTGCGATACAATCCTACAATATTTGGGAGAAAACCACAATGTTGATGTAATCTATTTAGACTTTGCAAAAGCTTTTGACAAGGTTGACCATGGTATATTATTCCATAAACTAAAAGAACTCTGTATTTGTGGAAAAATAGGAAAATGGATCCATGCCTCTCTCTCTCTCTGACAGAAAATAAATAACAATTGTAAATGGAGCAAGATCTATAGAAAAAGAAGTAATAAGTGGGGTGCCGCAAGGTATATACAGTACTGGGACCAAGTCTATTCATTATAATACTAAACAATATAAACTGTAACCTAGGAAGCTCTCTCCTGTCATTCGTGGATATCAGAATACTAAGACCAATCACAGAAAAAGAAGACTGTGTAGTAGGGTGGAGTTATTTTTATGAAAATCAATATTTCAAAAATCAGGGGTGCTAGATAGTGGTGACCCCCTTACTCAAACGACCTATTACTCGAACAAATCATTACTCGAACCGAAAAATTCGGAAAATATAAAAAAATAGGGACTCGTTACTCGAGCGCATTTCCATTACTTGAACGCCCGAGGCGTAATGCGCGTACAGTATATTTGTTTGAGCGTTTGCCCGCCAACACAGCTTCCCACGCTCTTCAGTTCCCACTCAACTGTAAAGTAAAGTTAAGCCTTTACTGGTCTACCACTCGCAAAATCCTCGGGTGTTCAAGAAAAACAACGTCAGGATAACAGACTTGAATGTGATGTGGCGCTCGAATTCAAAGGCATGGGTTACGAGGCTATTCTTTTTTGAGTGGGTCACTGAGGTGTTCGCCCCCTCAAGTGAAGTCGTACCTTGAAGAGCAGGGTCTTCCCCTCAAGGCTCTTCTTGTGATGGATCATTTCAACATCCTTCATGCCATCCGGATCATCGTCAAATCCTGGGCTGCTGTGACTACCAGGACATTGAACTCTGCCTGGAGGAAGCTTTGGTGGGAATGTGTAGCTGATCGCGACTTTGAGGTCTTCCAGGAAGCACCTGTTGTTCCTGCCATAGTGTCTCTAGGGACGTCCATGGGCCTGGAGATGGATGCCGACGACGTGGAGGAGCTCCTGGATGAGCACAAGACGGAGCTGACCACAGATGAGCTCCAGCACCTCCTTGAGCAGAACAAGCAAGAGGCTGAAGATGAGGTCTCCGCTACAGAGGAGGAAGAAAAGAAGAACCTGCCTTCTGAGAAGATCAAGAAACTCCTCAGCCATTGGGAGGCAGTGCAGGCCATTGTAGAGGAGACGTTCCCTAACAAGGCAATTTCAGACAGATGTGTTGATATTTTCAATGACAATGTTATACGCCACTACTCGAATATTTTGAAGGGTCGTCAACGTCAGGTTACACTCGAACGCTGGATCAAGCCCTCTACGTCGGAACCCAAAGTGGATGTTCCTGACGTTCTTCTGGAAGGTGATTCACCTTCCAAAAGGTTCTAAGAACCTACCTCCCTCTCCTCCTCCTCCAACCAAGCCCATCATCAAGCCTCCTTCTGGTAAGTACACTTAAAACCTTTTTTACTTTTTTACTTTAAATTTTATTAATTTTATTACTAATTATTAATAAAATTAATAAAATTAGAATAATTATATAATAATTTGTATAATTAAAGCATATTTTAAAGTTTAAAATTCGAGTTTGGGGGTCCAGGAACGCATTATTTCTATTTCTATTAATTTAAAGGCAATTAATTAGTTTGTTACTCGAACTTTTCATTAGTCGAACCGCCTCCAGGAACGAATTAAATTCAAGTAACGAGGTACCACTGTAGTTGTCAAATGTCTAAAAATGAATATTGGTAGTGGTTTTGGGTGGTTGCAAGTGATACTGCATCAGCAACCACACCCTATATGTACCACATCCATACGCAACTGTAAAAAACCTGTATTTTGCCTATTTTGGGTTCTATAATAGGTAGAAACACAATCTAAAAACTGTTTATGATTGTTTTTGATGCTGATAAAATTATTTCCAAATGTATAAAACAGAGTTTTAACACATTTTCATGAAAAAATAATGCATATTGACCATATATTACAAATTTACACTATAAAATTTCATCATATAAATGTAGAATCTAAACAAATTCTTGCTTTGTATTAAACTTTTTTATCAGTTTACAGGATTTTATACACTGCCAGATCATGCCATCTCTAGTAATATTAAAAAATAGGTTTTTTTATGTCCATTTTTTTTTTTTTCTTTTTTTTTTTTTTAATAATTAATATAGATATTGCCAATTTAATTATAAGGTATACTTTTGCAATGATATATATTATAAAAATAAATAATAAAATAGGCCATATGGTATCAGTATAATAGAATGTCCTTTTCAGCCTATTTACAGAAAAAACTGGCCTCTTTCTTGCACTGAAAGTCTTGTATCTTGAGATCCATTAAACTTGCGAGAACACTGGCTAGGAGCTGACTGCCCATTGTCCAACCTTTCCAGGACTCTCCCATCCATGCCTCGGATTTTGAATCTCCCACTTAACCCTTTCAGTGCGTGTAGTAAACTATGTTTACCATAAAAAAGCCCGACTCAGGACGCATGGTAAACTATGTTTACCATTAAAAATCTTCTCTCAGGACGCATGGTAAACATTGTTTTCCACGTTTAATAAACAGTCTATGAACCCCCTCGTTCCTATTAGAACAACGTAGTTAGTTCCCTGACTAATATTAGACATCAATATGGTGGTATTTGGCATCATCTTTTTATTTTCTGACTCTCAGCTCACCAGAGGGGGGGGAGTGAAATAGACTCCCCCAATCAGTTCAGCATGGCATCCACAAGCAGTAATAAGCGTAAAAAATCCTCTCTAGATGAGAATGAGATAAACAAATATCTCTCAATGTGTTCTGAAAGTGATATAGAATGTGAGTGAGGATGACTGGGCACAAGATAATGTACGGGATATTATACAAAACCGATCTAGTGACGATGATGAAGAAAATGTGGTACTTTTGGAAAGAGATCTGCCTAAAGCAACAAAATCGAGCGAGAATTTTGAATGGCAAGAAATTGGTGAAAATATAGGCTGTACCAGAGGTGGGTGGCAGTTTACTGGTGAAAATAAAGTGCTCTTCAATGGTCAAACTCATACGATGTATGATGTTTTTTGTGAAGTTTTTCCCAAAGAAGTAATTGAGCTAATGGTTACAGAAACAAACAAATATGCAACTCAATTTCTGGCTGCTACACCTAATCTGAAATCAACATCTCTGTATAGTGCATGGGTCCCAACTACGTTTACAGAAATGAAGCAATTTATAGGGCTTTTACTTCTCATGGGTATTATACAAAAACCCAAGATAGGTATGTATTGGTCAACCGACAGTTTTTATGCTACTCCAGTATTTACAGCAATCATGAAAAGAGACAGATTTACCAACATTCTTTCTTTTTTGCATTTTGCTGACAATGCAGATGAGACGTTGAAGGAAAGAGGGGGGAAGATGGTGAAATTGCATGACTTTATTGAGTTGATGACATCTGCTCTTGAATCAAAATATTCAACTTCTCAGAATCTAAGTTTGGATGAATCTTTGTTGCTGTGGAAGGGCAGACTCAGTTTCCGGCAATACATAAAAATGAAAAGATCACGTTTTGGGATAAAAAATTTCAAACTTATGGATGAAAATTGTTACTTTGAAATATAAAATATATACCGGGACCATGGAAACTGTTGCTGATTTTTCTAAGACTGAAAGTATTGTAGTATGATGGAAAAATATTTAGGAAAAGATCACGTCTTCACTGATAACTTCTATACATCACCAAAACTATACAAATACCTTAGTGATAATAAAACTGGTGCCGCAGGGACTGTTAGAAGTAATCGTAAGGGCTTATGCCATGCTATGAAAACTATGAATGTGGCAAAAGGAAAGAAACTTGCCTTTGAGACTCCTGAACTGCTTTCCCTTGTGTTTCATGACAAGAGAAGAGTTTGCATGCTCTCCAATTACCATTCGAACAGTGATGTGACAGTAACACGTAGATCAAAGGAAGGTCAAGTCGAAAAAACCATTCCAGCTTGCGTACATGAATACAACAAACATATGGGATATGTAGACCGAACAGACCAAATACTGCATTATTACTCTGTCCCAAGAAAGTCTCTAAAATGGTATAAGAAGCTGACAATGCATTTGATTCAGGTGCGAGTACTAGATGCTTGTGGAATTTATAATCTCATAAAAAAGGGAAAGTTCCCTTTCTAGACTTTTGCCGTGAGATTATAAAAGGACTGACATCTGCAGATGAACCTAACTTGAAGAAATCAGTAGTTCCAAGACTAGTTGGAAAACATTTTACCAAGAAAATTACATCAAATTCTGAATGTACCCCAAGACCAACAAAGAGATGCAGGGTATGTTATGCCCATGGGATAGAAAAACGAGTACGTTTTCAATGCGAGACATGCCCCAATACCCCAGGGTTATGCGCCGAACCATGTTTCAAAATTTATCACTCAGCATTTAACTTTTAGTTAACTAAATAAAGATAATATCATATTTTATTTCATTTTAACCTTTATTTTTTTGTTACCCATGAAAAAATTGAAAATATTATTGATAGAAAACCTATTTTAAAGGCAAACAAAAGACAAAGCAAAAAAAATAATTCAAGTTTATTTTCTGGCGTATTTATACGCACAGCTTTCGTTCTGGGGTATCAGCGTGACACGCACAGGGCGTATCAGAATGGGACGCAGCGAAAGGGTTAACTATCCTTTAGACCCGCGATGACATATTCCCCCCCCCCCCCGAGACCATCCATATATATATACACATACCAATATATATATACCAATATATACATAAATACTTATATTACACATATTTATATCTATTATATACCCCATACATACGCATGCATCCAGAATTCCAGATACATACGCATGCATACTCATATATATACCTACACAAACTCATACACTTCTATTTCGCCCTTTCATTACCTCCGAGATCATTTAGCACATACAGTAATATCCATATAGCCAAAAGAAACCAATTAATCACAGAAGAGCAGCAAAGCTAGTATTTATTAGTGTTGAAAACTGGTTTTCAACCAATTTGTAAAATTCCCCTAAAAATCGAAAACCAAAAGAAAAAAAATGGTTTTATCGATTGATTTTTATTTGGCTCAAACTTGCGTGAATGTGCAGCTACGCGCTACAGCGCACAAAAAATAACTTCGAATACATTACCGTACCTATTAAGTTAAATTGTGACAAACTGGCAACTGCTCTTCAGTATAATTTTTGCCTATCTGGCAACTCGATCTTCAGTTTGTCTCATCATGTAGGCTGTAGTGTAGAGTCAGTCGACTAAAGCCCTATTCACAGTATAAGACCCTTAATGCCCTTTGTTTCTTAAGATGTCATTTCCAAAATAGGGATAAAATCTAAATTAATTTATATATTTTTTCTTACATGAAGTCAATTTTCTGTTTTCTAGGTAAAGTTTTTTTATTAAAAAATTTTATTTCAATGTTTTTTCCAAAATAGAGATTTTATTTTTGTTCTTTATAATTTTTTTACAAAAAGAAGTTTATTTCTTTCTAGGTATAGATGTTATATTTTAAAAAATTATTTCAAATCTAAATTGTTTGAATAATGTATTATTTTTGCTAAAATAAAATATGTCAAAGTTGTCATTTTCTTATTCATATGCATACATATGATGCTGCATTTTTGCATTCTTTTGACCAAAAAATAGGTGATAAGCTATGCTTGTTAAGAGTTAAAGTCAGTACCTTTCAATTGTGGCTTTTAAAAATTATTATACTTTTCGGTCATAACCGGTTAAAACCAGTTTTCAAAAAAGATCGATTAAAAACCGGTTTGTAAAGTTTCAATTATTTTTCAACACTAGTATTTATATCCCAAAATGCAAAATTCCAAGAAAGTGAAGTAAAACATGGTGCTACATTGGCTTCGTCAACATCCAAATCTGCAATAAGTACCAGTACCTGTGATATTGAAACTATATGCTCTAATCAATCTAGTGATAATGATTCTTCAATGGAAATAGAATCAGATAATGAAAGTTAAACAGCATTAGGTTAACAAAGGTTAGAGAAAAATGAATATTTTTATTTTTTTTATTTTTCTATTTGGAATACAGGGTGTTTCAAAAGTCCATCATTATTTTTAAAATTTTATTAAAATAGCAATTACAAGAGGAACCAAATGACAATTTAGTTGCTGAGTCTACGATTCATGAGAATTTTGGTAGCATCAAACTTGGCTTCATAAGTCTACTGGAAAGTCACTGGTACACCTCAACGTGGGCACCATCTTTTTCGAAACAAGCGAGCCACCGTTTTACGCATTCTTGGCCGACATTGGACAACATTTCGGGAGTAACAGAAGCACACGCATTCCTGATCCATTCGTCTAGTGTGGGGAGGACTCGCGGCTTGGTGGCATACACTTTGGTTCTTAATGTAGCCCCACAAAAAGAAGTCGCATGGGGTAAGATCAGGCGAGCGAGCAGCCCATTCGATGGGACCACGGCAACCAATCCACCGATCCGGGAACTGCTTATTCAGAAATGAGTGAACCGCACGCGAGTAATGAGCAGGGGCACCGTCTTGCTGGAAAATGACTTCTTGCATGTCAGCTACAGCTGACAGTTGGGGGATGCAGAACTCCTGAAGCATACGAAGGTAATTGTCTCCATTGACGTTCACGGAATTTCCATCTTGATCCCGGAAGAAGAACGGACCAATCAGCCCAGCTGAGGAGATGGCACACCTGACGACCAATTTCGGCGTGACCCTTTCATGTTCACGAATCTCCGCAGGATTGTGAGTTCCCCAGATGCGGGTGTTGTGCCGATTGCCGCAACCAGAAAGGTGGAAGAGAGCTTCGTCGCTGAACCACATGTGCTCCAGGATCGATGGGTCTCTTTCGTAGTGATGCAGCAGTGTTTCACACATCTCCACCCGGCAATCGTAGTCTTGAGGTTCCAGCTTCTGAACCACCTGGATCTTGTACGGATACAGCTTGAGACCACGCCGCAAAATCAGTTGGATAGATGTCGCGCTGATGTTCAGTTCCGCAGCAGCTCGCCGAATGGACTTTCCTTGACTCTGAGTAAACGCCTCACGGACAGTTTCGACATTCCCTCACTCCGCCCACTTCGAGGTCTTCCTGATCGTGGTTTGTCCTTTACGGATCCGGTCTCCATAAACTTCCGGTGGGTGGCAACGATGGTGTTCCTATCCGGTGCATAATGCTGTCCGTAGACTGCCCGGAATCGTCGCTGCACTTCGACCACAGATTGAAAAACCTCCTGCTATGCAGCGATTTTACACCTCTGCTCTAGAGTCAGCATGGTAGCAGAAGAAAACGGAGCAAAACTTCAAATGTAGACTCAAAAACATTCTCAACTACTGAGTAAGAGTTTACCACAAGATGAACGTCGTTGGTCAATTAGCTGCAAAGAAAATTGAAAATCAAATTAGTGAGGGACTTTTGAAACACCCGGTATATATACAGGGTGGGCCGTAAGTTTCCATACATAGGAAAAATAAACATTTTGTTATGGACAACCATTTTTATTTATATAATATGCTCTACATGGTTACCATTATTTTGAAAACACATTTCAATACGTGTTCCCCACTGTTGATGAACACGCATTAGCACAGTTGACGTTATGCTTGTAATGGCGTTGGTGATACGTTCCTTTAGATGATTTATGTCTCGTATCTTTTCCTGATACACCATGGCCTTCAAGTGCCCCCAAAGATAGAAATCAAGGGGGGTGAGATCTGGGAGGCCACTCCACAGGACCACGCCGACCAATCCAAGCATCCGGAAACTGCTGATCCAAATACCGACACACGTGAAGACCATAATGAGGTGGAGCTCCATCTTGCTGGAAGTAAACTGGGAAGTTACCTTCCTCGTTTAGCAGGGATGGGAAAATCTCTTCTTGCAACATGTTAAGATACCTTTCGGCATTAAGATTTCCACTGACAAAAATTGGTCCAATAATTCTGTCACCCCATATCCCAGCCCACACCATCACTTTACCGGCACCTTGCATCTTCGTCGGACTCAGCCAGTTAGGGTTAGCATTACTCCAATAATGTATGTTTTGCCGATTAACCTCTCCATTGATGTAAAAATTTGCTTCATCAGTAAACAAGATCTTACGTCAAACGCATATTCTTAGGGTATCTGAAACATAAAAACAAACGTTTAATTTTTCGTATGTATGGAAACTTATGGCCCACCCTGTATATATATATATATATATATATATATATATATATATATATATATATATATATACTGGTATTCTTGCCAATCACAATTATATATACTGTATTGTTTTATACCAGTATTATGTATTTTTTATTATGTATATTATACCAGTACCTGTGATATTGAAACTAGCATATATGCTCTACCCAATCTAGTGATGATTCTTCCATGGAAATGAAGGTTAAACCAACATTAGGTTAACAAAAAGGTTAAAAAAAAGGTGAATATTTTTTTTTTCTATCTGGAATATATATACTGGTACTCTTGCCAATCACAATTATGTATATTGTTTGAAACGAAGAAGAATGTTTTGTGTTCTAGTTAAAAAATATATATACATATAAAAAATGAGGGTTTGTTTTTCCTTTATTATATACTTTTTGCGTGATTCAGTTTTTCTAAAAGATGACTATATATACTAGGTATAAACCGTATAAGCATGATAGTATAGTAAATTATAGGTAATACTAATATACTTATTAGATTAAAGGAAGAAAACTATGGAATAAATTTAAAACAATAAAAAACAGACTACCTTCATTTTAAACAAAAAACCAGCAAAAAAAACAAAAAAATGACAATAAAAAATGACTCATCACTAGCCATCTCTTCTATTGAACCCAATGACAGCTGGGTAATTCTATGAGAAATAGACAAATGAAGTACATGGTCACCTCTTCAAAATTCATGAAACTTGGTGTGAGGGTCGGTTTAGGTCCAAATTACAAATTTCTAAATTTTTTTGAAAATTGGTCAAGTTGGTCAAATTTTATGGCTTGACCAAATTTTGGTCAAATGAAAAAACAATAATTTTCAAACGTAAATATCTCGGCTCCTAATTGTGGTAGTGTAGTAAATCTTAAAAGATAAAATATGTAAAATTAACTGTAGTTTCTAAATATGTATCATTTTTTTAGGGTAACAAAAATAAAATTATTATTTTTTTTTTTTGAGATTTGGCAGCGAAGATATCATTTTTCTAAAAAAAGACCAGGAATAAAAAAATGTTTATTTGATGTATGTACACCATAATAAGTAATAAAAAGTCAGCTTATTGATGATTATTATGAAAAAAAAAATTACTAAAAAAAAAATCCTCCAAATTTTAATAATTTTTTGCTTTCTTTCCAGATTTTCAGTATATACCTAATTTTCTAGTACACATAAATTTACCTAACCCTTAAAATGCCTCAAAACACAAAATTTTGTTGCGATCCTATGAAAAAACACAAGAATAATTTTCTGTAACATCAAAAAGTAAACTCTGCCATGGCAGCTGCAAGCTATGGAATTTTGGAAGAAAATCAATTACTATGCAGCAATTGCTATGTCACAATTAAAAAGAAGCCAATTGTATTAGAACATGTTCAACGTTCATCCAGAGAGCCGGAACCTGCGCCAATACCTGAGCCAGACATACTTAATAAATCTATGGAGCGAAGCAGTAGCGATTCCACAAATCCACCACCATTGGAAGAATTTGTCGTTCAAGACAGGCAATTCAATAAAGATTGGCTCAGCAACAATATTTTACCTTTATTTGATGAAAGCCCTATTAAAACAGGTAATAAAACAATAGAGACTGTTCAGGACATTTGTTTCTTAATGCCAAATTCGTAGTTTTCTGTTTTTAAATATTAGCATCAGCACTTGAATACATATATACAAAATATTTGATATTTGATTATTTCACGCAACCTAAATTTATGAATTTGTTTTACAGCTGGATTGAAGCTGGGACAAAAACAGATAAAGGCTTCTACGAAGTTGTAGATGTAGAGCTTTCTTTGCAAAAATGTCTGAGTGAACCTATTACTTCTATCAAAGGTACTCAACAATTACATCGCTTCATCCCAATTTCCAAGAATTCGTTGAAGGTTTATCCACTCTCTCAGAGTGCACAGTCAGTCGAAATAAGAGAGCTCATTAGAGTTTCTACTTTGGTTCAAGAACATAATACTGTCTCTCAACGCGAAATTGAAACAGGCTCTTTTGTGGGTTGTATGTATGAAAATAAACTATGGCTCGGATTAGTCCAGTCCTTTGACTGTGAATATGATGATTTTCTGATAAAATTTCTCCATCCTTCGGGCGTATGTCCCTCACACATTTTTCCTGCACAAGATGATGTTTGTCACGTTCCAACAGAAAATATATTTGGGAGTATTGAAGCAAGTTTACGAGGAGGAACAAGAATACAATACATTTTTCCACTTCAAGAATTAAATAACTTTTCAAAGATGATAAAATAAATTCTATCGAATGTATACTATTTAAGATTGTCTATAATATATTTCTAAAATTTTTATCTAAGATTTGTGTATCTACTTAATAGTTATAAAAATCTTTTCAAATTCTTTTTTCTTATTATTATATTATTAGTGTCTAAAATTTGGATTCACTGGATGAGAATACTGTGTCTCAATTCATTCTCAAAGACTTGTGTACGTGTAGTATTAGGAAGAGTATTTTATACTCTGATAAGTGCTTTATAAATTAAACATTATTATTGTCAATATATTCTGTCCCTAAATATAAGAGGTTATGTATGTACATTGTACATATATTTTAAAAGATTTTTTCTCCTTTGGTTTATCTACATGTATTTTTTATATGAATTGAAAATTGTCTTTTTTTGGACCAACAAGTCTGTAATAAATCTTCGTCGTCTGAAAAAAAATTTATTACTTAATTTCAAACTCAGTTTTGAGCCTTATAATAAACTATAAGCTGACTTTTTATTACTTATTATGGTGTACATTAGGGTGCATCAGCCTATAAGGGGTGAAATTTCAAACTTCAGATATTGATTCGGCCCTATGATATTATGGTTACAATCCCCAACAAACCTTCAGTGTCCACGTTTCAAGCTGTTCTGACAATATTTAGTGGGTCCACCTCGAAGATGAAAATTTGACAATTGTGGAATTTTATGGTTTGACTAGAAAATCTTATGTGTAAGCGTTGTAGATTTTGTTTGAAAAAAAAAAATTGTAAATATAGTTAGTTTTAGGCAAGTTTTAGCCTCAATTCATGAAATTATCTGTCTTTTTAGACTTCTTTTGTATTATTCTGAGAATCATGAAGTGAGTTACCAGGATGCGGGACGAGGACCCAACTTGCCAAGCATCCCACCGACCACCTCCACCTATTAAAAATGGTATTTCATGATAAAATACTTGTAAAAATTGATTTATTGCTTATTGATATCTTAATTCTTCTTCTTTGTCCTTTTTTCTTCTAAAACAGATGATAAAGAAGCTTGTCTTTTTCTCAGATTAGGAGTGGCTTTTCTGTCAGCTTCTACAACTTGGAGAACATTTTGAAGATGTTCGTCAGTCCTTGCAGCCTCATAAAAGTCACTGCATAGTTTTACTGCCCTCTCAGAGCCATCATTTATGACATTTATAGCCAAAAGTTTTTCTTTGGAAGATATAAATGATGCTGTTGTTTTCCATTCAACAATCTCAACCATTAAAAAAATCATAGTCTAACTGTAGTGAAGAGAATATGAACCATGAGTCAACCAAGTCAACTAGTGTGGTTTCCAATCGTAGATTGGTAGGGAAATTAGGCTTTCCAAAACTAGATCCATGTCTACCTTCTGGAACCACTGTCTCAATCCTGTGTAGTTTATAGGAAAGTAGATGGTTTGTTATAGCACGAAGTTCATTTTTTGGAACCAAATCACTGAATAATACAAGAGGAATCATCTCTGATGAAAGGTACCAGAGATGATGTTTCAAAGATGTTAGAGCACTTTTTGCTATTTGCTTGTTTACTTCCTCGTATCTAAGAAGCTTTTTGTAAAGCTGCAAATTGTGCCATGGTGCATCAAAAACTGAAGAGCAGGTCATCCACCATAGGTAGTAAATCAGTGAAATGAAGGTTGCAAAGTCTCTTAGTTTCAGAATTTGTTGCTTGTTTGCAATTGTTACTGAAGGTAGTTTCGAGATATTATCTTCTAGTAATGCAATTTTTAGAGCATATATTGCTTTACTCATCCATCTGGCTCTATGTATAGCACCAGGTCTCTGAAGGGTTATATCCTTATCAGTAGGTCCTGCATTTAATTATAACACAACTAAGTCAGAAAATTGTTTGTAGTCATATCATGTATGTTGCTTTTCTATATTACTTATTTTAATTGCATAATCAGTCCATTCCTGAAGAATCTCCTGAACAGCTTTGGAGTACTGATTGAAGTCAATTTTTTTCAATTTTTCATCCTTGGAAATCCACAAACTTTTCTCGAAATCTGTTAAAGACATTAATTTCTGGTCCACTCGAAGTTTCTACTTTCATGTCCTGAAACACAACTCATAATAACTTCACCAACATGATGCCTGCATGCAGACCATAATAAAGGCCATCCAATCTCTTGTTGGATAGTTATGCATGCAGCACTCACATGTCCCGTGTTGGTTGCTGTAGTGTCAAAAACCAAGTTCACTATTGAATCAGAGCAGTTCCACAATTTCAGTAGCTTCATAACTTCTTCAGTCAAATTTTTCCCATATTGGCCACTGCCACCAGCACTAGGATGATATGATGGAATACCAAGTACTTTGAGATCCATTGAATTTCCAACTGATATGGCTAATCATTCTTCTGTAACATATTTATCCTGCAGAGTAGAAATTATTTTTGAATCCCAATGAAGAGATGCCAATTTAGGAGGATTCCAGGATTTTTTAATGGAACTTGAAATTTTTTGGGCTACTTCGCGTCTTGCTCTATCAGCTGTAGCATATGAAGTTGCCACTGCCTTAGTGTTACCACCACATTCTTCAACAAAAGCTTTTGTGAATGCAGCCTGTTGTGCCGGAGTCATTTTCATTCTTGATGCCGAAGAAACAAGTTTGGGTCTTTTCAGAATGTCATGACTCATGAGGAATGATAGCTTGAGTACCTAAACAGACTGTTGACTGTGTGGATTTTCCATCTTTTTCAGCTCCATCATTAGCTTCTGACTCACTCTCAATGGTAGTTGTATCGCTTGTGCTACTGCTTTCTAATTCAACATAACTGCAAGAAGCTTCAGTGTCTCTCAATTCCTTTTCTTTTCTCGCATTTTCTTCACATTTTAAAATTAATGCGCTTCATTTTGGATGCTAAAGTTTGATCATGAGCTCCAAAAGAAGCAATTCTATCCCCTTGCATAGATTGAAGAAATTGTATATCTTCTGGATTACTCATAATTTTTTCAGCATTTTTAATCCACAGTGGAAAAGTCATTTTAAGTTGCATTTCCATATCTTCTAGTCTTGTCTTTGTACCTCTCTTCTTTTCAATGGAATTTCTCTCAGTTTCACATTCTTTTCTGACAACGAAATTATTTTCTCACATGCTTTTTTCTCGGTAATCATTGGTATGTTGGCTTTATTGTAGAATGGTTGAATTTCTGTTAAAACAATTTTAGCTATATTTCGCTTAGTTCTTCTCTCTTTTAGACCCTGTTGCTGGTGAAATAGGAAACATCTAAGAACTTGTTCACTTGATGGCAAGCGACATCCTACAATCTTTGCATCATTATTTGTGATGCCAGGACCTAATCCAAATATACAGTTTTTTTCGTGTTTTTACATCAACTTTATTTGCACCACTTGAACAAGTTTTACCACTAGAAGTGGCTTCACTGGCTTCACCACTATTATCCATTATATCATATATCAACTATTATCACCAACATATATAAAAAACTGACCTGTAATAGAAACATAAGATTAATATTAAAGTAGTCTACATGCCTGAAAATAAGAAAAAATAGCTATAGGTATTTCATGATGGCTAATGTTTATTAATAGTAGCTATGGCTTAAACACAAGCAAACTAAACATACTAGGCCTATAGTACCTTAAGGATCATTCAATTCAATAAAATAAAGGTATATGTGAAAAAAATAATTTAAGGCAATTTATCCTAAAAATTGTCATTTTTGTAAAAGTTTAGGAGCTAGGTGGACCCAGTAGATATTAATCAATTGACCTGAAATTTTGCATATGAATTTTTTTTAGGGAATGTAACCATAATACGTAGGCCTGTAGGGCCAAATCAATTTTTGAAAGTTGCCATTTTTGATGCACCCTAGTGTACATACATCAAATAAACATTTTTTATTCTTGGTCTTTTCTTCGAAAAATGATATCTTCACTGCCAAATCGCAAAAAAAAAAAAAAAAATTGACATTTTTTCCAAAAAACCCGAGGACCACGTTGATCGAGGTAGAAGTCAATGTCTTCTTTCTTGTCCTTGTCGAACAGCAGTCGATTCTTCTTTATATCTTCGACAGCGTCAGATGCTCCGATATCCCACAGCTTGTCCAAACTGTCCGAAAACTTCTGCCATTTTCCTCCGGCATCAGTTTCTCATTTTCTGCTCTTTTGGAGTAAGTGCCACTCTTTCCACAATGCCTCTAGCTTCCGTTCGCAGTTGAGCTTTGTGATTGTTTTAATGCGGGCCATGTTCCAAAACTTTAAGACGTTGTTTACGGTTTCTTTGAATGCATCTTTCCTGTTAGCAGTGTACTGGATAACACTGAAGAAGTATTGCAAAACCTGCCGTGTTGTTGGCAATTTGCTACCACTGATGGAGGATGACAGTTGGCCAACTAAAAAAATTTCCGAGGCCGATCTTAGAGAAGGTAGCGATGTTATTTTCGCCTTTCCTTTTGATGACTCTCTATTTGTAGCTTCAAGAGTTCTTCCAGTTATGGTTGCCATCGATTTGTCCATGACAAAGGATGAGGAACTCAGACAGAATTTCAAAATGTTATGATCTGCAAAAAAAGAAATAGGTTAGGTACCTGGCACAGGCATAGTGCATTTTCTAATTACCTATATACATTATACATTCCACCCGGGTATGGTGACTCATTTTTTTTGAAAAGTATAGGTGATCGTGGTTTTTCCCATTATTTGGCACTATACTAGCACATTGGTATTACCTGTATACAGGCACAACCTTTAAACCGTTAGTCGTATGACATTGGCAGGCACACCAAACGACTTCTCTCATTAAGAGGATTCAGAAAACATCCCTACTTAATGATTTATCTTGATTCAGTAAAAAAGTTAAAAAGTGTGCATTTTTAAAAAAAAAAACTAGTAATTTCAAGGTCGATGCAAGACCCTAAATATTGATCAATTTTTGTAAAAATGGTACCAATGTGCTAGTATAGTGCCAAATAATGGGAAAAACCACGATCACCTATACTTTTTAAAAAAAATTGAAAAGTGGGCCACCCTACTCATCATGCAAACAACTAATAGGATATATACTAAGGACATTCAGAACTAGGGACAGTATGACCATGCTTACCCTGTGGAAATGACTTTCTTCCATGCATTGACTACTATTCTCAATTATGGTTTCCCCACAAACAGAATGAATTGCAAAAAATTGAGGGCCTACAAAGAACCTTTACCTCATATATTAAACAACCTGATGGGCATCAGGTGAGTAAAAACAAATTAAACTACTGGGATAGGCTCAGAGACCTTGACCTTTATTCCACAGAAAGGAGGTTTTTGAGAGAGATCCTAATCTATACCTGAAAAATTCTAGAAGGGCTTTTAGTTGCCCCCAATACTGAACCAATTGCGCCCACCTCAACAAGAACTGGCAGAATATGTCAAAAACATCACCTCCCACCAAATAGTCTGAGAAGGATTCAAACCCTTCAATATAATATTACCACTAGGCACGATTCTCACCTGTTTAACTCCTTACATAAGAACATAAGAAATTTTTATAGTGGGCACACTAAGGGCCACTTCAGCCCATCGAGGTGGGCTCCACTATGTAAAAACTGCCTGTACATTGGCAATAACCAATTTTTACAAAACTAATTAAATATCAATTTAAAACTAAAGATAGAATCTCTGGATCCAGAGGATCAAAGTCATAATATCCACAAATATGTTACACACTATAGCTATTTATAACTGACATGCAAATATATCAGATCCAAAGAATCCAGTCAATTTCATTATGGTACCCATCAATACCAGTACCATGCCAACCAAAAATAAGTCACAGTCCATATCAATTGCGGACCAAGTCACAATTTACATCCATATACATTACAATATATATACTTAAGAGGAAAAGTGTAGGTGTGGCTGTAAAGACTGTACAGTAATGTGTGTGCACCCATTTTGGGTCTCCCATTTAAAGGTGTTTGTGGGGCAAGTGAAGATCATGAGTTTTTCAATACCTCACAGTACTATGGGGGGCACCGCTCGGCAGAGGAATCTCTTTAAATAGGGTGGGTAAGTACAGAGTATCCCCTAACCCAAGATGCTGCCTCCCTATATCCCACAACACCTGTGTTGAGCTGTGGGATCTATCACCCAAATGCACATAATATATATGAAATAAACTAGTACCATTCATGCAATAAAAATGGGCTTAAACATCACCAGATGTCCCTTGCAGACATCAAACTATCCAACCTTCTTTTGAAAGAATCAAGCGTATATGAAGTCACCACTTCTTCTGTCAGACTGTTCCAAAACTTAATTACTCTGTTTGTAAAACTATGTTTTCTTAAATTTGTTCTACATCTTGGCTTAAATAATTTCATACTATGACCTCTAGTCTGATTATTGTGATCTTTAATGAAAAGAGACTCAAAATCTATCTTATCCAACCCTTTTATCATTTTATACACCTCTTTCATATCACCCCTTAACCACCTCCTTTTTAATGAGAACATGCTTAGATACGCCAGTCTTTCCTTATATGTCAATTGTCTTAGAGATGGGATCATTCTTGTTGCTCGTTTCTGTACTTTTTCCAGTTTTTCAATATCTTGTATCAAATTGGGACTATTAAATTGAATGCAGTATTCGAGGAGGGGTCTCACATATGAAATGTATAGTTGCTTTATAATATTGGGTGATTTGTATTCAATGTGTGTCTGCATGAGATTGAGTCTAGCATTTGCTTTATTTCTGATTACCACACAGTGATTTGAGGGTTTAAGTTCATTTGTCACAGTGACACCCAAGTCTTTCTCTTTATCATCATTTTTAATCCAAATTCCATTCATATTGTATTCAAATTCTGGATTTTTTGGCCCAATATGCATAACCTTGCACTTATCAACATTAAATTTCTCCCACTTATCTGCCCAGGCTGTTACTCTAAGTCTTTTTGTATTGTCATTGCTCCTGCTACTGACTTAACATTATGGCCTAATTTTGTATCATCAGCAAATTTTGAGGTTTTACATGATAGGCCATTCTCTAGATCATTTATATAGACAACAAAAAGCAGAGGTCCCAGAACAGACCCCTGTGGGACTCCGCTCAATACGGGTCTCCAAGTAGACTTATTTCCATTTAGATGAACTCCGTTTTCTATTTCTCAGCCATTCTTCTATCCAATCAGCTATATGACCTCTTATACCATGGGCTCTAACTTTTACCAACAATCTTGCATGAGGAACAGTATCAAATGCCTTTGCAAAATCTAAGTATACTATATCTACTGGCTCTTTATTGTCCAAATGCAATAGGACTCCATAAAATTCAATCAAGTTGGTTAGACAGGACCTTCCATTTCGAAAGCCATGTTGGCTATCATTTATAAGGTTGCACTCTTCAAGGAACTCAGTAACTTTACCTCTAATGATACTTTCGAGTAATTTGCAAATAATGGAGGTGAGGCTGATGGGTCTGTAGTTTTTTGCGAAGTTTCTATTTCCTTTTTTAAAGATTGGAGCCACATTTGCTTTCTTCCAATCCTCTGGAATTTCAGTACATATCAATGATTTATTAAAAATAATTTCTAGTGCCTGTGCTATATTCTTTTTGGCAGCTTTTATGACTATTGGATACATTTCATCTGGCCCTGGAGATTTTTCCATTTTTAATTTATCTATTGCTTTTAAGATATCTAGTTTTGTTACCCTTAATTCATTTATTTCTCTATCTTGTCCTGGTAGTATAAGATCAGGAATATTATTTAAATTTTCATTTGTGAATACTGATGAGAAGTATTTGTTTAGTTCTTCAGTTATTTCAAGATCATCATCTATAGTTTTATCATCTATATGGAGGGGGCCAATTTTCTTTTTCACTCTACTTTTCAAATTGAAGTGACTGAAAAACTTCTTAGGATTGTTTTTTGAATTCTTGGCTAGGCTTTTTTCCAGGTCACGTTTGCTATCTCTGATTACTTTCTTGCAAATGCTGCTTTTACTTTTATATATTTCGGAGTCTGTGCCATTTTTAGTTCTTTTGAATTTATGAAATGCTCTTGTTTTTTCTCTGATTGCTCTTTTTACATTGCAGTTTATCCAAGGTTGTTTTTTATTTTTTCCAGTTCTGATTTTACACTATGGGATATGCTTCCTTTGTATGTTCATTATTATACTTTTAAATTTTTCCCACATACTAGTTACTGTCTGTTCAGGCTGTAGAATATCTGTCCAATTTATTAGACACAGATCATTTACTAGTCCATTTATATTTCCTCTTTTAAAATCTGGAACTTCTACTTTATTTTCACTAGGTCTTGAATTACAAACAATATTAAACCGAAGGATACAATGATCACCTGAACCTAGTGTTTCTGAAACCAAGATATCCTGGAAGGTATCTGGATTATTTGTTAGAATTAAATCTAGAATGGCATCGGCCCTGGTTGGCTCCTTTACTAACTGGGTTAAACCATTCTCAGTACCTTAGAGATATAAGTGTAGTCCCTATAGATACTTTTAAAAAATACTTGGACATGTTTTTAGCCAACATACCCAACAAACCCACAGTGCCAGGCCCCGGCCCAGGCCAGGCTGAAACTCAAGATAGAATTAATCAGAGTCATTAACAGTTGGCTTTTGATATAAAAATAAGATTCCTGAAAAAAATAATTGGTGGCCACCAACGTGTGTCCGGCCACCCCTGTTTTTGTAAAAACATCTAATGCCGCACTAGCAAAATCAGGAAAATGGCAATATCTCTTCTTCTGAACATGCTAGAGAGATGGTTTGCATACCAAACGATGCAGAATTTGACTTAGAACAAATTATTAAGAGTGGTATTTTCTCATAAAACCTTTAGTTTTTGAGTTATTTTAGAAAAATTAATTTTTGGGGCCCATAGACCCCCTTTTGACAGACCTTAGTGACAAAAGAAATTCTAAAATAAGCATGATTTGGCTTTTTGATTACTAACATTGCCCTAAAAGGATGTTGACATGGACATAGTGATCACATGATATTTTTCCTTGTTATCTTGCATCCATTATGCTTGATTAAAGAATAGAGGGTGGGGCTGCTTCATGAACTTTTTTTAAACGTAATAAATTGAAAACTGTTTTTTTTTTTTCAGGTGCCTTTGTTATAAGTTTCCAACTGCAATTTGTCATTGAATTCAACATTTGCAATATAAAGTATGACTTCTACAAGGAAAACAGTTGCTAAAGTACTTGGTGATGTACGTTTTATGTCAGCAGAACAGTTTCCTTTAGGGAAATTGCCTACATTGAAGCAAGTTATTGAAAGGTGTTTGTGTTTCGGAGACTATAAAACAGATGCTGTACTGAGAGCTACTTCTGAGGAATTGCATAAATTGTGGGTCACAGTCATATGTGTTTATCCAATATCAGTAAATGCCATACAGAGCGGACTGAAAACCCAAATAAAGGAATTCAACTGCCTTCTGAAGTATGACAAAAAGAAAAGGGGACCTAAATATCATCAAGATCTGGATGATTTTCTGAAAACTGTAAACATTTTATTTGACATATATCAACATGATCACAAACTGTTGGCAGATACAGAGAAAAAGTACTTACCGTACTAAAAATGACTGAATCTGATTACCAGTTTTATGAGGTAGGTCTGTTGATTGAATTTCAAGTTGTAAATTATTAATTAATATTAATTAATTACACTGGTCTGCGTGATTTTAAAGGTCAAGGATATGTTTGTTGTTCTTAGGTCAGTTTCTCACGCTGATTCCGAAAATCGCATCCATTTTTCTCAATCAGGTCAACTTTTCGAAATATAAACACTTTCTAGAAATTCTCATTTCCCATTTTATTGGTAGGTGAGCGATACATGTAGTAGCATATGTTGACTGGTATATACATACAGGCTTTACAGGCTGTTCTTATAGATCTCAAGAAGGGTACAGCACACTATAATAGGCTAATCAGGGATGAATGGCCTCTTCAGGGACTTCCACTTGTGCCGGGCAGACACCACATCCCTCTTCAGGCACCAGCAGTAGTCAGCCAGCATATCTAAAAAACCTGACCTGATTGAGAAGAATGGATTACATTTCTGAATTCAGCGTGCAAAACTGATCCTAATCAGTTGAAAAACCTCTGACCTTTGAAAAAAAGATTTGAAACGCAGGCCAGTGTTATCAATTATTAATATAATCAATTATTAATATAATCAATTATTAATATAATCAATTATTAATATAATCAATTATTAATATAATCAATTATTAATATAATCAATTATTAATATAATCAATTATTAATATAATCAATTATTAATATAATCAATTATTAATATAATCAATTATTAATATAATCAATTATTAATATAATCAATTATTAATATAATCAATTATTAATATAATCAATTATTAATATAATCAATTATTAATATAATCAATTATTAATATAATCAATTATTAATATAATCAATTATTAATATAATCAATTATTAATATAATCAATTATTATATAATCAATTATTAATATAATCAATTATTAATATAATCAATTATTAATATAATCAATTATTAATATAATCAATTATTAATATAATCAATTATTAATATAATCAATTATTAATATAATCAATTATTAATATAATCAATTATTAATATAATCAATTATTAATATAATCAATTATTATATAATCAATTATTAATATAATCAATTATTAATATAATCAATTATTAATATAATCAATTATTAATATAATCAATTATTAATATAATCAATTATTAATATAATCAATTATTAATATCATCAATTATTAATATCATCAATTATTAATATCATCAATTATTAATATCATCAATTATTAATATCATCAATTATTAATATCATCAATTATTAATATCATCAATTATTAATATCATCAATTATTAATATCATCAATTATTAATATCATCAATTATTAATATCATCAATTATTAATATCATCAATTATTAATATCATCAATTATTAATATCATCAATTATTAATATTATCAATTATTAATATTATCAATTATTAATATTATCAATTATTAATAATTTGCTACAATTTTTAAAGTGCATTTAATAAGTTAGTAATATCAATAATACACTATTAATGATGTTAATGATAAGTAATATTTTAGTATTTTCTCATTTTTGTAAGAATTTCAATTTATATATAGAGACCCATAGATAAAAGATACATTATAGTGTAATGAAATATAATCACTTTTTGTAGGACCAGAAAACAACTAGGCATGGTTACTGTACCCTGAAAGAAGTCCCAGAAACAGCCACTGACTTAAAATTCAAATCACGGGTTATTCAATCTCAAAAAGTAAAAGAATCAGTTCCTCATCCTCCTCCTGAACCTATGGACATTCCTGAGTTGACAGATAGCGACAGTTGTAATGATTCATTTGATGCAGACTATGTTCCAGAAGTCCCAACATTACAGAACAGAACTAGATTACGCTCATTAGCTGAAGCATGTGACAGGTATAGTACTGAAAGATAAATCTTTTAATACAGCTTAAAGTGAAATCATTGTGACTAAGAGATTAAGATTACCAATAAATTATTCATTGACAATAGATATGTAAATCTACTTTAAATATCCTAACAGATATCAAGTAAGTGATAGAGCAGGAGCGGCTATTGGTTCTGCTACATTGGTGGACTTTGGAGTAATCACCCCAGATAACATACAAAATGTTATTGATAAGTATGTTTTTAATCACTCTAGATATTACATTTCTTAGCTTCTGCTATAAGTTCTAAATCACCAGATTTACTATTATTTTTAATTAGCGTCAAAATTTCTATTTTGTATTTATATTAATTAGTTTCAAACAGGACACTGACATTTGTATTTTGTATATTTGTATAATGCTAATGCAGTAATGCATGGCCAATATTTTTTAAATACTTTTCAGAAACAAGTTGAGAAGGGAGAGAGCTAAATTGAGAGCTGAAAGGAAGAAGGAAGAAGTGATATTTGAAAAAGTGACTGGCATTGGCTTTGACGGTAGAAAGGATGCTACACTTGCTGTTAACAAAGTAAATGAAAAGTATTATACATCCACAATCCTAGAGGAACATTATGTCATTACTGGAGAGCCAGGTAAATGGAAATGATTGTCATACAGTTATAGGTATTATGCTGTTATATTACTGTACTATAAAGTAATATTTCAATTACTTAAAATTTTTTATTTTTAAGTGACAACTGTCCAGTTAACTTTATTCCTTCCTTTTTCATTTTTATTTAATTATAAAATTAATTACATTTATTTTCAGATGATTTCTACCTCGACCATTTTACCCCAGAGAGTGGCAAAGGCATTGACATTGCTCATGGCATTTATAAGATCATTAAAGGGACAGAACTTGAGGCCAAATTAAACTTAGTTAAAGCAAATGGGACAAATACTAACACAGGACATATGCATGGGTCAATCAGATATTTGGAAATGTTTTTAGGGCAACCTCTTCAGTGGGATATTTGTCTTCTGCATCTAAATGAATTGCCACTTAGACACATCTTCATAACTTTAGATGGGACAACAAAAGGTCCAGACAAATTTTCTGGCCCTATTGGTTCTCAGCTCAATGGGGATGTGTCAGAATGGAATGTTGTGGACTTCAAATCTATACCTTATCCTGCATTTGTGCTTCTACCAAATGAGGTGGTCAATAACACAGGTCAACAAAAAAACTTTTTTTTTTCATTGCCAAGGAAATTCGTACGAATTTAGGGTATTTTGGGGTTGCTAAATTCCAAAATGAAAGTATTTTTTCCGATTTGGCTCTAGTTCTTGAGATAATGAATACCCTCAATTAATAAGAAACGTAACCATAACGCGTACATATGGGAAACTACCGGAACATTCTAGATGGTGAGACCGAATAAAATGCCATTATGTATTTCATATGTTTACTTTTGTATGATTTGAGACAATTTCAATGCGATTTGTAAGTAGGCTCCGCCTGAACATTAAATTTTTTGTATTTTTACGTGTTTCAATGGAGTACCAATTATCTCATAAATTAGAGCCAATCTAGCAAAACCGATGTCATATTCGGAATCAGCACCACAAAGTTACCCCAAAATCACTCTAATATGATTGGCAATAAAGTGAGTGTTGACCAGTGTAATTTATCAATAGACCAATACTATGGATACTGCATCTACTAGGCAATTATTACTGGTGAAGTGGATGAAGACCTTGCACTCTTAGAAGTTGGCCTGCTAAATCACTCTCGATGGCTCACCTTAGCCTGTAGAATTCTTTGCTTTTATGTTTCACAAAAAAGACCCAGTAAGAACCTCAAAATCATAGTAGAATTCATCATCAAAGTATACTTTCACAGTTGGTTCAATATCAAGGCTAATAAGAGGCTAAGTGATGGGTCAAGAAACCTATTCAATATGATCCAAAGAGTAAATAAATTCCCCGACAGGAAAATTAGAGAAATTTGTTATGACGTATTAAACAATAACAGCTATTTTGCTCATGGTAAAAATATTTTAGTTGGAATGCTGGCTGATGAAGATGAAGAGGTGAGGAGGTGTGCTGTCAATAAAGTTCTGTGTCTGAGGGGAGTTATAGGGAATTTTGATGATGAATCTGGTAGTAGCAATGATTTTGCAGGTGGAATAATTGAAAGTGATGATGAGAATGAAGAGGATCATGAAGGTGGTACTGATGAATATCCTGCTATAGATGAGAATGATAGGGTCTTTAGAAAGCCAATCATCAATTTCAAAGCTTCTGCATACCACAAGCTGTCTGCTATGTCCCAATGGGAAACTGTTCCACCTGTATTAAAAGAATTCAGTAATGATGAACTGCGTGATATCATTAATACCGCCCCCGCAAGGGGGTTCTAAGCTCGTGCTCTTGAGTGCTCTTTGTGCTCGTTTGTACGTGCTTGTTCCTGGAGGTTTCACGTGTGCCCTCCCGGCCCTAGCACCCAAGGATGATGGGGCTCGACCCTGCAGTCCTTGGTCTTTTTCCACTTCGACTATCCCCTCCACCCTTTCTTTTTCCTCTGTCTTTCCTCTCACTTTTTCCGCTGAGATATGCCCTTTAAATAGAGGCAAATCGGTTCTTCCTGAACTAAAAAAAAAAAAAAAAATCATTAATACCACATTGAAACTGGATCACGAGTACCACAGTCAGAATGTTGAAAGGCACATCAAGCTTGTCACTGAAGCATCCTTGGCTGTTGTAGGTCATGAGTGTAGAGATGGTCTTATTAGAAACAAAATTAGATCACGTAAATTAATGAAAGATTTTGTGTCTAAAAAATATTTTAAGTTCTAGATTATTATTTATCATGCTAAAATATGACAAAATGACAATTTGTTAATTGTATAATTTAATGTTTGGCATTTTGGAATGTCAAAAAGCTTTTCAATGAATTTAAAATGGCTGATTTTGATTGATTTTGATTGCTGATTGAAAACTACTAATACATGTCAATTTGCAGCTTGAGAATGTTTTATTGTATTGACATTCAGTTGAAAGGGGGTCTATGGGCCCAAAAAATATTTTTCTAAAATAACTCAAAAACTAAAGGTTTTATGAAAAAATACCACTCTTAATAATTTGTTCTAAATCAAATTCTGCATCTTTTGGTATGCAAACCATCTCTCCAGCATGTTCAGAAGAAGAGATATTACCATTTTCCTGATTTTGCTAGTGCGGCATTAGATGTTTTTACAAAAAGGGGTGGCCGGACACACGTTGGTGATCACCAATTATTTTTTTTAGAAATCTTATTTTTATATCAAAAGCCAATTGTTAGTCACTCTGATAAATTAAAATCAAACAAAAATTATAGTTTCAGCCCGGCCTAGACTACCAGGGTATTCCTCTGCCAGAACAGCCCCCACAAATTCAATAGTGAACCAAATCGTATGGCAGGAGCAAGAGAAAAGAAAGGTGGTAACTCCATCATGACCCTGCCTCAGGAGGTACTGAGCAGACTTCGTGGGAGCAGCACACCCTTAAGGCAGAAGCGCTTCAAGGTAAATTTAAGGTAAATACCATATTGATGATATAGCTTCTTTGCCTGGTTAGGTCAACTATACACCCTTGACAATTGGCTATGTTAAGTCATGATATTTTCATTAATTTAAACAAAAATATCACAACTTACCCTAACCAATCATCAACGGTATACAGTTGTGACTTAACTAGACAAAGAAGAAGCTACATCATCAACATGGTACATTTATCAGTTGTAATATTATTTTAATACTTTTAATAAAGTTATATTCAAGTTTATATATTTTTTATTAAATATATAAATAATTTCTAATACTAAGAATCTAAGATACCATATACTATATATATATATATATACCAACTTAACCATATTTTTATATTTTCAAAGTTTATATAACTATATATATATCATTTTTTCTATTTCTTTACTACTACACCAGTCTCTGGTAGAAAGTTCTAAAAGTTGGTTTTCAATGTTTTTCAATGTGCTGAATTAAAAAATGATACTCATTTCCATCACAAATGATTTATTAAAGAGGTTAGGTTAGGTTTTTTTAGGTTGGGCCAATTTTGAAGGTAAAATTTACGTTTTTCCTATGGTTTTTGATGTTTTGTATTAATCTGACTTTAAACATCTTCAGAAACTACTCGTTTTTGGGATTCTCCCCACCCAAAAACTCCTGATTCCCACTGGGGGTCCCCCAGGTAAAAAAGGGTAGAAAGTTTTAAAAGCTTTAAGCTTCAATAACTCTAACAAATCATTTGCAACGGAAATGAGTATCATTTTTTAATTCAGCACATTGAAAACCAGCTTTTAAAACTTTCTACCAGACTTAAAATAAGATTTACCAATTTCTGCCCAACTTATGAACTTGATAGCTAGATCTCCTCAGATAAGAGGCTTTGAGGTAATGGGACCTAGGGCCTATTTGAAACTGCAACAGCTTTAACTTGCGAATTGCAAGTTTAATATTATTTGAAACAATGACTATGACTGCCTACAATAATCTTAGAGGTAAGCTCAGGAACCTAACCAGCCGAAGTCTACAGCCTTGGCCTAACCTAATCTAGGGTGAATAACCTTGTGTAGTCGGGGGCTATACTCTTAGTTCTAATAGTAAATGTAAACAAATTTTCTTGATACTAATCCTACAATACGAAACCTTACCATAATATAATTAAATTTCTCTTGTAAATTACAAATGAATTATTATGAATAGGAACCACTAAAACAAGCTTGAGCCAAATAGCGGCAATGACAATTCAACTTCTTGGCACCTGGTGGTTGTGTGAAATTGATCAGTACAATCACTTTTGGTTCAGTATCAACTTGATGATGATAATGATTGGTGCGGGTATATAATGGAGGAGTAGCAGCCAGAAAGGCTATATCTTCCTTCCAGGTCTTTAAGGTTGGATGGGGACGGCAACAAGAGAATGGAAGGCTTTCAGCAAAAGTCAATGAAGCTACAGCAATGTGTCAGCAGGTAAACTGACGCAGCTTCACTCAACCTGCCGGCTGATGACAGAAACTGGAACAGGAGTCCCCAAATGTTAGCCTTGACTGGAGGAAAAAGTTTACCACCTTCAAGCAGGACCTTCAAAGTAAAGACGGATATCCCCAGTTGAAGTAGAAGTGTGTGTTGCGGGCGGGAATACCGAGGTCAGTGTGGCAGAAAATGGGAGATGGTTTCCGGTAATCTGCATCTGACATATAAGGGAGAGTCCACCAGGCCAATACGGTGAAGGTAGGAATTAAATTATATATGCCCCGATGGAAAACAGAACAGGACTGAAGACTCAAAATGACACAACAGAACATGCCAAGATGTAAAATTCCAGCAGCATTTAAGTGTCCCATTAAAAGTAAGGCGGCGTTCCCTTTCTCAATGAGAGGAGTAGTCTCTGTGCAATGCAGGATGAGCTGAATTCAGACATTCACCAGGATGGAATGAAAGATCTGTTACGGAAGGCAAACTGTGTGCTGCCCGCGACAAACGATCCACCCTCTCATTACCTGGGATACCAGAGTGTCACGAAACCCAATGAAGAACAACTGTAACAGAAAAAGAAGCAAAGTGACGAAGAGTAGATTGAATCATGTCTACTAAAACATGATAGGAAGTTAGCATTGGTGACTGAATCAGTTGGAATACTGTGCGAGAATCAGAGAAAAGAGTAAAATGGGAGTGGGAAAAAACAGTCTCAGTAAGTCAAAATAATGCCTGTTGGATTGTACACAGTTCTGCGGCTAAGACAGTGTACTCAGCGACGGATTAATGTTAGAAAATCTACAAGAGGAAGAACCATTGTTGTCCCAAGGCGATATGATGACTAAGCTGATTGATGCAGCATTGCTTGTATATATTAAGTTAAGGTGTATATATATCCATCTCATAATTGTAAGGTTAGTGAAAAATTAACTTAATTTAGAGCTAGCATTTTTTAGCTCTTGTGGCATCATTGTTTGGTCACACTGTTGGCATCATTTTGGGGCACTGCGCGTTCTTTCTACTCGTTTGTGGGATGTCGTACGTACAGGGTGTGGTCTGTTAGAGAGCTCTCTTGCAATTCAGTTTGGTTGTTTAGATACAAGATTGTTGCATCGTGCAATAGTCCAGGTTGCGTTGTTGTTGCAAGGTTGAGAAAGAAGACCATAAATAGTACCCCTTTTGTTTATATTAAATTCATGTAACAAAGGTCTAAGGTAGGCCCGCATCGAGTCAGCAACCCTGA
This sequence comes from Bathynomus jamesi, assembly GCA_023014485.1. Classification (NCBI taxonomy): domain Eukaryota; kingdom Metazoa; phylum Arthropoda; class Malacostraca; order Isopoda; family Cirolanidae; genus Bathynomus; species Bathynomus jamesi. Next base: position 244,157 of record JAJOZX010004127.1, read on the forward strand.
GGTAGGACCTAATAGGATCTCAAATCCGTAAGTTTTAATTTAGCTTAACTTGGGCTTCAGGTAGAACTGGCCCTTTAGAATTTGGCCGTTCACGGCTCAGCTGGGATTTTGAACCCAACAAATAAATAAAATAACATGGTCCTTCAGAACCGGATTCTACCCCAAGACTGAGTCAGTGACTATTTTTCGGCAAAGTTCTGATTGTGCAAATTGTAGCCCAAGTTAGGCCTAGACGGGTTGAGTATTAGTGAATTAAGGTCCCAGGGTAAAAAGTTTGGTCGCCCAATTGCGAAACTTGGCCAGTCGTCTGTCGTTGTTTTGGCCTACATTTTACCGGTTTGGTTAATTTTGGGTTATTATTGAATTAAGGTCCCAGGGTAGAAAGTTTGGTTGCCCAATTGCGAAACTTGGCCAGTCGTCTGTCGTTGTTTTGGCCTACATTTTACCGGTTTGGTTAATTTTGGGTTATTATTGAATTAAGGTCCCAGGGTAGAAAGTTTGGTCGCCCAATTGCTAAACTTGGCCAATCGTCTGTCGTCGTTTTGGCCTACATTTTACCGGTTTGGTTAATTTTGGGTTATTATTGAATTAAGGTCCCAGGGTAGAAAGTTTGGTTGCCCAATTGCGAAACTTGGCCAGTCGTCTGTCGTTTTGGCCTACATTTTACCGGTTTGGTTAATTTTGGGTTATTATTGAATTAAGGTCCCAGGGTAGAAAGTTTGGTTGCCCAATTGCGAAACTTGGCCAGTCGTCTGTCGTTGTTTCGGCCTACATTTTACCGGTTTGGTTAATTTTGGGTTATTATTGAATTAAGGTCCCAGGGTAGAAAGTTTGGTTGCCCAATTGCGAAACTTGGCCACTTGTCTGTCGTGGTTTTTGGCCTACATTTACCAGTTTGGTTAATTTGGTTTATTATTCGTAGGCGAAGGTTACAGACCAGTGCGCCAGTTACTTGGGTGGAAAATTTGGTATTCCATACTGGTGTTGGTTAGTACCCCATCAAGCAATTCAGTTTATTTGAAAGTAAAATTTGCGTTTGATCAGTTTGGTTAAGTATTTCTACCAATTCAGCTTATTTGGCATTGAGCCCAATTGTTGTTTGCATTGAAGATGAGTGCATCTGAATTGAACAAATTTATAAAAAGGAGAAGCGCCTACAAAGGTCTAATTGCAAAGGTCATTGCCACTATAGATTCTGCCATAGAGCAAGAGGATTTACGCTTAGTGACTGCGCAGCTTTCCATATTAGAAACTAAAAAGGTTGCTCTAAGTGAGGTAAATGTTAAAATTGAGGCTCTTATAGAAGAGGATGAAATAGAAAATAACATAATTTACTTTGAAGAGATTATTGATGATATAATTAACGTAGGCCTCCGAGCAAAAGAGTTTAGTAGCTCAGTACAGTTAGAGACCAGGTCTGATAATGAAACACAACACGCAACAAATGATGTTTGTGAAGTTAAGGTTAACAGATCTGTAGTTCAATTACCGAGGCTTGTACTCAAAACATTTTCTGGGAGTATTCAGGAATGGCAAGGATGGGCAGACAGTTTTCAATCAGCAGTTCATTCTAATCAAGTGTTAAGTGCCGTGGAGAAGTTTAATTATTTGCGGTCAAGGAGTTACGGCAGTTATATGATGAATTTGAAATTAGAACTAGGTCCCTGGACAACTTGGGTGTAGGAATGGAAAAGTATGGTATAATGTTGGTTCCTACACTGGAGTCTAAATTGCCTAGCTCAATTTTGCTTGAATTAAGTAGGGGACACTCTGCAGAACATGTGTACATCCCCCTTCAGCAGATGTTAAGTCTTTTAGGCACAGAATTAGCAAGACGAGAGGGAGTTGAGTTTGCACAGTGGGATGGTAAACAAGGGACAAAGGCAGGCACAGCACCAAAGTTTCCACAAAAAGGAATAGCCCAGGTACAGTGTCAGCTCTACATGCCTCCTCTGAGAATAAATTAAAGGGAATCAAGGAATGCATATTTTGCGAAGGCAACCACAAGTCATATAAATGTGAGGTGGCTGAGGCCTTACCCTTTGAGGAGAGAAAGGACAGGGTAATTAAGTCCACAGCATGTTTTAAATGTTTTTTGAAAGGTCATAGAGCAAGGTTTTGTATGTTTAAAATTTTGTGCAAAAAATGTCATGGTAGGCATCAGCCATTATTGTGTGAAAACACTCTTAGTAGGCCTACCCCAGAAGTAGAGACATCAGTGGCACATGCCACTGTAGCCCTGTTCAAAAATCAACGTTTTCTTATTTTCATAGGTTTCTGTACTTTTTCCCATGCTTTTTGACCTGAAAAGGCCGAAAATCACAACCATTTTGACCTAGGTTGTTGGGAAGCATTGCCGCATGGAGCTTTAAGTTTTCTGCATTGAAATCGGCCAAAAGCACCAGTTCCGGGGTCCCTTGAATCATGTTTTGCACTATAACTTTTTATCTAAACAAGATAGAGCAACAAAATAGGCACCAAATTAAAGTGTTTTTAATCCTCTTTCTAACTTATACAATTATGATAGTCTTGGAACAAGAAATGGCACATTGGTACCTACAAAGATTTCAGAAATATCACAAAATTCGTTTTCTCACACTCAAGGCAGACAAGGCGCCTTATTCATGACACAAATTTGAGATTAACATTTTGTCACAAGTCTAATCGATCAAGAAGTGAAAGCATTACATGATGATTAATTTCATATTGACATTTACACAGTCAGTTGTTGAGAGTTTGTTTCTTGAAGCTGTCAAAGCGGCGTCTGTTGAACTCCACAGCTTGAAGGAGATAGTCCCTTTGCTTGGCATCTGTTGTTATGACATTTGCAAAGTCGCTCATCATCTTGACACCACGTTCAGCAATGTCATTCACCGCTTTCAGATTCTTAACATAGTCCAACGCTTTTCTGTAATCCTCATTCTGTGGCCAAGACGTGACAGGTTCCAGAAGCCACTCGGATCCAATGTTCAGTGTGTCCAGCAGGAAATGTGATTCTGGGCCAATGAGATCAACCAGGGTGGTCTTAGCTGTGACTCTCTGGAATAGAGGCTTTCCTGTTCTGAAGCTGTCTGGCTTCTCAGTGGCATGTAACTGGGCAGCAATGTCGTGCTTCAATGTGTCACTCAATCTACTGCTGAACAGGGCAAATGGCACGACTTCCTGCGTCAGGTACCATTTGTGGTTTTCCATCTTATTAAGTACTGCATCAGCAAGCTCTGGGTCAGTTTTCTTGTACTTCAACATGTCCTGGATTAGACTTAGATCATTCACGGGAGCATCTGCAGCAGACATTGACATCATCCATACAGGAGTGTAGAACAGCGCAAGGAAGGTGTTGAGTCTTTCCAGCTTTGATACAGTGTCTTCGTCGTACTCAAGTTGATCTGCAAACATCAGCATTTTCATGGAGTACAGGTTTCTGGCCATCCATCTGGCCTGATGAATGGTGCCTGGTCGACTCCAGTGAATACCTCGAGGAGGCGTTCCTCCAAGAACAATGACTGTCAGTTCAGCCATTTCCCTGTAGTCGGCTCTTGGAAGCCTTTCTGCTGTTAGAATGTCTTGGAGTATTTCTTCACTGTTCTTCTTCTTTTCCTTCAGCCATTTGCTGTTGATAGCCAGCATCTTTGGGTTTTCCTTGGACAAGTCCGTCCAAACATCCTTCAGATGCTCAAACCAGGGATTATCTGGCCCCTTCACCTTCCCAAACAGCTTCTCCCAAACTGCTCCTACTAGGATTTCCAGGATGTGATGTCGACAGGCCAGATAAAACACCTTTTTGTTCAGCATTTTCTCTAGCAGTTTGGCAGCTCCTCTGTGAACTCCACTGTTACTGGATGTAGTGTCAAAAACAAGGCAGTAACATTATCCGTAAGTTCCCATTCTCCAGTAAATCCATTGAACCTCAGCATGAGCTGTGCCAGAAGAATTGTCGATGACAGGTACTCCCAATAACTTTCCTTCAGTGTATGAAGGTGGACCAGACACTAGCACAGCTAAAGTCTCTGAGGTACTTCCAGGTTCACTGCCCAAGACATCTTTGAGCAACTTTCCATCCCAGTGTAAGGCAGCGTACTGTGGGGGTTTTCACAAAACTTGGACTGTGACTCTGGCTGATATTATACCTGGACAGCATTCTGTTGCGACGTGTTGTTGAGGTTGAGATGACGAAGTTATCCAGATCAGCCCCTCCAGCTTTCAAGGTGGCAGAAACCATGGCAGTAACTTGATTGTCTGATAAACCAAGACGATCAGCTGTATTGCAGATGACATCACATTCCATGACCTTCCTTGGAAACGTCAAAGTCACACTAGTCACAGTGTCTTGATGGTGAGAACATCCAGGACGAGGCTGATGGTAATCCATGTCCTCTGTGTTAGCGTCGTTGTCAGTTGAGTCACCCCAGGTAATGTCATCCACATGAACAACTGCCTCTTGTTCTGCTGCAGCTGTAAAATAGTACAACATGTTAAGACAGTAATTGTTAAGTACATGCTAAATATCGCAATGGAGTAAAACTTAAAACTTTTTGTGACGTTCAAAGTAATTAGTTTTACCTTGTTCTTGTCTATGCTGCAGTCTTTCATTCCTCGCTGCTTGCTGCAGGGATCTTGTCTCAAAAATCTTGTCATGACCAGACATATGACCTTTCCTCTCAGTCTTTTGGTCTTCGTAGAACCTGATATCCTCATCTTTCTTCTCTCTGGATAACAGTCTGTTGTTCTGTATTTCCTGGATTGCATCTGGAGCTCCTATATCGAACAGGCTGTCTAATTCCAGCACAAATGCTCCTCTTTTTCCTCCAGGGTTACTTGCTCTTCCTTTGCTTTTCACCAGAGCACGATGTTTCTCATGTAGTTTCATGAAGAGCTTCATTGCGTTGTACTTGGTCATTGTCTTGATCCTAGCCATCTGCCAGAATGGGATGATAGATTCAACTGTTTCATATGCAAGGTCTTGAACCATGGGCCTCCCTGCATTTTCCGGTAAATTCTGAAGATTAAGGAAATACTGGAACGCCTGTCTGTTGGTGGGAAGCTGGGAACCACTGATAAAAGCTGAAGGGTATCCAACCAGGAAAGTTTCAGTGAGAGATCTGGTAGATGGCCCAGTTGACACCTGCCTGTGGACAGTACGTGGAGGTTCTGAGATATCAACTGTGCGCCCACGGAGCTCCCTCAGCTCCTTGCTTAATGCCATTGTGAAGTTGTAACTTGTAGATGGTTTTCTAGATTCTGATTGAGTTTCTGTTGTTTCCTGAAAAATGATAGATAATTATTATTATTATTATTATTATTATTATTAATTATTATTTATTATTATTATTATTATTATTATTATTATTATTTATTAATTTTATGCTCTTTCATTTGATACCTAATTTGTTGCTCTATCTTGTTTAGATCAAAAGTTAAAGTGCAAAACATAATTCAAGGGACCCCGGAATTGGCGCTTTGGCCGATTTCAAGGCAGAAAATTTAAAGCTCCATGCGGCAATGCTTCCCAACATCCTAGGTCAAAATAGTTGTGATTTTCGGCCTTTTCAGGTCAAAAAGCATGGGAAAATGTACAGAAACCTATGAAAATAAGAAAAAGTTGATTTTTGAACAGGCCTAATGCCACTGCTATGCAAGGGAGTAAAAGTAAAGGGGGATTATTGCAAACAACTGCAGCCTTATTAATTGGGAATGAGGAGAAGCTACTGTAAGAGTGTTGTTTGATAGTGGTAGCCAGTGTAGCTTTTTAAGACCAGAATTTCCAGAAAATTGAAGTTTAAAGAACTTAAGAGGGAAAATTTAAGAATTTCTGGGTTTGGGGGTTCCGTTCAAAACCGAACCAAATTTAAGAAGGTAGAAGTTCTGGTTAAAGGGTTGTTACCGCAAAGTCCCACTATCAAGGTCCAAGCTGTAGAGATTGAGGAACTTTGTACTCCAGTCACTACTTGTTTAGATATGGCATGTGTCCAAGAATTGCAAGTTAAAGGAATTAATTTGGGCAATAATAAGTTTGAGGAGAACAGCCATGGTCTGGAAAGGCATTTGAAAGCGTTTTGGGAACTTGAATCTATTGGCATAAAGGACAACCAGGCAAGTAGAGTGAACAATGATGTTTTAGAGCAATTTGAAAAAGGGATTGGGTTTAGAGATGGTTGCTATGAAGTTGGCCTACCATGGAAGGATTCTTGCAAACCCGGTTCAAACCTTCAGCTAGCTAATCGGAGGTTGGAGACTTCATTGTACAGGCTAAGAAAAAATGAGTTGTTAATTGAATACGATGAGGCCATCCTAAGTTATGTAAGGGAGGGCTATGCTGAAAGGGTGCAAGGTGAGCTGGTGAGCCAGGAGGCACATTATCTGCCACACCATGCAGTGGTACGGCGAGACAAAACTACCACCAAACTGAGGGTAGTTTTTGATGGCTCAGCCAAGGACAAAGGTGGTGTGTCCTTGAATGACTGTTTGGATGCTGGGCCAAATTTAAATGCAGATTTATTTTCCTTGTTACTGAGATTCAGGTTTGGTAGAGTAGCATTGACTGCAGATGTGAAGCAAGCCTTTTTGCGGATAAAGTTAAAACCAGAGGACAGAGATGCAGTAAGGTATCTGTGGGTGGATACGAAAGACTTGTTGGAAAATGAACCTAAGGTTCAAGCATATAGAATGAAGTCAGTGTTGTTTGGCCTCAGCTCTAGTCCATTTCTGTTGGCAGCTACTATGCAGTACCATTTTAAGAAATATTCTGAAGTCTATCCTAACACTATTGAACACATAAGGAAAAATTTTTATGTTGATGATTTGCTATGTTCCGTGGATAATACAGAAATGGCTAAACAGATATTCATGGAGGCTAGAGCTATAATGAGGGAGGCTGGCATGGAGCTCAGAAAATGGCAGACCAATCATTCGCAATTACAAGAGTTTATGAGTCATTCCTCTGTAGTACCTGATGCAGCAGAAAGTATTGAGGATTCTGGTATTAAGGAGTTGTGGGCAATAGACGCAAAGGTGCTAGGCATTGTTTGGCAGCAAGATGATGATTTGTTTACCTTCAATGGGAAATCTTTAGTAGAGCTGGCTGAGAATGAGACAAGGTGGACAAAACGTACAGCTCTTAGTTTGGCTTCAAAGGTCTTTGATCCTCTTGGATTCCTGGCTCCATTTGTGATAAAGTAAAAAATTTGGTTTCAGAGCCTCTGGGAAATTGGACTTGGTTGGGACCAAGAGTTACCTGATCATATGGTGGTAAGGTGGAAATATTGGTTCAAAGAATTGGCACATCTTGGAGACATTGAAATCCCAAGATGGTACTTTGGAGAGTTGAACAATAGTCCAGACAATTTGGAGCTGCACATCTTTTTGATGCAAGTGAGGAAGCCTATGCAACTTGTATTTATATAAGAGCGCATTGCAAGAGGAAGTAAGTTGCAGGTTGGTTGCTGCAAAGAGTAGAGTAGCACCTTTGAAAAGGCTTTCTGTTCCAAGGTTGGAATTGATGGGTGCCGTTATTGCTAGTCGGCTTGCAATTACAGTGCGAAAGTCTTTGGCCCTCTATGAAATTCCAAGCTATTATTGGACAGACTCCACTATAGTTTGGCACTGGTTAAGAAGTCAGGCAAGGAAATGGAAACCATTTGTTGCCAATAGGGTGGAGGAAATTCAAGCGCACACAGATCCCAAGCAATGGAAGCATTGTCCAGGCATCCAAAACCCCGCTGATTTACCAACACGAGGAATTTCAGTGAAAGATCTTTCACAGTCAAGTTTGTGGTGGAATGGGCCAGAGTGGCTAAAACTTGGAAGTGAAAACTGGCCTTCTAATCAGCCTATTGTAGGAGAATGCCAGGCTGAAGAAGCATGGGTGAGTGAGGTGAGAAAATGCGCTGTGAACAGTTGTCAAGTTATGCAGCAGGACCCCATATTGAGGCTTGAGGACATTAGCAGTCTGAAAAGATTGTTAAGAGTGACAGCATGGGTATATAGATTTACCAACAACATTAAGGGAGAAACAAGAAGGGAAGGAATTCTGAACAGTAATGAGATTCAGCAAGCCAGGAAATACTGGGTGGTATATATGCAGAAGGAAAAATTTGGTGAAGAGAGAGAATTGCTCACCAGCCATCCATTACAGGTTCTACCAACACATTCTGCGCTCAAGGGTTTGGATGTGTTTTTGGATCAGGATTTATTGAGAGTAGGAGGTAGACTACAGTTTTCTGGGCTTCCAGAGGAGAAAAGACATCCAATTTTGCTACCTTCTGGGGGGCACTTTGTGGACCTTTTGATCCTGGATACTCATCATAAGCTGTTACATGCTGGAGTTAGAGAAGTGATAATAGAGATTAGACAACAATTTTGGATTCCCAAAATTAGACAAGTAGTAAAAAAGGTCTTGCATAAATGTGTGGTTTGCAAGCGTTGGAGTGCAAAGCCTTATTATGAAAAGGTGGCTCCACTTCCAAGAGAACGGTGTGTCTATACTGCCCCATTTGATGTAGTGGGAGTAGACTTTGCAGGGCCAGTCTATGTGTATGAGCGAGGGGAGTCTAACAAAGGTTATATATGTCTTTTCACCTGTGCTACCACCAGAGCAATCCATTTGGAGTTGGTAAGCAACTTAAGTAGTGATGTATTTCTTTTGGCCTTTAAAAGGTTTGTGAACAGAAGGGGTTTCCCAAATAAAATCATATCGGATAATGCAAAAACCTTCAAAAAGGCTGCAAAGGAACTCCAAGAAATTTGGTCCTTGCTAAAAGAGGAAGGATTCCAATCCTACTTTTCACACCAAGGGGTACAGTGGGAGTTTATTGTTGAGAGAGCACCATGGTGGGGGATTTTGGGAAAGGCTAGTGAGAAGTGTAAAGTGTCCATTAAAGAAACTTTTAGCTAATGCTCATTTGAGCAAAGAAGAATTCTCTACTGTTTTATGTGAAGTAGAAGCAATGGTGAACAGTAGGCCTATCACTTTTGTTTACAACAGTATGCAGGATGCAGAGCCATTGACACCAAATCATTTTCTTTGTGGTAAACGATTAACATCAAAGCCCCAGTGTGCCAGAAGACTTGCAGCCTATCCAGAGCACTCAAGGAGAGTTAACCAGACGGTTCAGGTACCTTGAAGAGCTACAAGATCAGTTATGGAAGAGGTGGCAGATGGAATACTTGCCAGAACTCAATTATTACCCATCAGGCAAGGTAAAGGGCTCCAATGCAAATTGTATCAAGGTGGGAGAAGTGGTAATGATTGGGGATGAAAGACCAAGGCAATGCTGGAAGCTTGGCATAATTGAAGAGTTGTTTGTTGGCAAAGACAATTTAGTTAGGTCTGCACTGGTAAAGACTTCAGGAGGAAATTAAAGAGACCTATACAAAAACTCTATGCTTTAGAAATCAGCAAAAACACAGATAGTCAAGATGAAACATTTGAGTTACAGCCTCATGGAGAAGGCTTGGCTAACCTTGCAGAAGGTAATGACAACAATGCCTCTTCGGTGGGGAGTGTTAGAAAATCTAGAAGAGGAAGAACCATTGTTGTCCCAAGGCGATATGATGACTAAGCTGATTGATGCAGCATTGCTTGTATATATTAAGTTAAGGTGTATATATATCCATCTCATAATTGTAAGGTTAGTGAAAAATTAACTTAATTTAGAGCTAGCATTTTTGAGCTCTTGTGGCATCATTGTTTGGTCACACTGTTGGCATCATTTTGGGGCGCTGCGCGTTCTTTCTACTCGTTTGTGGGATGTCGTACGTACAGGGTGTGGTCTGTTAGAGAGCTCTCTTGCAATTCAGTTTGGTTTAGATACAAGATTGTTGCATCGTGCAATAGTCCAGGTTGCGTTGTTGTTGCAAGGTTGAGAAAGAAGACCATAAATAGTACCCCTTTTGTTTATATTAAATTCATGTAACAAAGGTCTAAGGTAGGCCCGCATCGAGTCAGCAACCCTGAGGTAGGACCTAATAGGATCTCAAATCCGTAAGTTTTAATTTTAGCCTAACTTGGGCTTCAGGTAGAACTGGCCCTTTAGAATTTGGCCGTTCACGGCTCAGCTGGGATTTTGAACCCAACAAATAAATAAAATAACAATTAATAGCTTTGTAGGACCCAGGCACTTACATCTCGTTGGCCAAATATCCACACGCAAAAAAGAAAGTTTTTATAGGTATGCTACCAAATTTTATATTTCAACAATTACAATGATACGCTGGATGAAATGTTTGTACGCCCCGCTAATTGGAACAATTGGTCTTTACACTGATATTTTTCTACTCTTTTCGCAAAATTTCTGATAATGTCACCAAAGTTCATGAGACAAAGCAAGTCCCATTCAGTGGAGAGGAGTGACAGTGATGAAAGTCCCCTTTGTCTAATTGTTGATCTCAGACAATTCTTCACACGTTTCAACTTTGAGAATGATCTCTCTCCTTTAAAGCTTGTGCCAAAGATAGCAAGGTGGATACGCAGTGCGATGTTCACATTTGGAAAAGTTGCCGATCAACTTGTCTTCATTTTGTGACCACAGCAGGAGCGGCTCGCAGGTAGGCACTGTAGAACTGCAGCACCCCCATGATCTTATGATCTTTATATTTAAATATTTAAAATAGCCTCTCTGATTGTTTTTTCAATGAACTTTGAGTTTTTAAATCAGATTATATCCTTTTTTCCTTAAACTGTTTCAATGCCGAACGAATGAATCACGAAAGTAGCTTCAGCCTTCCCGTGGAACTGCGTACTTAACAGTTCCAGATTTTGTTCGAAACGCTTGAAACCTCGGTGGCGGACGTACGAAGAGCGAGTCAGAATCGCGGGTTTAAGAGGATCCAAAGCACTGTGGACAGAGCAGTGCCGATTTGTTTGTTTGACGTGGTAGTTGTGTTGCTATGTCGTTTGCTAATTCGAAATTTAATTTCCGAATTGCATTTATCAATGATTCGTTATCACTTATTTTTTGTCGTGAGATTGAAGTTAATTATATAATAATTGGATTATTTACAATATATAGCTTTCACTTAGAATATTTTTTCGCTCAGAATAAAAACAGAAGAATGGAATTTGTTTATAAATAAAATTTTTGGCAAATTCGAAATTACCCGTTAAGCGTAAGTACCCTATAATTGATTTTATGATACTATTTTACTTATTTTTATGACTGAGTAGTGAGTAGTTATCTATTTATCTATTCGACTTTCTCTCTCTCTCATATATATATGTATAATCGACACAATTGTTCGCAATTTCTGAGGCAGCACCCCCATAACTGAAAGTCACGAGCCGCCACTGGACCACAGCATTTCACCCACCGTCTTCTTTTCACGAAAGAATCGAGAAAAGAGAAGAAATTCATCAACAAAGTCATTTTCCAGATTTGATAGGCACGCGTGCACTAAAGCCATTTCCTTGCTTTTGATTTTAACTTCAAGTAGCTTGCGATCTGTGAGGAACCTGAATTTGAATTTTTCATTTAGGCTTCCACGATAAGTTTATCCACGATTGTAGAGAAGGTCTGAATGTGGAACTTGTCTCTTGCACTCATTTCACCTCCATTTGCAGCAACTTCATCAAACATTTTCTTGCGGAAAATTGTCTAGCTGTAGATTGTGCATAATCTGAAGACACCAGTTCCTTCGCTTGTTCTTCATATTCATCACACTTGTTTCGAATTTCTTGAAAATATGACAGAAGGCTTCCATACAACTTGACAACCGTGAATATTTCGATCTCTAGTTGTTGAAGTGCCTTGTTTACCATGTTGGTCTTTTGAAGAATATCGTTTCCAAATGATGCACAGCAATACAATGTACAGTTGATCCAACTTCTTGATCAGTGACTTGGCTTCATGGACTGCTGCTGAAGGTTGCCTGTCAGAACCAACTACATCTATCAATGTCTGTCGGATTCTCGAGTAGTTTTGGGCCAGAGCTTTTGAAGCATCGTTACGTGCTGACCACCTTATTTCAGTCACGCTCTGTACAGTATGAATTTTATTTTTATATTTGCCACTAACTTTGACCATCTCTGGGGTGAAGCTGAAAGAAAGGTATAGATGAGCTGCAAAATTCCATAGAAACTTATGGCTGCATTAAACACTCAGCAGCAGTTGATCCAACCAAATTGAGACTGTGTGCGGTGCATGGAACCCATTGTGCAAAACTGTTAATTTCACGAAAGCGAGCCTGCACCCCTGCACTAGCCACCAGCACCACTGTAACTTCCACCAAGGAGGTAGCTACATTGTCAACTGACTGATTTGACTCAGAGTATACGGTGAGTCCCTGCCTGCCGGCTATGACGTCCGCTTGGCGGGTGCAAGTTGATATTGAAAAACTGACCAGCAATAGAGGAAGATTATTTTTTTATTCAAGGGTTAAGTAGGGACGAGGTACACACAAGGCTGGATTAACCATTAGGCTAATAAGGCTGTAGCCTTAGGCTCTCATATTTTTAAGGCCCTCAAGTTTAGGCCCTAATTTTTATATCATAAACCCTAAATCTTTGTCACAAGGTTGGTTAAATAATATCATATATAACTGCATAATTATATCTTCAGAGGTGGAAAATAAGTTTTTTTTAGTTTTAATAAAGAGTTTTTAATATGTCATTATTGTTAGAAAATCTAGAAGAGGAACAGCCATTGTTGTCCCAAGGCGATATGATGACTAAACTGACTGATGCAGCATTGCTTGTATATATTAAATTAAGGTATATATATATATATATATATATATATATATATATATATATATATATATTATATATCGGGTGGCCACAAAAAAACTTTACTTAATTCAAAGTTTAATAACTGCAACAATTCAAAACTTATGCGATTGAGATTTTGCACACATTAACAGATGCATATAATCTATAATTGCTGGAATTTTCAAATATGTAGGTTCTATAGTTTTGTTACAGTGAACAATTTAAAAGCATATGTCTAAAAATAGCATGCCTGGTGTGCATCTGACACGTACGTGCGCTAGCGTAGGCTAAACCTAATGTAGCGTAGTATGACACGCGCGCTGGCGTAGGCTAAACCTAATGTGAATTTGCTTTCTTTTATTTTTCCGCTAAAACCCCGCCAGCATGACGTTAAGTAAAAGTGATAAAGCCATCATAGAAGCATGTGTCAAGGAAAAAGGTTGGAATGGAAATAGGATTGTCCGAGAATTCCCCGCAAAGAACTGGACTCATCAAAGTGTTTATAACTTAATAAGAAAGATAAAAGATACTGGATCAACAGCTAGAAAACCCGGCAGCGGCATGCCCAAAATGTTTCAACAGAAGAAAATAAGGCTGCCGTGGAGGAACTGATTCAATCCCAGGAGAATACACCAGGAACTCATCGCTCCCAGAGACAGATTGCGTACGACCTTGGGATTTCTCGCTCCTCTGTACAAGGGATTGTAAAACGTTTGAAATTGAAGGCCTACAAGAGAATTCGAGTTTCTCGGCGTGATCAGAATGTAAGACAGCGTAGAAAGACCCGCTGTAAATCCCTATATGAACGCTACTCAGCTGAAGACGTGCAAAAAGTTGTGTTTACAGACGAAAAGGATTTCACGTTGGAGGTGGGCAAAAACAGGCAAAATGATAGGGTTTATGGTTCAAGGAAAAAGGACATTCCTCCCTCCAGGCTTTATCATGAAACCTCACGATTCAGCAGAAAAGTAATGGTATCGGCGGGAATTTCATGGAAGGGGAAAACACGAATTCATTTTATTGCCACAAACGAAACTAAAGTTAACTCTGAGCGCTACATCAACCTGTTAGATAATGGGTTACTTCCTGATTGTCGTCAGCTGTGTCCTGATGAGGCCTACATTTTCCAGCAAGATGGGGCACCCGCCCATACAAGCCGAGCGACCCAAAATCATCTAGAGCAAGAGACCCCTAATTTCATCAAAAAAGATGAATGGCCGCCTCAGTCTCCCGACTGTAATCCGATGGACTATTCAGTATGGGATTCCCTCATGGTGAAGGTTTACGGCAGCCAGAAAGACAAATTCACCGAAGATGAACTTAAGGAGAAAATCAGTAGAGCATGGGAGGATATCACCTTAGATGAGGTTCGAAAGTGCATCTCCTCGTGGAAGAAGCGATTGAGGGCAGTTTACCAACAGGGAGGTGGTCACATTGACCATTTGTTTAAGTAAATTTTGTTAAGTTCAAATTCATTTTCTTCGGCATGCTATTTTTAGACATATGCTTTTAAATTGTTCACTGTAACAAAACTATAGAACCTACATATTTGAAAATTCCAGCAATTATAGATTATAACCATCTGTTAATGTGTGCCAAAGCTCAATCGCATAAGTTTTGAATTGTTGCAGTTATTAAACTTTGAATTAAGTAAAGTTTTTTTGTGGCCACCCGATATATATATATATATATATATATATATATATATATATATATATATATATATATATATATATATATATGGGAATGAACTCAGAATGGTTCCCTGAGTTTTTTATGATACACACAGACCGTGTATGGAACGAGGAACTCTTCTGGGATAATTAAATCCACTATAGTCCGAATAAGTAATGGTAAATGACAAATACCATAGTTTTTCTTTTTCTTTTCATGATGCAAGCCCGACGTGGGCAACGGGTCTCTCGCAAAGAGGTCCCATAAATATAGCTTCCCTCACCAGCTATCTGCAAAGCAGACAGGATCCAGCTTTGGGACATGGATCTAGGGTTTAAAGCAGCCTAGCCCCACTACATTTAGAACCTCAATATAGTAAAAGACTCGTTGCATTCACGTCGGATTGAATAAATCAAAGAAAAAGGGGTAACTATTATATTTTTAGCCAAAACCAAAACTTAAACCTCAACTGGCAGAATTGAGCGTCGACTTTTCAAGGCCTCAACCTTTATTCCATAGAGAGAAGGTTTGAGAGATACATCCTAATCTACACCTGGAAAATTCTAGAAGGGCTTTTAGTTGCCCCCAATACTGAACCAATTGTGCCCACCTTAACAAGAACTGGCAGAATGTGTAAAAAATATCACCTCCCACCAAACAGTCTGAGAAGGATTCAAACCCTTCAATATAATAGTATCTCTAGGCAGGGTTCTCGCCTGTTTAACTCCTTGCCTCAGTACCTTAGAGATATAAGTGCAGTCCCAGTAGATACTTTTAAAAAACACTTGGACATGTTTTTAGCCAACATACCCGACCAACCCACAGTGTCAGGGTATTCCTCTGCCAGACCAGCCCCCACAAATTCAATAGGGGACCAAATCGTATGGCAGGAGCAAGAGAAAAGAAGGGTGGCGACCCCGTCGTGGCCCCGCCTCAGGAGGCGCTGAGTGGACTTCGTGGGAGCAGCGCACCCTTGAGGCAGAAGCGCTTTAAGGTAAATTTAAGGTAAACATGTCCGTTTCATGATGGGAATGAACTCAGAATGGTTCCCTGAGTTTTTTATGATACACACAGACCGTGCATGGAACAAGGAACTCTTCTGGGATAATTAAATCCACTATAGTCTGAATAAGTAATGGTAAATGACAAATACCATAGTTTTTCTTTTTCATGAAACGGACATGTTATGTGCCTTGAAAAGTGGACGCTCAATTCTACCAGTTGAGGTTTAAGTTTTGGCTAAAAATATAATAGTTACCCCTTTTTCTTTGATTTATTCAATCCGACGTGAATGCAACGAGTCTTTTACTATATTGAGGTTCTAAATGTAGTGGGGCTAGGCTGCTTTAAACCTTAGATCCATGTCCCAAAGCTGGATCCTGTCTGCTTTGCAGATAGCTGGTGAGGGAAGCTATATTTATGGGACCTCTTTGCGAGAGACCCGTTGCCCACGTCGGGCTTGCATCATGAAAAAGAAAAACTATGGTATTTGTCATTTACCATTACTTATTCGGACTATAGTGGATTTAATTATCCCAGAAGAGTTCCTTGTTCCATGCACGGTCTGTGTGTATTATATATATATATATATATATATATATATATTTCACTTAATTTAGAGCTAGCATGTTTGGGCTCTTGTGGCATCATTTTTTTGGGCACTGGCGCGTCCTTTCTACTCGTTTGTTGAATGCGGCACTTACAGGGCGCGGTCTTATAGAGAGCTCTCTTGCAATTCAGTTTGGTTGTTGAGGTGACGTGTGTATATATACAGGGCCGTTTGTAACCATTAGGGGGCCCTAAGCAGTATACCCATTTGAGGCCCCATCCCTCCATCCACCAATTCACGCCTTACTACATCACCTCAGCACACACATACAAAAACTGGCTGTGTTAATAAAAAACAATTATGAAACAATTTTAATGAAACATTTATGTCCAAAACAACAAATATGTACTTTCAGAAGACAAAGAAAAAATACTCTTCATAAAATTCCTGAAAATTAGCTTATACATTATTTAGAATAAATGACACAGAACTATGTATAAAAAAATAATGCAATTATCAACTACCAAACAATTACTAACTCTACGATACAATCGTGTAATAGCTAACAGTTATACAGAACAGTCTGTATCTTCAAAATTTTTGCCTCCTAGATTTTTTCTGGGCGAAATCATCAATAACATCATCATATGAAATCTCCCTGCCAACGTCCTGGTTGATACTTATGATGCCAAGGCAACTGAGGCGATCCTGCCCCATTGATGATCTGAGGTAGTTCTTGATTAGCTTCATCTTAGAGAAGCTCCTCTCGGCTGACGCTACTGTCACAGGTAGAGTGCAGGTAATTCTTAGTGCAACCCAGAGATTGGGGTATAGTTCCTCCAGTTGCTTCTGATGAATGAAGGAGAGAAGCTCCAATGCAGTCATGTTGTGTGAAGGTAAAGTCGGGAAGTTCTTAATTTCGAGGGCCAGTTCTCTTCCATCAATGTCAGAGTCAGCTCCAGAGCTCAGTATCTTAGAGAGCTTTTCACACTTGCAGGACAAGTCTTCCTTGTTCATTGTGGTGAAGTTTAGGAGAACCCCAAATATGTCCCTCACATCATCTAATGTTTTGAATCTCACATTTATTGACCCGATGCCACATGCCACCACCACATTGAAAAATTTGACTTCCAGCCTCTTTAAGACTTCTGTAAATGGTTCGTCAGGAGCTTCGTAAGCAAAGTGCTTTTTTGTGGATCTGAGCCTCTTCTCCTTCAGCACAGCCTCCACATTCATTTCCTCACATATGTCCCTAGCTCACGACTTGTGCTGCAACAAAACCTGTGTTTCTGTAGCTGGTGAGTGAGTCTTTTGTTTTTGTGAGGAGGTTGACTGCCACATCAAACTGCATTGTAGGAGACTGCAGAAGATTCCTCACATGGTTAACTGCATGAAGAATGTCATACCATACTACTGTGCAAATCTGAAAGCGATAAGACCCTACCTCCTCTGCAAGTGCTTGTGCTTCATTCCTGGCTATGGCATCTGTGGCATTGTTTCTGACTTCCAACAGGTCCCCTCTGATGTTGTGGCTCTGGTATCGCACAGCCTCAATGCTCTTAAGCCGGCTCTCCCACCTGGTTTCACTCCAAGACTTGAGTGTTATGTTCACGTGCTTCTTTAGGATTGTCCATCTCTGTGTAGCTGCTGCAAAAAGGTTGTACAATTTTTGTACGTTGCCAAAGAAGCTGATGGCATCTGTGGAAGCTTTAGCTGCATCAGCCACTACAAGATTCAGAGTGTGAGCCCCACATGGAACATAGAGTGCACGACAGTTCTTCTCTAATAACCTTGCCTGAACACTTTTGTTCTTGCCCTTCATGTTCGCTCCGTTGTCATATGACTGTCCTCTGCAGTCATCAAAGTGAATATTCAGGTCATCTAGTCTCTTCAGAATCAGAACTGATAAACCCAGGCCTGTACTTTCTGAAGCCTCAAGAAAGCCCAAGAAGTATTCTTTTATTTATGGTACTTCACCCCTTTTAACAGTTCTGATAATAATCGACATCTGTTCTTGGTGGCTTATGTCTGGAGTGCAGTCAAAAATGAGTGAGTAATATTTAACTTGTTTTATTTCTGCAAGAATGGCATCCAAATCTTCCTACTAATGGACCCAATGAGCTCATTTTGAATGATGTTTCCTAGGTAACTTGAATGACTATATTGGCCACTTTCTACTCTGCTCATGTGTTGTTTCATCACTGGATCAAATTTGGCAAGCAGCTGAACCTCCTTCAAGAAGTTGCCATTGTCTCGATTGTACAATGTAGAGGAAGACCCCCTGAAAGCAAGGTTTCTCTGCCAGTGATTGGATTATACTTACAAGACGTGTGAGAACATTTCGCCAGCGTCTTCGCTCTACCTTCATTAATGACATTTCAGTTTGGTCAATGGTCCTCCCAGTTTTTAGCCGCAGTTCCAGATCCTTCCATGTTGCCATGTTATCTGCATGTTCTGAACTATTTTCATGGCCTTTCAGAAGCGAACCAACGTGTAATGAGTCTTTACTAATTATTGTTTTCTGTGTAACAAGTCTTTACTAATTATTGTTTTCTGTGTTTCAGATCTATGCTATGTTTATGTTGAATAAAGCCTCAGATTGGCCTTTACTTTATCTTTAGCCCGCTAACAAACGCGGCACCACAATTTATTCAACATTTCAATCAGCCATTCAGTCGGCCTTTCAGATACAGCAAGCAAATATTCATCCAGTAATCTTACTATATCATGGAGAAGGTGATTCGCCGGGATAAATTTATTACTTCTCCGAATTCTCCCCAAGCTGGGAAACTATGGAAATTATGGTCGCGCGGATTCAAATATTTCTTGAGTACTATCGCCGAACACAACCCCAATAAATTGGAGGTTCTATTCATACATATCGGCCCCGATGTCGCTGATATCATTCAAGACTGCTCTACTTATGAGAATGCCATGGCAGCCTTAG
Source organism: Bathynomus jamesi (assembly GCA_023014485.1). Taxonomy (NCBI): domain Eukaryota; kingdom Metazoa; phylum Arthropoda; class Malacostraca; order Isopoda; family Cirolanidae; genus Bathynomus; species Bathynomus jamesi. Next base: position 263,027 of record JAJOZX010004127.1, read on the forward strand.
AGGCCACCTACGTCAAGAAGCCAAACGAGGTATGCGCTCGCCACCTGTTGTCCACCCGTCACCAAAAGCCCGAGGAAACCCTCGATGAGTACTTGCAAATTCTTCAACAACTAGCCAATGACTGCAACTTCAAATCGGTTTCCGCCGACGAAAACAGGAGTTCATCTGTGAGAGACGCTTTCATCCGAGGAATTAGAGATAGCGCCATCCGCACCCGCTTACTCGAAAATGACACACTCTCACTGGAAAAGGCTATCGTCCAGGCTCGAACATTAGATCAGGCCCAGAAAAACTCAGAATCGTACCTCACTCATTACGGTGCTGTTGCAGCCACTGGCTCTCGCCACGAACCGTCGCCGACTACTGACTCTGCCCGGCCTGCCTGCGTCCAAGGAGACGATCTCCCAAACTCTTCAGCCGCTACGAATTTCGACAACAAAGCCGCTTTGTGCTTCTTCTGCGGGTCTCGACGCCACCCACGAAGCAGGTGTCCGGCAAAGGATTCTATCTGTGCGAAATGTGAAAAGACCGGCCACTGGGCCAAAGTCTGCCGCTCAAGTACTTTCTCGGCACGTCAAAAACAGGATAAAACCACAGCGTCTCATTCAGCCGCAGCATTAGAGACCATTAGTACCACTCTATCGTGTAGCTCCTCCATGCCTACCAACTCAACAATCGATATCCTCGTCAACGGCCGTTCGTGTCTCGCCTTGTTGGATACTGGCAGCTCGGACAACTTCATTCGTGAGGATCTAGCCAAACACTTAGAGCTGCCCATTCTTCCGCACTCGGGCGTCGTATCAATGGCTTCGCCTAATCTATCCGCAGCCATCTCAGGTCGATGTACAGTGAAGGTTACGATGGGAGACCGCGACTACGAAAAGCTCGAACTATCCGTCTTGTCGGATCTGTGCGCTGACATAATACTCGGTACCCATTCTTAATCAGACACAAGGAATTGAACATCAATTTCGGAGGTCCGAAGCCAGCACTCCATATATGCGGCCTTACTTGATCAAGAATTTCAGCCCCACCACTATTCGGCAACTTAACTGCCGATTGTCGTCCCATCGCCACGAAGTCCAGACGATTTTGCTCTGAGGACAAAAGACAAAATTTTCATTGGGAAAGAAATCAAAAAGCTACTCAGGGATGAGATAATTGAACCCAGTAACTCACCCTGGCGTGCTCAAGTAGTCATCACATCTACCGAAACAAAAAAAAAACGCATGGTAATCGATTTCTCTCAAATCGTCAACCGATTTACCATGCTAGATGCATATCCTCTTCCGCGAATCGATGATATAGCCAACAAAGTCTCACAACACAAATACTACAGCGTAATTGATCTGTCAAGCGCATACTACCAGGTAGAAATCGATCCGTCTGAACGACCTTTCACAGCATTCGAGGCTGACCGAAATCTATACCAATTCAGAAGGATCCCTATGGGAGTAACTAACGGAGCCGCGGCCTTCCAGCGCGTCATGAACGAATTCATATCCTCGAACAACTTATCATCAACATACGCCTACCTCGACGATCTCACCATCTGCGGAACCACTTGGGAAGAGCACGATGAGAACCCTCGACATTTCTGGGAAGCCGCTAAACGAGTAAATCTGAGTCTAAACAAGGAAAAATGCAAGCTTTCGATGACATCAGTGCACCTGCTCGGATATTCTATCTCTCATGGCGTATTGCGGCCCGATCCCGAACGCCTCCGGCCACTACAAGAACTTCAAACTCCTCGCAACAAGTCGTCTCTACAACGCGTAATCGGACTATTCGCATACTATGCTAAATGGATTCAGAACTATTCCCTCAAGATCAAACCTCTGCTCAACGTTTCATCATTCCCATTAACTCGCGAGGAAGTATCAACGATCCAAACACTCAAAGATGATATCTCGAAAGCTGTCGTCGGCTCAATCGATGAAGAACTGCCGTTCACTGTGGAGACGGACGCTTCCTCTTCAGCAATCGGAGCCACCCTCACCCAGAACGGCCGCCCGGTGGCGTTCTTTTCTCGCGCTCTGAATAACACAGAACGTCGCCATCACATCGTTGAAAAGGAGGCATACGCTGTAATCGAATCCATTCGCAAGTGGAAGCACTTCTTAGCTTATCGACACTTTACTGTCGTCACCGACCAGCGGAGCGTATCTTTCATGTTCGATGGAAAAGCTACTGGTCGTATTAAGAACGATAAGATTCTCCGTTGGCGTGTAGAACTAGCCGGCTACTCATTCACAATAAAATACAGACCGGGCCCCGAGAACCGAGCCGCAGACGCATTGTCGCGATCCTTTTGCGCTGCTACTCCAAGAATATCCCTCGCCCAGCTGCATGTTAATCTGATACACCCAGGAGTCCGCCGAATGACTCATTTTGTGAGAGCTAGGAACCTACCATTCTCAGTGGATGACATCAAACGAGTTACGTCGGAATGCCAAACATGCGCTAAATGTAAGCCACAGTACTATAAACCAGAAGTTAGTCACTTAATACGGGCCATGTCCCCGTTTGACCGACTTAACATCGACTTTAAAGGCCCGCTTCCGAGCGCAACTTCGCGACCTTACATCCTAACAGTAATCGACGAGTATTCACGCTTTCCTTTTGCCTTCCCGTGCCGTGATACGAACACGTCAACCGTTATCGCCCGTCTCACCGAGTTATTTTCTACCTTCGGAACTCCCTCTTACATCCACACAGATCGAGGGACATCGTTTATGTCTTCGGAACTAAAACTGTTCCTAACTAAACATGGTATCGCGACTAGTCGCACAACGCCGTATCACCCCCAAGGAAACGGGCAATGCGAACGTTACAATGGAATCATCATGAACACCATCAAACTAGCCATAGAAGATCGCGGGTTGCCGATGTCGCAATGGGAGTCCGTCCTACCAGACGCGCTGCACTCGATTAGATCGCTACTGTGTACGGCCACGAACGAAACTCCTCACGAGCGTCTATTCACGCACCCGCGGCGTACTTCTACCGGTTCTGCACTACCGACGTGGCTGTCTTCTCCGGGAACTGTACTCCTCCTTCGCCAATTCATTCGCCGATCCAAGAACGACCCCCTCGTCGAGGAAGTTGAGTTAATTGAGGCAAACCCCAACTACGCGTTTATACGGCATCCGAATGGGAGAGAAGATACCGTATCCATCAGGGACCTGGCACCGGCGGGACGTAGCAATACGGATGACACGAATCACTATGAAACCCCCGTACCCAGTCCGCCAATCAATTCCACCCCGCTAACGGACGACTCAGAACCCGCTGAGATCCGCCGACACACGGTCCCAACAGCTCCCGTCGAAGCGACTCCAGTCGAAGTCGAGAGAGGCCCACCTGTGTCAGTAACCTCCGAGACGAGTCCCCCTCTGAGAAGAAGCACTCGAATCAGATACCCAGCTCAACGCCTAAACTTGTAGACTCTTCTTTCTTCCAAAATATCTTGAACTTGTCGTTTTGTTTCTTACCGTGCAATGTATCACGTATTATAAAAGAAGAGAGGAATGTAATGAGTCTTTACTAATTATTGTTTTCTGTGTAACAAGTCTTTACTAATTATTGTTTTCTGTGTAACAAGTCTTTACTAATTATTGTTTTCTGTGATCACGTATTATAAGAAGAGAGGAATGTAATGAGTCTTTACTAATTATTGTTTTCTGTGTAACAAGTTGTAGTGAATACTCTTATTTTAGTTTCAAGATAAATGTTAATTTTACCGTCTTGAATTTCGGAATAGTATAAATTCATTTCAAATTAGTTACCCCATTATAATTCAATTGTGAACCACATTAATACTAATTTTATGTATACTATATTATTTTATTGTATGTAAACATAATTAATTATATATCACAATTGTCAGTTAATTATTTATATTCAAATATTTATTTTAATCTAATACCATGTCCATTTTACAAATAATAAATAGAAATCCAAGGGTTATATTTTCCACCTTTGGTACTGTCGCAGTTTCGCCTAACGGACTCAATACGGCTAGTGAGATAATCACTGGTTGGCACTTAACTAGCGGCAGTGCTTATGGCTACATCATCCAGGTTAACCTATACCGGATAGATGCGCTACGGTCCCAAGCCGTAGCTTGCCTAGGCCGACGACGACGACGTAAACCAACAATTGGTGACCCCGGAGCTGGATTACCCCTTCACCCGAACGACTAGGATTAGACTGTACGTCGTTCGTGCCCATCACCCCCTTCACCCGAACGACTAGGACCAGACTGTAATGTCGCTCGTGCCCTCTGCCCCTCACCCCTGCCCGTGCGCTCTGTGCCTGCGCTCGTCTCAACCTCCACTCCTTCGTTGGTAACTTGTCGTCTTGCTTGTACGTCAGCAAGCATAGGAGAAGATGCCTGACGACGCTGGTGCCATCTCCCACATGAGCGTAAAGCTCCCCGTCTTCTGGCCGGGTGATCCATTATTTGGTTCCACCAAGTGGAATCACAATTCAACTTGGGAGGATCACCGCTAGCAGGACGAAATACGATCATGTTTTGTCCTCTCTACCAGCGAGCATCATCTCTGAAGTCCGTGACGTCATCGTGTCTACTTCCACGAGTGAGGACCCATACAACGATCTGAAGTCTGCCATCCTGTGCCGCACCACTGTCTCCGAGCGTGAGAAACTACATCAGTTAATCTCAAAAGAAGAACTTGGAGACCGTAAGCCCACTCAAATGCTGAGGCTATGCAGTGCGCTCTAGGCGAACGCGCACAAACCTTCGATAAGGACATCTTTAGACAGTTGTTCTTGCAGAAACTTCCTCCATCAGCTCAGCGTGTCTTGGCCACTATGGATCCTGCTACTCCAGTTGATAAACTAGCAGAAACTGCCGACAAAGTAGTGGAGATTGACACAGCTCCGGTCAACAGCGTGAACACACAATCGGAACTGGAGTTGAAAGTGGAAGAGTTAAGTCAACAACTCAACCACGTTTGTTCTCTGCTACAAAATCAACGGCAAAGAAGCCATTCTCGGTCAAGATTTACGAAGAGGCATCGTTCGAGTTCCGGGAAGATCTGCTTCTACCACTCGAAATTTGGAAAGAAGGCTAGGAAGTGCATCTCCCCTTGCAATTTTTCGTCGGAAAACCCCAGCAGCGAGTCCTAATGGCGTCTAGTACTCGCACTGCCAACCTGTTATTCATAAAGGACAGGAACTCTGGTGTCAATTTCTTGGTTGATACCGGAGCGTCAGTCAGTGTATTCCCTCAAAAATCTGGTCATACGCACTCGGAATCTCCGCCTCTATACGCTGCTAACGGTTCACGCATACCCACGTACGGTACTCAGTCGCGTGAACTAAACTTGGGCCTTCACCGATCCTTCAAGTGGATTTTCATCTGTGCTCAAGTGCAGCATCCCATAATCGGCGCTGACTTCCTCCAGCATTTCAAACTCCTGGTGGATCTTGACAAGCGACGCTTATGCGACCAGGCCACACTGCTTTCTGTTCTTGCCAAACAGGTTGCCCTTCCGGACGCCTCGAACTCTGCACTTTCCCTCGTTCCCCTAATTCCATGTACCAGTGCCTTTTCCAGCGATATCCAGGAATTCTTCAACCGATGCAGATGGGTGATACCATTAAGCACACCATTACCCATCACATTACAACAAAAGGTCCCCCTGTGTTTGCAAAACCCAGACGTCTTGCCCCGGACAAACTGAAAGCTGCCAAATCGGAATTCCAGCTTATGATAGATCTTGGGATAATAAGACCTTCCAAAAGCAGTTGGTCCTCTCCCCTACACCTGGTCCAGAAGAAGTCAGGAGACTGGAGACCATGTGGGGATTACCGGTTTTTGAATTCGACAACCATTCCGGACCGATATCCGGTACCAAATGTCCAAGACTTTACTTCTCTTCTCCACGGCAAATCTATCTTCAGTAAAATAGATCTCGTTAAGGCTTTCCACCACATTCCCGTAGAGCCTTCGGATATTCCCAAGACTGCAGTTTTGTACACCATTTGGGTTATTCGAATTTGTGAAGATGCCGTTCGGGCTACGGAATGCTGCGCAAACCTTTCAGAGGTTTATAGATGAGGTCACCAGAGGCTTAGACTTTGTTTATGCCTACATCGATGATTTGCTTGTGGCCAGCTCAACGGAAGAGGAACATAAGGAACATCTTTCACTCCTCTTTCAACGCTTAGAACAATACGGTGTTACTATTAATGCATCTAAGTGTGTGTTTGCACAGCCAACCTTGGAATTTCTTGGTCACACGATTTCGCAGCACGGAATTACCCCCCTTCAGGACAAGTGTGAAGTGATAAAAAATTACCCTATGCCAAATAATCAGCGTGAGTTACGTCGGTTTCTAGGTTTGGTAAATTATTACCACAAGTTCATTAAAACTGTGCCAGTGTTCTTGCTCCTCTACACGCTATGATCACACACAAACGCAAGGTAACGAAATTGGTATGGTGTAGCGATAGTTTACAGGCGTTCGACAATGCCAAAAATGCTATCAATAGTGCATTGTCTCTGTCATTTCCTATCAGTAATGCCCCCCTAACTCTGACGGTCGATGCATCAGATGTTGCGATCGGTGGGGTGTTGGAACAAACCATTAACGGTCAACAAGCACCCATCGCGTTTTACTCGAAAAAGCTGCAGCCAGCCCAAACGCGTTATAGTGCTTTCGGACGTGAACTTCTTGCTATTTACTTAAACGTGAAGCATTTTCAACATTTCCTTGAAGGCCGAGAGTTTTGTGTTTTTACCGACCACAAACCTTTGGTCACTGTCTTCAATAAAAACAGCTGTAACCACTCTCCCAGAGTCATCAGGCAACTCGATTATATCTCGCAATTTACCACAGATATCCGCCACATCAAAGGTGTCTTGAACACTCCAGCGGATGCACTTTCAAGAATAGAGATTACTTCTGTTACCCTCAGCTCTACACTGTGGAATGCTATTGCACAGGATCAAGATAAGGATACGGAACTACAAGACCTGCTCAGAGAAGACTCCACTCACTCACTTTCCCTCAAGAAAATGAGTATGCCAGGATTGTCTGTGCCCCTCTATTGCGACGTATCAACAGCTGCTATTCGCCCTTATGTCCCTCCATGTCACAGAAAAGCAGTCTCACGGATCTTCATAAGCCCTCCCATCCTGGTATCCGTGCTTCGCAACACCTGGTTACCTCTCGCTTTGTTTGGCCCTCGATGCGGAAGGATGTCAAACATTGGACCAAAACGTGCCTTGCCTGCCAGCGTGCCAAAGTCCAAAGGCACACCAGGTCCCCCTTTGACGCATTTCCTCCCCCATCCCAGCGATTTGAGGTAATTCATGTAGACATTGTTGGCCCTCTTCCAGTGATTCAAGGCCAACGTTATCTGCTCACCTGTCTCGACCGCTTTTCCAGGTGGCCTGAAGCCATCCCACTTCCTGATATCCAAGCGGACACTGTTGCAAGAGCCTTTCTTCATGGATGGGTATCAAGATTTGGATTGCCGACAAAAGTCATCACTGACCAAGGTCGCCAATTTGAGTCTTCGCTTTGGAAGAAGTTTACCAGCTTGTTGGGTACAGTACATGCGCATACCTGTGCGTATCATCCGCAAGCTAACGGCCTCGTCGAACGCTTCCATCGCCAGCTGAAGTCATCCCTTATGTGTCACGAAGACTCCCATTGGATGGATAAGCTTCCACTCGTGTTGCTTGGTATTCGCTCTGCATTTAAGAGTGATCTGAAGACTACAGCGGCTGAACTAGTCTATGGAACAACACTGCGGCTACCAGGTGGCTACTTCACTGCAGGGGATAAGTCATGCGATCCTACGGAATTCGCTCAAACACTTTCCTCTCACATGCAGTCCCTTCAGCCTGTTCCCCCTCGATTGACTAGCCAACAGAACATCTTTGTTTCCCCAGCCCTCCAATCTTGCACCCACGTTTTTCGTGTACCTCTCCAAAACGGCCTCTCCAATGTCCATATGACGGGCCCTATGAAGTTCTCCGACGTACGCGCAAATCATTTCTCATCCAGCGCGGTTCCAAGGTCGACAAGGTTTCTATCGATCGTCTTAAGCCTGCGTTTTTGGAATCAACCTTAAGCGAGGTACATGTAGCTACCAAAAAGGTCCAGCGGAAATCTGTGTCGTTCGGAACTCTTGAACTTCCTCTCTGGTGGGGGAGTGTGTAGTGAATACTCTTATTTTAGTTTCAAGATAAATGTTAATTTTACCGTCTTGAATTTCGGAATAGTATAAATTCATTTTAAATTAGTTACCCCATTATAATTCAATTGTGAACCACATTAATACTAATTTTATGTATACTATATTATTTTATTGTATGTAAACATAATTAATTATATATCACAATTGTCAGTTAATTATTTATATTCAAATATTTATTTTAATCTAATACCATGTCCATTTTACAAATAAATAATAGAAATCCAAGGTTATATTTTCCACCTTTGGTACTGTCGCAGTTTCGCCTAACGGACTCAATACGGCTAGTGAGATAATCACTGGTTGGCACTTAACTAGCGGCAGTGCTTATGGCTACATCATCCAGGTTAACCTATACCGGATAGATGCGCTACGGTCCCAAGCCGTAGCTTGCCTAGGCCGACGACGACGACGTAAACCAACAAAGTCTTTACTAATTATTGTTTTCTGTGTTTCAGATCTATGCTATGTTTATGTTGAATAAAGCCTCAAATTGGCCTTTACTTTATCTTTAGCCCGCTAACAAACGCGGCACCACACAACGTTTATCCAGTCTGAAAGTCCATCCGTAATTAGTTTGTACGTCTTCCTTGAAAACAACTTGCAGCAGAAGCAATAAAGAGCATCATTCCTTCTAGGGTACATCAACCAGCTTCGCTTTATTTTTTCCCCATTAATTAATGTTCCGTACATGTAATGGTGATGAACGCTTCTACCGTCCTCTCTTTTAGGGAATGTGAAATCTGGACTGATTTGAAATGGTCCTCGAAACACCAGATCTGTCTTCAAGGCATCTGACAGGACAACTGGCCAGTCATACGGATCAAGCGGTGGAGCAGATCTTGGTTCTTGTTGCTCAGTAGAAATGCCTGTGTGTGGTGTTTGAAGCTGAACAGAAGATGGGCCACTTGTTGGTTCATGAAGCTCTACTTCTACTGATGTTTGAGGGTGCATAGAGGATGGTCCTGCTGTTGGCTCATGATGCTCATCAGGCTTTGCTGAGGATGGCTTTTCCAAATATTTCAGTAGTGCTCCTGAGAAGAACATAGCATTACATATTCTGTTAATTTTTGCTAAAATACTCTTTCTCATCTTGTTTGATAATTGATCTGTGTGAACAGAATTTGAGGTGATGTGATCCATTAAATTTCACATTTCGAAATATTATAAATATTACAGAGACTAGCTTACTCTACACGATTCCTGAGCACTTGCCTAGCTTGATGGTCTACTTAACCTAGTTGCCTGAACTGTAATCATAAGAATATACAAGTGGCACACCTCACTTGTGCTACTGGAAAGCTTCTCCTCCTCTATTTTCTTCTTTTTCCGTTTTTCAGCTCCTGATGGATAATGTCGTTTCATTTTCCAAGATGCACGAAGTCACATCTAGTTAACCACAACTAATCTGCTAAATAATAATAATCATGATAATAATGATGATGATGATAATAATAATAATAATAATAATAATAAAATAATAATAATAATAATTGTTATAATTGTAATGTTAATCAAATACTTTCAAATAATCAGACCATTTAGGTTTTAACCAACAAAATTCACATTATCTGAAAAAGATGAGAAAAGAATTAAACATAACGAAAATAATCCTATGTTTTAAAGTGTTACAAAATCTTTTAATAATTAGTAAATTAGTGAAATAATGTTTTACAAAACTAGAAAAATTAAGCATTTAGGAAAGTATAAGCATATAGTAAGAATAAAGTTAAATAATATAGAAATAATATCTCACAATAGTTATTTACACATAACGACCAAAACATTTCGTTTGTCTCCGTTTTATCACATTTGTCTCATACAAAAACTTTAACTAATACGACAATAATAATAATAATAATAATAATAATGATAATAATATTAATAATAACTTCAGCTATATTCCTATTCTTGCCCACTGAGCTATGACCTGGGAGCCTGTCTAGGGGCCCCCTAGTAGCAGCGGGGCCCTAAGCGGCCGCTTACTTTGCATATGCCAGGAAACGGCCCTGTATATATATATATATATAATATATATATATATAATATATATAGTCTAAAAGTCACTAGAGGGAAAAATCACTAAAAGAAAGCTGAATGGCAACACAAAAAGATAAACAGCAGAACGCGGTCTGTTCGTTTATTGGGCTGAACTAAACAGCATGTATTTTTGTATCTGATTAAATCGTTGGTGCTAAGTTTAATTTGGTGATACTTTTAAAGTGGTATAGTAAAGCAGTTGAAGTTGTCTAATTATTATATCAGTTAGGGGCAATGTCTATTGCTTCTAAATTAGTAAGGTTAGCTATTTAAGAGGTTGTTGTGGGAAAATGACACCTATGGTAGGCCCTAAAGAAGATCTAAATCAAAGCACCTGTAAGTACCTTTTTGTCTATGTAATAACCTAATACCTAAAGTGGTCTAACACCCAGGAGCGTACCCAGGAATTTGCCAAGGGGGGCGAACTTGCAACTAATCGTAGAAGTATGGTTGAAATAGAGATAAATAAATTTACGTAAGTTCATGATGAGCTTCTCGTTCATTTAGAGATGATTAACTAGCTACTGCTAAGACACATTATGAATAAAAATATAAAAAATATGTTATAAAAAATATAAAAATTATGATAAAAATCTGATTAGTAACATAATATTCAATGCAAACCGCAATTAGGATGCTCAGATTTGTATTAACATAAGAATAAAAAGGTACTAAATTCGAGATTAAGCATTTCCTTGGACTGTTACCTTTATAAAAGAAAATTATTCTCAGGGCCGAATTAAAAGTTTTCGGGATCCTAAGTCATTTTAGATTTTTAGTGGTAGGGGAGGCAAGAGGTAGCGCCGAAGGCGCCGAAATTTTTTCACTTTCATTCTCATCCTGTTGTAACCTAGCAATTTTACTGGGATTAACAGTACTTTGATCATCATGCTCTGTAGAACCACTGTCAGTTTGGACATTTTTTCTTTTGAAAAATTTATAAAGGTCCATTATCTTTAGTCCTGTGACACCTGCAAATAATACTCTACAAAGTTACAAATAGAAATAGGAATTACTAACCATAACACTAAAGTCCATTATAATGAAATAAAAAATCCAAACAAAATCCATAAAAAATTTTGTGTGTGCAATACAATGTGAAAAATTGCAAATTAAATGAAAACTTTGAAACTAAATTTTAAAATATGTAAAAACTGAATACCAAATTTTAAAAATAACACTTAATGTTTCATTTCACTTATTAGCAGAGGCGTACCAATACTTTTTGCCGCTCGGGGCGAAAATGCCAACGCCGCCCCACCCCACCCCCCTGCAACAATTTTCAATTTTAAAAACAATTCCTTTACAAAAATACACTTCTAAACAAAACTTTTATTGGAAGAAAAACTTAAATAAAGCAACTTCAATTTTAACAATACTACATAATGTACCGTACATAATACACTACATAATTTTAACAATAACTATATAATGTATAATGCCGAGTTAAATTTTCGGACTTTCATAACAGAAAATTCATGAATGATTTTTTCTATGTCCATTGTCTCTGCAACTTCGCGTTCAATTGAAATAATCGCCAAATTGCTCAGTCTAGATTGACTTATAGTTGACCTGAGGTAAGTTTTTATAAGTTTCAGTTTCGAGAAACTTCGTTCGCAACTTGCCACGGACATGCATGCAGTTAGACAGATCCGGAGGGCAATTGTTATATGAGGCAAAGATTCCACTAGATCCCATTTAACGATCCACTGAAGTAGTTTTAACATATCCCAGTTCTTTGGATCATCGTCGACGCTTATGCTTTCGAAACTGAGCAAATGTCTGCGCAAACGCTTTATTTCTTCCAGTAGACTTCCTGGATTAATGTCATTGTAGATGGAAGAAAAATTATTGACCTTGGTATTAATTTCTTCATCTTTGGACTGATTCAAAAGGTACGAAGGAGACAGAAATTCAAAGCGATCATTCATGTTTTTAAGACAAACTGTGCGTTTTTCAATTTCTGCTAATAAACGATCCATGATTTCAAAAAATTCTCTGCGTACATCCTCTTGCACGGTCAATCCAGCATCACGTCTCCTGACTCTGCGGGCTATACTGATATCCATTTCATTACAGAACTCTTCGGCGGCATCTGCAGCGTTTGATACTACTGCCTCTCGTTCATTAGTTAAAAACACGGATAAAGAGTTCATTTTTAATGCACACTGGTCCAAAGCAAGTCCCTTTCTTTGAAAATATAGCTGAGCATCATTGATTTCTTTCAGCACTGGATCCCAGAAAAATAAGTACACAATGAATATGTATGACATGATGGAGGTCAACAGAGCTTCAGCATCGCCCTTTGTGTCCAGATTTTCGGAGACCCCTTCACTCAGTTCTTCCAAGGCACTAACAACGTGAGTCAAGTTCTTCTTAAGACTAGAAACAGCATCATACTTAGCACTCCACCGCGTGTCAGAGACTCGCTTGACAGTGATTTTGGAATGTTTTGTTAAGACATCCCAACGATGAGTAGAGGAAGAAAAGTAGACGAAAATTCGTTCAATTGTTCCAAAGAAAGTTACAGCATTAGGACTCAGTCCCGCGGCATGAACTCCAGCCAAGTTTAGCGAGTGGTTATTGCAAGGAATGAAAACAGCGTGTTTGCTAACATCAAGAATTCTGCGTTGAACTCCAAGATGAATACTTGCCATCGTAGCAGCATTGTCATACCCTTGACCATAACAATTCTGGATATCCAGCCCATCCTCACGGAGCTTAGTGACAATGAGATCAGTAACTGCCTCAGCAGTCTTCCCCTCTAATTTAATAAAATCAACGAAGGATTCCTTCACCTCTGCATTACCATCTTTAATGGACACATAGCGAATTACCTGAGATATCTGATCAATATGCGATATATCTGGTGTACTATCGAAAATTATTGCAAAGTACTTTGCACTAGACACATTATCAATTATACATTTTTGAACATTACAGCCGATTAGTGTGATGAACTCATTTTGAATGTTAGGTGACAAATACGTAGTGGATATCTTGTCAGTCATTCGTATTTTTGTAAGATGTTCCCTAATTACTGGGTCATATTTGCCCATTAGTTTTATTAACTCCAAAAAGTTTCCAGAATTGCCAGCTAGCCCAGCTTCTTCATTTAAGTTCTCTCGGTGCCCTCGGAATGCAAGATCTTGTTTTGCCAAGAACATGATGCAGTCATAAATTCGTCTCAGTATTTCTTTCCACTTAGCAGTAGCATGTTTTATTTGCAACTGATGTGCATTATCTATTGTAGCATTCAACTGAAGGCGCATAGACAACTCTTTCCATTGTTCAAAGCATCGGGTATGATATGGACTGTTTTCATGTTCAGGTACTCTTGGATTCAGTTTCCTCCAGCCAAAAAATCCTTCTTCTTTTCCAAATGCACTGGAGATGTTGTTGAAGAGACGACAGCAAAAGCAATGCAAGCTACATTTTGAAGGTGAGAAGATTAGCCATGACCTTTCAATTTTTTCGCCATTTTCCAAAGTTTTGAAATACCAAACTTTTGACATTGACCTATTGTTTGAATCAGCTGGAAAGGGTCCATTCATGTTTTTCAAATGTGATGGTCCACGTTTAATGAGTTCGATTCTCAAATTGTCCGTCATTGGAACGGGCCAGTTGCCAGAATCGTTAAACAGACTCTGTGGGTGACTTTGTGATGTAGATGAGGGTTGATTCTGATTATTTGGGGGTTCACTTGAAGTTGCCGCTTGAACATCTATCTCTAAAGATATATCACATTGCGGTGATTTAATCATTTAATGATGATTTTTCATAAAAACCATGGATATTTTGTACACAAATAACGCGCGACAATGATGAGATATAATTTTTTGGAGGGTTGCATTTTAAAACATAAAAACCCAAAATTTTGCATACTGCGCCCGCCTGACAGTAATTTGCCGCCCCTCGGGCGCCCCTCCCTTGATACGCCACTGCTTATTAGTTATATACATGTGTGAGACTAAGCGTCCTTCACACATGATCACACACACATTCATACACACAAAGTTTTAATCAATACTTAAAATTATCAAAATTTAGAAAGTTCACAAACTAAATATTTAAATAAATGTAAACAAAATTTGATAAACTGCAGTTGCCAGGTGCCATGAAAAATGACGCAATACTCATGAAACACAAAATCGCTAGAAAGCTAGCTAACATTTTTCGATTGACGCATGAAATTAAATATGTAAAATATTTAATTGAATATGTAAATTAAATATGTAAAAATAATCAAAATAATAATTAATAAAATAATAAAAGTAATAATGAAATTAAATATGTAAAATATTTAATTGAATATGTAAATTAAATACATAAAAATAATCAAAATAATAATTTATTAGCTCAAGAGGGGGGCCATTGTCCCTGTCGCCCTCCCCTTTGGTACGCCTCTGCTAACACCCCCACGCTATTACAGTTGTTTAGATACAAGATTGTTGCATCGTGCAATGGTGCAGGTCGTGTTGTTGTTGCAAGGTTTAGAAAGAAGACCATACAGTAAATAGTGCCCCTTTGGTTTTTCCTTAATTTTATGCAACTGAGGCCTAAAGTAGGCCCACATCGAGTCAGCAACCCTGAGGTAGGACCTAAAATAGGACCTCCAAGTCTGTAAGTTTGTTTTAGTCTAGTTCAACTTAGGCTATAAGTTAAAGTAGCCCCTCAGAGCTTGGCCGTTCAAGGCTCAGCTGGGATTCTGAACCGAATCAAAATAAATAAAAATAACATGGTCCTTCGAACCGAATTGTAGCCCAAGACTGAGTCAGTGACTATTTTTCGACAAAGTTCTGATTGTGCAAATTGTAGCCGAAGTTAAGGTCCCAGTTTAGTCGCCCATTTGCGAAATTTGGCCACTAGTCTGTCGTTGTTTTAGGCTTACATCTGGTTTTATTGTTCGTAGGCGAAGGTTGCAGACTTCAGTGCGCCAGTTACATGGGTGGAAAATTTGGTATTCCATACTGGTGGTTGATCAGTACCCCAACCAACCAATTCAGTTTATTTGAAAAAAGGCAAATTTTGAGTTTGGTCAGTTTGGTTAAGTATTTTGCCAAGTCAGCTTATTTGGCATTGAGCCCAGTTGTTTGTTTGCATTGAAGATGAGTGCAGCTGAATTGAACAAGTTTAGAAAAAAGAGAAGCGCCTACAAAGGTCTAATTACAAAGGTCATTGTGGTGTTCATTTGTATACCTATTTACCATATTTGAAATGTGGTGTTTATTTGTACACCTACCTATTGTTTATGTGTACTTGCCATTATGTAATGTATATATGATATTTCTATTATTGTTTTTGTTCTTTACAGATGTTAATGTCTTTTCATGCTGTTTTAAGCTGAATAAAGCCGAAAACGAATTCTGAATTTATTGTTTATTGGCTCTACAATTTATTCAGCTTAAATTATCTCAGTCAATATTACCACCATGGAGAAGATAATTCGTCCAGATAAATTCGATGTCGCCCCTAACGCACCGCAGAGTACTAAGCACTGGAAACTGTGGTTTAGAGGATTTGAATATTTCCTGTCGACGATATCTACGTTTACGCCAGACAAACTCGAAGTTTTGTTCTTGCACATTGGTCCTAATGTAGCCGACGTAATCCAAGACTGCACATCTTACGAATCCGCCATTCAGTTGTTGAAAGCCGCATACGTCAAAACGCCTAACGAGATATCCACCAGACACCTATTATTTATCTACCCGTCATCAAAACCCCGAAGAGAGTATAGACGAGTTCGTCCAATCACTGAACAACCTGGCAGACGACTGCAACTTTACAGCATGACTGCAGAAGAGAATCGGTCATCCTTCATTCGTGATTCGTTCATCAGGGGAATACGCTCTAACGGCATACTAGGCTGCTGGAAAACAAGACACTGACTCTAAATGACGCAGTCCAGCAAGCTAGAACGCTAGAACAGGCAAAACTAAACGCCGAATCATACAATCCCATATCTGTCGCGGCCACTCATAGTAGCAACGACATCGACGACAGCAACCACGAACCGCTTTACGACCACGAACCGGGAGAGGCGGCCGCAGCAATTCGATATGATGGTGAACGCGCAAACCGGCTGTGTTTCTTCCGCGGATCGAAATGTCATCCCCGCTCATCCTGTTCCGCCAGGGAAGCTACATGCCGGAAATGCGGGAATCTCGGTCACTGGGTTAAGGTCTGCCGCTCGAAAGCTTCCCCCACACGACGCCTTCTATTATGTCGTCTTCATCAGTAACACTAGTTACCAGTTACTCTGCAGCGACCACAAATTCGCCGTCGGTCACGCTCGCTGAAATCAACGGACATCCTGTCAGAACACTAATAGTCAGGTTCACTATGTATTTTTGTTCAAATTTTATGGAGATTAGCAAACCAGTACATTTTTGAGAAACTTATGGCATCAGGAATATGAAAAGTAATGTTTACATTTGCGCAGATGCCTGCTTGGCATCCATGGGTAGATGAGCCTTATTTTGGGTTTGATATTCAATGAGATTGATCAGCTCAATCAAGCATGGTACTTGCATTAGTAGGTCTGTCTTTGTAGACTTGGCCCGGTTAATATAGTGGCGGCAGTTGCAACAGTGTTTATAAATCCTAATGCTTCAATAATTTTGCAGTATTTTTGCAGTAGTGTTGCAATATTTAATTTTATACTGTAAAAATTTATGTTAACACAACTAGTACACAATTATCTTGGTGTTGGTTAATATAGTGGTGGCTCTCTTTCTTTTCAGTATCTGAGTCATCATGAGTGAAGACCCGGGAACCAGCAAGTTGAGTTCGGTCAAGTCGTCCATGGACACAGTAGACTGGAAGCAATGCATGCTTTGTTAGGAGTCCACTGCCAGCAAAGGAACACTTGTTCAATATCCCAGAACAGAATCATACCAGAAACTACTCGATGTAGTGGAAGAAAGAGCCAGCTTACAGGATGGAAAATATGTTGACATCCAAAGACGCCTCAAAGACTTTACCAAAGAAATATTGATTGAAAGGAAACCCATGTGGCATCGCAGTTGTTATTCTGATGCCACAAATCAAATATCCATACAGCGAGTGAGAGACCGCTTGCAGCATGCCATGTCTACAGGAACCTATGCTGTGAAAAAACGTGGGCATAAAAGAACAAGCTCTGAAATGGAGCAATCAGCAACCCCAGGCACCTCAGCACCTTTCAAGTAGATCTGCGACAGAACCGTTGACAAGGGATCACTGCTTCTTATGTCAAGAAGATGATGATCAGCGTCTCTTCACCGTACATCCACGAGCTGTGGATATTTCCCAAGATCCAGTATTGATGACAAAACTAAGCAATGCACTCTCACCAAGTGATGCCCATGCGATAGATGTAAGATATCACAAACCATGCTGGACACGATATGTGTTCCATGTCCTGAGGGATGATGCCAGCAACCGGGCCAAGTCTACAAAGACAGACCTACTAATGCAAGTACCATGCTTGATTGAGCTGATCAATCTCATTGAATATCAAACCCAAAATAAGGCTCATCTACCCATGGATGCCATCGAAAAAATCTACATATCTATGCTTGGTGGTAGTGATGAGGCACAGAAGCACACTCCGACACTGACACGACAGTGGCTAAAGGACAAAATTCTTGTAGAGTTACCAAGTGTGAAGTCAGTGAGGCAGAAAGACAGAAGAAAACCATCTGTTCTTTACTGTCCTGAAGCCTGCGAAGAAGATATGGTCTACATTTGCTTGATGCAAGATGCCACAAGTGAAATGGACAAACAATGATGATATACAAGGCAGCTAAGCTAATACGCAACAGCATTGCCAATTTCGCTGAGGAGAAGGAAACACACACAATTACAGTATCCAGCACAAGAGAGGATGTCCCGACCGAGCTGTACAGCCTTATACGGTGGGTTTTGGTGGGATCTGAGGAGGAGCTGCAAACGGAGATGAGGAGCAGGACAGTTGACAGGTCAGCATTGACCATAAGTCAGAATATCATGTATGCTTTCAAGACCAGAAGACAAGTGCACCACGTGCCCAAGAAAGCCACTGACACATTTCGGACACCACACACACGAGAAAACCCACAGGTTGTAGGGTTGGCACTCACTGTACATCATGACACCAGGAACAAGGCGCTGATGGACCTCCTCCATGTACAGAACTACTGCGTATCACACAGCCGTGCCTTGCTCCTAGAAACAGCAATTGCCAATGCTGTTGTGGAAAACACAAAACAATTTGATGGATTGTATGTACCACCTTTCCTCAAGAAAGGTACATTTGTCTTCTTCGCTGTTGATAATACAGATTTTGCAGAGGACACTGTAGATGGCAAAGGCACCACACATGGCACAATCACCGCAGTGTATCAGAAGGCAGATGCGCCTGGAGAATCAATCGCACCCAATTTGGAAGTTAGTGAGGCAAAAAACCTGTCGGTTGTCCCTTATCATGTACCCATCGAGCCTTGCAGTAAACCAAAACCTGGGCCAGTCAAGAGAGCAAAGGAATCAATCAAGGCGTGTTCCACAGGTGTTGCTGAATCCTATGAACTAACCAATCTTGGTTGGATGATTGCATCTGCTTTGTCTAGATCAACCGACAGTGAATCACAAAGCAGTATCCCAGGCTGGGCAGGCTACAAATCACTTGTGTCATCTAGTCAGTCACTGACTCAAGTCGGTGCCTTGCCTCTACTTCCAGAGGTCGCACATGAGTGGTCTACCATGCTGACTGTGATGTTGCAAGCGTCTCAGTTGAAGAGCTTGGCAGTTGGTGAAAACCACCCAACTGTCATAACCTTTGACATGGCCCTGTACGAGAAGGCAGTACAGTTGCTAGATGCAAGACCTAACTTGAAAAGAGAAGTTGTTCCGAGACTTGGGGAGCTGCATGCTGTGATGGCTGCACTGAGGGCACTCGGAGCCTCAATAGAAAATTCTGGCATAGATGATGCATGGATTGAGGCAGATGTATATGGGCCTGCTACAACGAGACAGATCCTCAAGTGCGGCCACTACAAGAGAGCACTCCGTGCACACATCCACACTTACATGGCTCTGTATGAACTTGCTCTAGAACAGTTCTTCACAGAGATGCCACAACTAAAAGAAATCTGCTCGAAACCAGCAAATGAATTGCAGGAAGCCTGCACAAACACAGCTTCTGGGACAAGTGATGGAGCAGAATGCATCAGAATTGCTAACACTCACCTGCTTCAAGTCTTGACCAACGAAGATGTCATTCAACAGCTGAAGAAGTGGGAAGCTCAGAAATCATCTAACGCTATGTTCAAGTCATTGATGAATTACCTCCACCGGGTTGAAACCATCTTGTTCTTTGTTGAAGCATCCAGAAATGCTGATCTCGTTCTCCATCTGGAGGCTGGAGAAGCACTCAGCAAGCTGTTTTTCGCAATGGATCGAATAAAATACAAACGCCTCTGGCCAAGGTACATCGCCGACATGCACGAAATGAAGACAAGCCATCCAGCAACATGGCGAGAACTTCAAGATGGAAACATATCTGTCACCAAGAGTGAGATTCCGTTCGTCTCAATAGGTGCAGACCATGCCTGCGAACATCTCAACAAGATGATGAAGGTTCATTCTGGCCTAATTGGCATTTCCAATAATGCGAATGCTAGGCAGCGGTTCTTCTTGGCTTCTCCAGAGATGTCGTGCCTCTCAACAGAGTTTAAAGGACAGTTCGGGCTTCAAGTAAACAAGCCAGAGGAACACCATGATGTACGACCCAGTGCTGTCAGGAAAGAACATGAAGCTTGACAAAATCAAGGCTGCAATACTGAGCCACGGGAATCCCTTTGCTGTTGAAGGTGATCAGCTAAACAATTTCATCACACATGCATATGTACGACAAGAGTATGTTCCACAAATCTTGAACAATGAACATTGATGATATCGGACAGAAGCTTTATGAAGATTATGTCACTGAACGTATCAATGGAGATGTTAGTCTCTGGGCACCAGTCAAAAAGCAGAACAACAAGATGTACATGTCTGGCAGCAAGAAACAAACTTTCAAGTTCCGTGACCAGACAGTTGACCTAAAAGAGACCAAAGATCTCTATGGTCGGCTGATGGTTCTCACCAGGTCGAGCAGGGACATCGATCAGAAGAATGCAGTTGGCAACTATGAGTTCACATTGACTCCGAGAGCACTATTTGCACCAGACGGCTCAATGCTGCCATGCACTGACAAGGCCAAGCTGATACACAGCCTTGAGAAGCTGACAAAAACAGATGAAACCCAGGAACAGACAGAAGCTCTAGCGGCGAAAGAGCAGGATGATGACAGAGGTCCTGTATCATCATCTCCATCGTCGTCATCAAATCAAAAGATCGCCGTTGTTGATGGAATGGTGCTTGTCCAGAAGATGACAAAGAAATCAGGGACAATCAGCACAGTCAAAGATCTAGCCCGGTGTTTCAATGACAGGCTCGTGAGCTTGACAGCAGGGTTCAGTGAGGTTATCCTGGTCTTCGATACATACAAACCTGACTCACTAAAGGAGGAAACTAGAGAGAGACGACGACAAGGAAAAGCTCCTATACAGTATCAGGTTGCAGATGATACGAACATCAAACACATCCTACTGGCACGGTTTCTATCGCACGAAAAAACGAAAGCAGATTTGACAGACTATCTCGCCAAAGCAACCCTTGATTACAACAAAAAATCACCTCAGTTAGTCATCACATCAGCATCAGGTCACACCAGAAGCAACAAAAACATGCACTTTGAAGACAACAATCAATCACGAGGAGGCTGACACATTGATGATCTGCCTGGCAGCGGAGGCATCACAGCGGTGTCCTGATGCACAGCTAGTATTCTTCACTCCTGATACTGACGTCTTGGTTCTGGCTGTGGCACACTATGACAAACTCTGCAAAAAGACATCTATTTTGATGGTATCAGGTACAGTCGAAATAGAGCCAATCTGGAGAGCTTTGGGCAAAGAAAAGGCGCAAGCTTTACCTGTATTCCACGCATTCACTGGAGCAGACAATGTTGGAAAATTCTCAGGAATAGGCAAAACAAAATGGTTTCAGCAGTATATGAAAGCTGACATGCACTTAGTCAGAGCACTGATGAAACTACCGGAGAAAGGTGACCTAACACAGGAGGTGAAAGACGTATTGGCCAAATTTGTGTGCTCAAGCTACTGTCCCAAGGGTATTCACATTGCAAGTATCCCTGATCTAAGATGGTATCTGTTTTGTAAACACCTAGCTGAAAGCAACAACTTACCTCCTACACTCGGTGCACTTGAGGAACACATCCAGCGTGTGCGGTTACAAAGCCGAGTATGGTGCCAAGCCAATGTTATGCAGCAACAGCCTTTTGACCCTCTGAAATTTGGTTACTATCAGGACAAAAGTGGCCAAATACTGCCAGTCACCACAAAGGTTCCTCCTGCCCGCAAGCCATCATCGAGTTGGTCAGATGCCACTGAAAAACCAACTGTTCTACAAAGAGATGTTCATGCAGAAGGAATAACTTGCCTTGCACAGAACTATGCTTGTGCGGCACAGAATGCGAAAACGATGCAGACTGTAATGTTGAATATGACACTGAGAGTGATGATGATGTGTAATGATGTGTCAAACTGAGATAGGAAATACGTCTATACGTATGCTGTTGTCACTACCAACAATTTGAGTACGGATTTTTTCATGAAAATACAAACATAATTTCACAAACTTCTTCTTTTCTTGGTTTTTGGTGTTCATAATCACTAATTTGACATAAGCTTTGGATTCCTTGGGCCTGGAAACATAGGATTAGCATTTAGAATGAAGTTTCTATGTCAATTACAAGCTGAGATATTCGTAGGCTGACCATACGTACCGTTTTGAACGGGACAGTACCGTTCTTTTTATATTTCCTGGCCGTCCCGTCGTTTTAATAAAAATGTCAATTTTGTCCCGGTTTATGTACTTACTTTTTCATGAATACAGAATATTACATAACCCCCGTCCCTTTTTTGCCATCCCAATGTCCCGTTTTTGTCTCAAGGAAATATGGTCAGCCTAGATATTCGGAAATTCTTATTTTATGGCGGCCATTTTAAAATCCAAAATGGCGGCTATGCAGGCATCTGCGCAAATGTAAACATTGATTTTCAGATTCCTGATGCCATAAGTTTTCTAAAAATGCACTGGTTTGCTAATCTCCGTAAATTTTGAACGAAAGTGTTTTTATTGACATAGTGAACCGGACTATAATTGATACTGGCAGCTTGGACAATTTCATACATCAAAGAATAGCTTCACTGCTCAACCTGCATGTACGTGACAAATCAACCACCGTTTCGATGGCGGCTTCTACACTATCTACTCAAACCAAGGGCTATTGTCTCGCTAGCGTTACCATCAAGTAGCTGAATTATGAGGCAATCGCGTTCTCTATCACCCCTGACTTGTGCACAGGCTTAATCCTTGGATTGCCATTCCTCAAGTTACACGAATGCGTCAATGTAAACCTCAGAGGAACAGAACCCGCGTTAACTATTTGTGATATCGCGCAAATCGGTCTCCACTCCGAAACTGTTCAGCAACTTGACTCCCGACTGTCGTCCCATCGCTACCAAAGCACGTCGTTTCAGCCCGACCGATGAAAAGTTTATCGAAACCGAGATACAACGGCTCATAGAGGAAGACGTCATAGAACCAAGTCACTCTCCGTGGTGTGCGCAGGTGGTGATTACATCGTCAAATGAATCCAAGAAGAGGAGACTGGTCATTAATTTCTCTCGGACTATTAACCGCTTCACGCAGCTAGACGCCTACCACTGCCACGTATTGATGAACTGATTAATGAATTCGGTAAACACAGGGACTTCAGCGTCATCGACTTATCTAACGCCTATTATGAGGTAGCGATCGACCCATCAGATAGAGCATATACTGCCTTTCAAGCAGCAGGTAAACTCTGCCAATTCAAACGTATCCCGATGGGCGTCACTAACGGAGTCACTGCGTTCCAACGCGTGATGAATGACCTCATATCGTCTTATAATCTAAACGCACGTACGCCTATCTTGACGATTTGACCATATGCGGAGCCAACAAGCAAGAACACAACGAAAATTTGAAACGGTTTGGGAGGTCGCCGACCGTGTTGGCTTTACTCTCAACAAAAACAAATGCGAACTCGGTCTAACATTGATAAATCTCCTAAGATACTCCATATCACAATGAAAGTTACGTCCGGACCCAGAATGTTTCCGTCCTTTGCGTGAGCTCCCAATACCACACAATAAGAAGTCGCTTCAGCGCCTGGTAGACCTCTTTGCATATTACTCTAAGTGGATACCTGGCTACTCAGACAAAGTCAGGCCACTCATCGGAGTTACGGACTTTCCGTTGTCTACCGAGTGTTGCGACGTCACAGCACTACTGAAAGAGGACATCTCCAAAGCCGTGGTCGACGTCATACAAGACGATATTCCGCTCACCATCGAAACGGATGCATTTAACGAAGCGATCTCAGCTATTTTAACCCAAGAAGGACGTCCAGTAGCCTTTTTCTCTCGTTCCCTGAACAACGCCGAAAAGAGACATCACATAGTGGAGAAAGAGGCATACGCGGTCATGGAATCCATTCGGAAATGGAAACATTTCCTAACTCGCCATTTCATTTTGATGACCGACCAGCGTAGCGTCTCCTTCATGTTCAACAACAGGTCCGCCAACCGAATCAAAAACGACAAATCCTTCGCTGGAAGATGGAACTTTCCCCGCTTTCATATAGGTACAGGGTGTCCGAGAATTATCTGTACAATTTTTGGCTGTTATTAAAAGTCAACCATGAAGTGTAGAAATTCCAGTTTGTCCATTTTACAGAGAATCTCATTAAGTTTTTTCTGATACCAAGTTTTCACAAGTTTTTTAGAAATTCCAGTGTGTCCGAACATTATCTGTACAATTTCATCTTTTAATAAAATTCTTGATAACACACGTAAAATTCTTAAACGAGATTACTTAGAATCTGTATTTTCAAAAGTTTCTTTTCTTAAAGTAACGTTGTTACAAACATTCGATATGTGCACCATTAGTGATTCGCAAAACATCCAATCGATACTGCAAATGTTGCCATGTACGCTGCAGCATATCCACATCAATTCGCTCAATAGCATTTGTGATTCTTGCTTTTAAATCATCAATGTCTGTCACCCGCGTACATTTCTAAAAAACTTGTCAAAACGTGGTATCAGAAAAAACTTAATGAGATTCTCTGTAAAATGGGACAACACTGGAATTTCTACACTTCATGGTTGACTTTTAATAACAGTCAAAAATTGTACAGATAATTCTCGGACACCCGGTACTATCAAATTCAGACCGGGAGGAGAAAACCTACCAGCGGACACTCTTTCGAGAGTCCACTGCGCGGATACATTCCACCAGTCCTTGGAGCATTTACACGATTCTCTCATCCACCCCGGTGTCCGCAGAATGCTCCATTTTATCCGCTCCAAGAATTTATCGTATTCTGTAGACGAGGTTCGTCGCGTCACTGCGAATTGCTCGACTTGCCTGAAATGCAAACATGAATTTTACAAGCCATCTGAGTCAAAACTAATAAAAGCGACCTCCCCATTTGAGAGGATTAACATCGACTTCAAAGGCCCTCTACCGACAAGCTCTGGATCTAATTCATATATTTTAACAATAACACATCTCAACAAAAATTTTTTTTGTTTCGTTGCCAAGGAAATTCGTACGAATTTAGGGTATTTTGGGGTTGCTGAATTCCAAAATGAAAGTAGTTGACAGTTGGCAGTGGAGCGGTACGTGTTGTCTGTTGTGTTTTTCGTGTTTCTCGTCCGTGTAATGTATTTGTATACATGTACTTAGTGTACATAAGTCAATATGAAATGAACTTATAATTTTATTGTTTTCTTTTTTCAGAGAAATATGAGTTCTTCACGAAGAGGCTGCTTAAACAATCCTAAGTTTGGGGGGTTGGCGTCTTGAAGGAAAAGCCGGTCGTTTTCAGAGTTTATTGAGTTCTTGGTTGGCTGAGGTTATTTTACAGAAGATTTTGTTATTCTATATACAGCTGAATTAATTAAATATATATATATAAATTTATGTACAATACTTATTTATAAAGATTATATATGATTCTTAAAATTACACAATGATAAAATATATACAATTTGGTACGCGCAAAATTGGTTTGTCGGTAACTAATATAAAAATAATATAAATGCAGAAAATTAACTGCGCGGCCCCACACTACTGCCCACCCCGAGAAGCGGAGCACGTATATCAAAAGTAGAAATATTCGGGTCTTGATTTGAATCGGATCCTTCGTCCAGCTCGCGTTGATCCTCGGTCGGCCTCGTTTCCGGTTGTTGCGTTGTCCTGCGCGCCCGTCCTGAGGTCTGTATTTGCTACCTCCGAGGTGCGTCCTCCATCGTGCTTTTTCTCCGATCCGATGTTGTCCGATTGTGCGCCCGGTACCTGTGTGGGACCTGAAACTATATACGCCGGTTTTAAACGATTAATTGAAATGGCTTCTGATGATCCGTTAGTTTTTTCTATTACGAAGTACTTATCGTGGCGTTCGAGAACACGGAAAGGTCCTTGATATGGTGCCTCGAATGGTTTTCGAACGCGGTCGATGCGTACCCATACGTGGCTTGATTT
Source organism: Bathynomus jamesi (assembly GCA_023014485.1). Lineage (NCBI taxonomy): Eukaryota > Metazoa > Arthropoda > Malacostraca > Isopoda > Cirolanidae > Bathynomus > Bathynomus jamesi. The sequence continues at coordinate 288,983 of JAJOZX010004127.1, forward strand.
GTGGAGTTCCGATGGAATGAATGATTTGGGGGCTGAGTGGATGTTTCCTTGAGAGAGTTGGGCGAAATCGATTTGCGTCATTTTCTTGGCTAATTCGGAGATGAATTTTGAATTGGATTTTGACGACGAATTGGCGATCATTGGCCTCGGGCATAATAGGGTGGTTCCGGTGACGGTGGTGAACGGTGAATAACCCGATTCGTTGGGGAGACTGCGTAAACCAAGGAGAACTATGGGTAAAGCGGGGAGCCAATCTTTTTTCGAGCGATGATTGCTGTCTTGATGGTGCGATGAGATCTTTCAATTATTCCGTTGGTCTGAGGGCGATACGACAAAGTTCTTAGTCGGTGAAATCCGATGAGAGCTGAGAGTTCCCTAAAGAGTTCGGATTCGAATTGGGATCCGCGGTCCGTTATGACTTGCAGTGGTACACCAAATCTTGAAATCCATACATCGAGAAATGCGTGTGCTATTGATGTGGCTGTAGTATCATTCAGAGGATATGCTTCTATCCATCTTGTGGCACGATCGATGCAGGTTAGGAGATATCTATATGGGGAAGGATATGTTTGACCGGGCAAAGTGGTTGGCGGTAAGGGACCGACGATGTCGATATGTACCGTTTCAAATCTTGAACTTGGTAAATCGAAGGGGTTATTTCTGATTTTGTATGGCGAGAAATTTTGAGGATTGACATGATTCACAATTTCGGGACCAAGTTCGAATATCCTTATTCATTGAGGGCCAAAAGTATCTTGATTTAATGATACGAAGTGATTGCTTGATGCCTGGATGAGAAATATTATGAAATTGATTGAAGATGGAAGATCGATGCTGCTTGGGAACAAAAGGACGGGGATATGGCGTGGATGTATCGCAATATAAAGTTGTATTTTCTGGAAACGGGAACGGCTTGAGACGTGGGAGAAATTCTTGCGTTTCTTGATCTTTTTGTTGAGATTCCGCGATTGCTGATAAATCGAAAGCGTCGATATGTACTGCGTTTACGTTGCGTGAAAGGCAGTCCGCTACGACGTTTTCGGATCCACAGATAGTATTACATCGCATACGTATTCCGTGATGGCAGACCAATGACGTTGTTGTCGGTCTGTCTTGGCTCGTAAGGGACTCTTGTAGGCAGAAACCATCGGTTTGTGATCCGTGAAGAGTATTACTTGACGACCTTCTAAAAATTGACGGAAATGCAGGACGGCTAGGTATGCTGCGAGTATTCTCTATCGTATGCGGCGTACGCTTGCTGAGTTGTAGTTAATTTCTTGGAAAAGAAGGCGATGGGAACTGGTGTGCTGTCGATTATTTGATGAAGAACTGCTCCAGCTGCTATTTGTGAGCAGTCCGTAACTAAATGAAGGATTGAGCTTGATGGAAGAGGATGAAAAAGCGTAACGGCGTTCGTAGTGCATCCTTGACATCTTGAAAGGCTTGAATTGCTTCGTCGTTCCACTGTAGACTTTTGCTTTTGACTTGAGTTCTGACGATTTCACTTAAAGGTGAGACTAAATCGGCGTAACGGGGTATCATATGGCGATAGAATCCCGTCATTCCTAGGAATCTTCTGAGGCTTTGGTAATCTTGCGGTTGGGGAATATCTTGAATTTCGGAGACTTTGTTTACAGGAGGACGAATGCCTGCTGGGGAAACTTCATGACCCAGAAATTCAATTTTGGATTGCTGAAATATGCATTTTTCTAAGGAAATTCTTAAATTGTGTTCTTGAAGGATCTTGAATACGCGTTCTAAGTCTTTCAAATGGTCAACTGCGTTATTTGAATGGACTAAAATATCGTCGAGATACACAAATACGCAGTCAACTCCTCTGAAAATTGTATCCATGAAGCGTTGAAATGTTGCAGGGGCGTTTCTTAAACCAAATGGCATGTATAAATACTGAAATAAACCAAATGGAGTTGTTATAGCCGTTTTCTCGATATCTTCTGGGTGGACTGGAATTTGGTGATATGCTCTGACTAGATCGATTTTGCTAAAGCATGATTTTCCGTGCAGAGATGTTGACAGACTTCTTATATGAGGAAGTGGATATCTGTCCGGTTTCGTGACAGCGTTTAGGCTTCTATAATCACCACACGCCCGCCATTCGCCTGGTATCTTCTTCGGAACGAGGTGTAACGGTGAGGCCCATGGTGATTTTGAGGGTTCTATAATTCCATCTTGAAGTAAGTTGTTGAAAGTAGCCTTAGCTGAGGATAATTTATCGGGTGGAAGACGTCGAGGGCTTGCAAACACTGGTGGTGCGCTGCCAGTGTCGATGGTATGCTTGACAGTGTTGGTGGAAACTTTCTGCGGTTGAGCTGGTTTCAGTAGTGAGGAGTACTTGTCAAGCAGGTTCCTGATTTCTTGAGGTAATTTGTCGGTAGGGTTAATATTGATGAGGTGAAGGTCTTTGGATTGCACAGGTTTAGTAGTGGCTTGAAGAGTTGTTGCTCTATCCTTCAAAATGCCATGCTTGCAGTCCACAAGGATGTCATAATGGGATAGAAAATCGGCGCCGAGAAGTGGACTGGAGACTTGGGCGACGACGAATGGCCACCTGAATATTCTTCGTAATTTAGGAATTGATATGTCCAGTGTTACTTCTCCGAATATTTCGAGCGGCTGACCGTTTGCGGTGGAAATCTTTACTGCGGTTGGGTGGAGTTGACAATCATTGACACAAGTTGGTGGTAAAATTGAGATGCTCGCTCCTGTGTCAATGATAAAATTGACCTTCAGACTGGCGATGCGAGCTGCGACTGAGATCAGCGGCAGGCCGGACGTCGCGTTAATCACAGCCTGCTTATCTAGTTTTCCGACGTTTCTCTTGATGGTGAGGAAGATCTTGAATTTGGGCGTGACGAGGGGAGCAGCTTGGCGTCATCTTTATTTGGCCACTTGCACCATGGCCTGCAGGTCCTTGCTTGGGGGCCATAATAAAGGTGCGCGCGGCACACCACCGGCCGCTGATTCTCGCTGAAGGGTTTTAGGCCGATGGGGATATTCGTTCTTGGGCTTGTATTGGCTCGAGTTGACGTTGGCGCCGCGTAGCAGCTTTGTTGAGCGAACGGTATTAACTCATCGGCTAGTTTGCCGAGTTGAGTTAGCGTCAGCTCCTTTTGTGCTGCTACGACGGGCGCTATTGAGGATGGGAGCGCCTGGATGAATTTATGCTTCACCAAATCATCGCTGACGCCCACCTTCAGTGCCGTTTGGTGGATATCTTGAAGGAATTGGGAGGGCTTTCCAGTGAGAGGAGTGTTGGAGATGAGTCGTTCGAAGAGTTCTGGCTTCGTCTTTTCGTAATGACTCACGATTTCTTCTTTTAAATCGGTGTACGACTTGTTGGAGAGAGTTGCTGCTGAAATTCGTGAGACGACTTCGGGGGGTAACGAGGCTAGAACATGGAAAAATTTGGTCTCTTCGGATGTTATTCTGGAAATGTGGAATTGTGCCTCCATGATGGAGAACCATCCTGCGGCCGACGCTTCAGAGAACGTGGGTGGCTTGATGGTGACATGGTGCACTCCTGATTCAACAGATTCCATCTTGCGGGAATGTAATTCGGGTCTGCTGCTGCTTTGGTTCCGACCGGCTACTACGGGTGGGCGGCGAAGAGGCGTGGCTTCGGTTTGTTCCGCCCGGCGACTGAAGGATGCTGCTTCCGCTGGCTGCTTCGGGTCACTCCGGGGTCACCAATTGTAGCTGGTTCCTTCTTGGTGCTACTTGTAGTTGCCGGGAAGAATGAAGGATACGAGAGGCAAGCTATCGCTTTGTTGGGTATCTCTTTTAGGGGCCTCTCGTGTCCTCTTCTCTCCCTGTCGTTTGGGGGTTGGCGTCTTGAAGGAAAAGCCGGTCGTTTTCAGAGTTTATTGAGTTCTTGGTTGGCTGAGGTTATTTTACAGAAGATTTTGTTATTCTATATACAGCTGAATTAATTAAATATATATATAAAAATTTATGTACAATACTTATTTATAAAGATTATATATGATTCTTAAAATTACACAATGATAAAATATATACAATTTGGTACGCGCAAAATTGGTTTGTCGGTAACTAATATAAAAATAATATAAATGCGGAAAATTAACTGCGCGGCCCCACAAGGATTTGTTTACCTTCAATGGGAAATCTTTAGTAGAGCTGGCTGAGAATGAGACAACGTGGACAAAACGTACAGCTCTTAGTTTGGCTTCGAAGGTCTTTGATCCTCTTGGAGTCCTGGCTCTATTTGTGATAAAGTAAAAAAAATTGGTTTTAGGGCCTCTTGGAAATTGGACTTGGTTGGGACCAAGAGTTACCCGATCATACGGTGGTAAAGTAGAAATATTGGTTCAAAGAACTGGCACATCTCGGAGACATTGAAATCCCAAGATGGTACTTTGTAGAGTTGAACAACAGTCCAGATAATTTGGAGCTGCACATATTTTGTGATGCAAGCGAGGAAGCCTATGCAACTTACATTTATATAAGAGGCACATTCGAAGAGGAAGTAAGTTGCAGGTTGGTTGCTGCAAAGAGCAGAGTAGCACCTTTGAAAAGGCTTTCTATTCCAAGGTTGGAATTGATGGGTGTAGTCATTGCTAGTCAGCTTGCAGTTACAGTGCAAAACTCTTTGGGCCTTTATGAAATTCCAAGCTATCATTGGACAGACTCCACTATAATTTGACACTGGTTAAGAAGCCAGGCAAGGAAATGGAAACCATTTGTTGCCAATAGGGTGGAGGAAATTCAAGCACACACAGATCCCAAGCAATGGAAGCATTGTCCAGGCACCCAAAACCCAGCTGATTTACCAACACGAGGAATTTCAGTGAAAGATCTTGCACAGTCAAGTTTGTGGTGGAATGGGCCAGAGTGGCTAAAACTTGGAAGTGAAAACTGGCCTTCTAAGCAGCCTATTGTAGGAGAATGCCAGGTTTAAGAAAAATGGGTGAGAGAGATAAGAAAATGCACTGTGAACAGTTGTCAAGTTATGCAGCAGGACCCCATATTGAAGTTTGAGGACATTAGCAGTCTGAAAAGGTTGTTAAGAGTGACAGCATGGGTATATAGATTTACAAACAACATTAAGGGAGGAACAAGAAGGGAAAGAATTCTGAACAGTAAGGAGATTCAGCAAGCCAGGCAATACTGGGTGGTATAAATGCAGAAGGAAAAATTTGGTGAAGAGAGAAAATTGCTCACCAGCAGTCCATTACAGGTTCTGCCAACATATTCTGCTCTCAAGGGTTTGGACGTGTTTTTGGATCAGGATTTATTGAGAGTAGGAGGTAGATTACAGTATTCTGGGCTTCCAGAGGAGAAAAGACATCCAATTTTGCTACATTCTGGGGGGCACTTTGTGGAACTTTTGATCCTGGATACGCATCATGAGTTGTTACATGCTGGAGTTAGAGAAGTGATAATAGAGATCAGACAACAGTTTTGGATTCCCAAAATTAGACAAGTAGTATAAAAGGTCTTGCATAGATGTGTGGTTTGCAAGCGTTGGAGTGCAAAGCCTTATCATGAAAAGGTGGCTCCACTTCCAAGAGAACGGTGTGTCTATACTGCCCCATTTGATGTAGTGGGAGTAGACTTTGCGGGTCCAGTCTATGTGTATGAACAAGGGGAGTCTAATAAAGGTTATATTTGTCTTTTCACATGTGCTACCACCAGAGCAATCCATTTGGAGTTGGTAAGCAACTTAAGTAGTGATATATTTCTTTTGGCCTTTAAAAGGTTTGTGAACAGAAGGGGTTTCCCAAATAAAATCATATCGGATAATGCAAAAACCTTCAAAAAGGCTGCAAAGGAACTTCAAGAAGTTTGGTCCTTGCTAAAAGAGGAGGGATTCCAATCCTACTTTTCACACCATGGGGTACAGTGAGAGTTTATTGTTGAGAGAGCACTATGGTGGGGAGGATTTTGGGAAAGGCTAGTCAGAAGTGTAAAGTGTCCATTAAAGAAACTTTTGGCTAATGCTCATTGAGCAAAAAAGAATTCTGCACTGTTTTGTGTGAAGTAGAAGCAATGGTGAACAGCAGACCCATCATCTTTGTTTATAACAGTATGCAGGATGCAGAGCCACTAACACCAAATCATTTTTTCTGTGATAAACGATTTCTGTGGTAAACATCAAGCCCCAGTTTGCCAGAAGACTTATATCCTATCCAGAGCAGTCAAGAAGAGTTAACCAGAACGTTCAAGTAACTTGAAGAGCTACAAGATCAGTTATGGAAGAAGTGGTAGATGGAATACTTGCCAGAACTCAATTATTACCCATCAGGCAATGTAGAGGGCTCCAATGCAAATTGTATCAAGGTGAGAGAAGTGGTAATGATTGGGGATGAAAGGCCAAGGAAATGCTAGAAGCTTGGCATATTGAAGAGTTGTTTGTTGGCAAAGACAATTTAGTTAGATCTGCACTGGTAAAGACTTCAATAGGAAAATTAAAGAGACCTATACAAAAACTCTATGCTTTAGAAATCAGCAAAAACACGGATAGTCAAGATGAAGCATTTGGGTTACAGCCTCATGGAGAAGGCTTGGCTAAACTTGCAGAAGGTAATGACAACACTGCCTCTTCGGTGAGGAGTGTTAGAAAATCTAGAAGAGGAAGAGCCATTGTTGTCCCAAGGCGATATGATGACGAAGCTGACTGATGCAGCATTGGTTATATATATATATATATATATATATATATATATCCATCTCATAATTGTAAGGTTAGTGAAAAATTCACTTAATTTAGAGCAAGCATTTTTGGGCTCTTGTGGCATCATACAGGGCGTGGTCTTATAGAGACCTCTCTTGCAATTCAGTTTGGTTGTTTAGATACAAGATTGTTGCATCATGCAATGGTGCAGGTTGTGTTGTTTTTGCAAGGTTTAGAAAGACCATAAATAGTGCCCCTTTTATTTTTTCCTTAATTATATGCAACTGAGGCCTGAAATAGGCCCACATCGAGTTAGCAACCCTGAGGTAGGACCTAATAGGACCTCCAAGTCCGTAAGTTTGTTTTAGTTTAGCTTAACTTAGGCTATAAGTTAAAGTCGCCCCTCAGAGCTTGGCTGTTTAAGGCTCAGCTGGGATTCTGAACCCAATGAAAATAAATAAAAATAAAATTATATCTGACAGTGCATTATTGTCGATATGTAGGCCTACGTATGATTTTCATCCAATTTTGTATGACTGGCTTCAAAGGGTTAATCTGCTTTCGAAATTGTTTTTCAGACATTGGGAATTTGGGCCTAGTGTAATCATCACTCAATATGTCGAAGGAAGGGGGATGTTTTGTTTGATATCACAGTTTAAGGCCAGGAAGGAAGAAATCTTTCTCTATTTGAAATGTATGCTGTGTTTGCTTTTTTTTTAATGTACATAGCTATACTACCTATAGTAAGATTCAAAGTGGAGTACTTGGCCGTATGGACATCAAATCGTGTCTGCAAATTGGGGTGTGTGAGAAGAACAAACCTAGAAGGCAGCAAAACATCATAAATATTAGTTACCGAAGCAGTCGGGGGTAGGAACACTCGAGTAACCCATCTGGGACGGCGGGCATTAAAGTCCCCACAAATTAAGGCATTCCTACCCAACTGATTAAAATAACGAAGTAACTTTGCTTGTGTAGGTATGCAATGGGGATTATAACCAGAGAGTAGACTTAAGCCACCCTACAGGTGGAAAGAGTAATGGCAGAGAACGGAAGCAAAGGTAAATGACAATATTGGAGATCTAGACGAACCAGAAACAGCAGACCCCCACCCCGACGACCATCCCGGTCAAGCCTAAGACTGCTGTAGTTTTTGAAATGAATTTGGTTGTGATCAGACAGCCATGTTTCATAAAAGGCAACCACATAAGGTTCCTTGGTATATAAAAATAACTTAAATTCTGACAAATTGGTTAGGAGACTCTTGGTATTCCAATGGACAACCAGTAGTTCTTGAGGTTGCAGCAGACTACTGCTCTGTATTATGCTTGGGACGAATGGGAGAGGTATTCTTGAACTTATTTATGAAAGAGTGCTTGCTGAATGTCTAATTGTGTAGAAAATGCAGAGTTAAATAACCTAACAAAGTTCTTTATATTGTCCATAGACTTCTTAGATAAGTTGGCACCAAGGTACACATTAAAAGAAAGAAGACTCAAACATAGTATACCCAAAACGTTAGGGGTCAATGTTGAGAGATCTGGAGCCTGGAAAGGACTGACAGCAGGTTGCCCATCCATGGGATGTAGCCTCAGGAGATGTGGAAGGGACTGGTTTATTTGAATAAGGTGTTGCCACAACTGCACGCCATGTTAGGGTGTCAATTTTAGTAAAGTCAACAATTAAAAAACTACTAATGCTCAAATGATGTCATATTATCTAGCAAACTTAGAAATATCTTTAGTGTTGTTTAAAAAAGCCATTTACCTACTTATATTTGACCATAAAGGTTTGAAATATAACCTAAATATGACTGTAGCATCGTATATCAATGTGCCATTGATATATGTGGTCAACTTTGGTTATTTTTGGTGTGCAGTATGGTTTCTAAGTTTCACATAGTCACAAATGCTGGAGTTTTGATTGTGAATGGATGTGTTTTCCCTCCTCTCTGACAATTTTGATTACTTCGTAATGTAAATATTGTGTAATTCAAATTATTCGAAATGTTATGTGTGACCCAAACTTTCTTTATATTTTGATATGATAGATATATGAAATTGTCATTACTTTGAATAATTAATTCTTGTACCTATAACATCACAACCTCTTATCTGAGCTTATAGGAAGATATTAAGAATTTCAATTAACTTAATTTTATGTAATCATAATCAGTAGGCCTATTCAAATTTCAATGACATTTCTTTTGTTCACAGGTCCACAGGATGAATCAGAAAGAAATCAGAACCCGAAGCAAATAAAGTTGTCACCTACAGTAAGTCATTTGGTGGGGACTGGGAGGGCACTTCCCCCTGCTGAGCTGCCCACAGCCAGAGATCTGCTGAGGTATGGTTTGTTGAGGAGAGAGATGAGTGAGGAAGACAGGAGGAATTACCCAGTTCATGACCTGATTAACAACGGCATTGTTCCAGGGCTACTGGCTCAGTGGAGAAAAGCCAACGCTCTATTCACAGGACCTGTAATCAACACTGAGGTCAGGATCAGGGCTAAAGTGGAGGCATTGTGAAGCTAGAGGTCAAGGATAGGTTCACGATGAAACTGGACAAATTGGTGGACATCCTGACCTGTCACTGTGTTATCAGGAGCTGCAGTGAGCCTGGGTGCAACCCTGTTTGCAACAGTGAGGTTCACATTGACTGCAGCTGCAGGAGCGAGCAGAAGCTTGCCTTCATTAAAGGTCAGAGAGAAAAGGTGGGCAGTATGGGGGCACACCAGATAGGTCTAGCTGATCACCCTGATACCAGGAGACAGGAAGCAGTGCTGCAGAGACAGGAGCAGAGAAGGAAGGCCGAGGAGAGGAGGAGGAGGAAGGCAGAGGAGTCAGCCAAGAAAGAAGAGGAGTTGAGGGAGGAGTCACTGCTGGAGATGAAGTTGGAGGAGACTGGAGATATACTGGATGAGGTAGGGAGGAGAGAGGAGGACGAAGACTTCATACCAGAGGCTGCGACAACTTCTTCCTTGCCTGTGGCTAAGAAGAAGAAATACAACACTGAAGATATCACTAACATAGCTCTGGCTAGCTTGAGACATCACACTGGGCTGAGAGATAGTGCAGAGATTGCAACTGCTGCCTGGATTGATGCTGGTCTTATCACAGAATTTGACACAGCACTGGTGATTGACCACAACAAGGTGAGGAGGGCTCAGGAGAGACCGACTAAGGAGCTGGTCAAGAAGTTTGATGAAGAGATTAGGGAAAATGGCATCACCTGTATCTTCTTTAATGAAAAAAGAGATGACACCAAAGTGATGATGGAAGCTGAGGGCAGTGACAGGCAGTTTCCTGGCCTCATTAAGGAAGAACACTACACAGTGTGCAATGAACCAAGTGGGAAATATTTGTGGCATTTTGTACCAGAGGAAGCTGCAGAGGAGAGAAGTCATGCTGAGGTCATTGCTGATCATCTGGTGAACTGGCTAAGAGAGAGAGGAGCAGACCAGACCCTTTTGGCCATAGGAGGTGACAGTACTAATGTGAATACTGGCTGGGAGGGAGGAGTAATGCATTATGTGGAGGCCAAGCTTAGCAGGAAGTTGGTGTGGATTGTCTGTGACTTGTACACTGGGGAGCTGAGTCTCAGACACCTGGTGACTGCACTGGATGGCAAGATAGTGAGCAACAACAAGTGGTCTGGGGTCCTAGGGAAGATGTTAGACAGCCACTGAGCTGGAGATCAACCCAAACTTCACGAGGATCACTGTTGGTCCTCCTCTACCCCATCTCAGTCAGGAGGTAGTCAAGGACCTCAGCACAGACCAATCATATGGCTCCAGAATCATCACTGCCATCAGATCGGGAGAGGTACCTCAGAGTCTAGCTCTCCTGGAGATTGGGCCAGTCTGTCACAGTAGGTGGGTCACCACGGCTCTAAGGTTCTGCAGATTGTGGATTTTCAAACATGGGCTGAAGGGTCGGAACCTGAAGAATCTGAGGAGAGTTGTGGAATTCATAGTGGGAGTCTACATGCCAAACTGGTTCAACATCAAGTTCAATCACAGCTGGGTGGAGGGTCCCAGACATGTACTGTACCAGCTGGAGCTGCTCAGAAGTCAGAAGAAGGAGGTGATAGGAATAGTGATGCCTACAGTGAAGAGATCAGCCTAGTATGCACACTCTGAGGCTGGAGGGCCCCTCAAGCATGGGAGCCTGAGGCTTCAGCCTCAATAACTTCAGTGATAATCCGCCACTGCCTGTGAGCAGTCCAGCATGCTCTCAAACACACACTTTTCTCCCTATTCCTCACGACACATACATGCATTTTACACACTACATAATCTTTTCAAAATTAAAAAAAAATGGCATCAACTTCAAGAGCCTCGGAGTCCCCTGGGGAGGGGACCATAAATGTCCCCACTTCTGGCTACCCCGCTGCTGATACCGGGAACGCAGACCCGGGCAGCGGGGCTGGATCTGCTACCATCCATTCGAGATGTTCTGGGCCTCTGTCTGATTCACTTTTCTTAAGCTCGCGAAGGTGTCGCAGTTACAAACAATTTGAAGGTTCTATCCCTAAATGCTCGTAGCCTACGAAATAAAATAAACAAATTTTTTTCTTTAATTGCTTGTAAAGACTATGATGTAATTGCGATAAGTGAATCGTGGCTTAGCACTGAAACACGTGACTTTGTAGGGGAGTATCAAATTAAAGGTTATAGACTTTTTGTTAAAAACAGAATAGGTAGGCGAGGAGGCGGTGTTATGTTGTATATCAAAGATAATATTGCGAATGTTAAAGTAAAGCACACAATTCCAGAACCAATAGATTCGACTATAGCAGAACTTAAATTGAACGATTTCAAACTTGTTGTTGCGGTTATATATAGGCCCCCTAATCAAACAGCTGATACAGACGAAGCGTTATATCGTGAACTAAAGAGAATAATCGGTAGTGAGCAGGCTTTAGTTATGGGTGACTTTAATTGCGCCAATGTGAATTACGATATAATGCAGGGAGACGCGGAAGGTAATCGTTTAGTTAATTTTCTCGAGGATAGCTTTCTTATTCAAAAGGTTGGGGAATCTACGAGGTTGGACAGTATTTTAGATTTAGTAATAACTACAGATGATAGGCTAATTATTGATCTTCAAGTAATAGAACCGTTAAGCAATAGCGATCACAATATGGTAGAGTTTGTCCTCTCAGTAAGCCACTCGAAACCAGCTAACTCGACTAAAATTCCTAACTTCCAGCACGCAGACTTTAGTAAATTTCGAAATAAATTATTACACGTCAATTGGGAAAACGTAATGGGGAAGAACTCCAACGCAAAACTAATGTGGGAATCGTTCGAAACAGTATTTAGGACTATAAATGAGGAATGTGTACCGTACAAAATTAAGCGTGCGAAAGTAAACAGCAAGCCCTTGTGGTTTACTTCTAGAGTAGGAGACATTATAAAGAGTAGAGATAGGGCTTATAGGCTACATAAGTGCTATAAAGACAATTTGTGGTTACGAAACTACATATCTCTAAGGCTTGAAGCGAAAAGTGTAATAAAAAAGTCCAAGCGCGAATTTGAAATCTCCATAGCTCGTGACGGTAAAGAAAACCCCAAGCGATTCTTTCAATACGTCAATAATAGAAATCCAGTAAAAAGTGTCTTGGGGCCTTTGAAAAATGTAAACGGAGATCTAGTTTCTGAAAACAAGAAAATGGCTACCTTGCTAAACGAATTTTTTACGTCAGTTTTTACTATAGAAGATGTAACGAATATCCCTATGGTCATAGACATAATACCTTTTGATAATGGTAATATTTTGGATAATATCGTGGTTAGTAAAGGGGAGGTAATGCGCTATATTGATAAAATGAAAACGCGTAAATCACCGGGGCCGGATTCCATATATCCCATACAACTAAAAGAATCAAAAGATGGCATTGTTGTGCCGCTAACAAAGATTTAATGCGTCTATTTCTGAGGGGTGCGTACCAGATAATTTCAAGTTAGCAAACGTAACACCTATCTTTAAGAAAGGCGATAAAGGTGCGGCGGGAAATTACAGGCCAATCAGTTTAACGTCTGTTGTAGGTAAGCTACTGGAATCAATAATTAGGGATCGTATAGTCGAACACTTAGAATTGCATAAACTAGTTAGAAATACGCAGCACGGTTTTAGGCGAAACAAATCTTGCTTAACTAATCTTTTAGAATTTTTCCAAAGCGTGGTTGACGTTTACGATAGACATCGGGCGGTTGATGTAGTGTATTTAGATTTTCAAAAAGCGTTTGACACCGTGCCGCACAAAAGACTCATTGAAAAAACTAAAGCTCATGGAATCAGGGGTGTAGTAATAAATTGGCTAGAAGAGTGGTTGCGAGGTAGGAAACAGAGGGTGGTCGTTGATGGAGCGGAGTCGTGTTGGACTAATGTAGCGAGTGGCGTTCATCAGGGTTCTGTATTGGGCCCCTTGCTTTTTCTTATATACATTAACGATTTAGATGTCGGCCTAGTCAGTACAGTTTCAAAGTTTGCGGATGACACGAAGCTGGGTGGTAGGGCGATTAATGACGAAGATAGAGGTAAAATCCAGGAAGATCTGAATAAAATCGGTGATTGGTCAGTCAAATGGCAAATGAGATTTAACGTTGATAAGTGCAAAATTTTGCATATAGGTTCGCGTAACGGTAATTTTGCGTATAGTATGCCAGGGAAAGATTTAACAAGCGTAGAGCAGGAAAAAGATTTTGGAGTTATAGTCACTGGTGATTTAAAAGTAGCGAAACAAAGTACAGCAGCGGTCAATAAGGCGAACAAAGTGTTAGGTTTTATAGCTCGAAATCTTGAGTACAAATCGCGCGATATTATAGTTCCTCTTTATAAATCATTAGTTAGACCCAGTTTGGAGTACGCGGTCCAATTTTGGAATCCGCATATGCGCAAAGATATAGACAAAATCGAAAGAGTTCCAAGACGAGCAACTAAGATGATTCCGTCGCTTAGGTCAAAGTCGTACGAGGATAGGCTTAAGGAGTTAAAATTGACTGCACTCGAGACTAGGAGGCTAGGGGTGATCTAATCCAGGTTTTCAAAATTATGAATGGGTTCGATAACGTAGATAGAGATAGCTTTTTCGAAATATCTCAATATAATAGGACTAGAAATAACGGGTGTAAGTTGACAAGTAGAAGGTTCGAGACAGCAGTTGCCAAAAACTTTTTTACGCATAGAATAGTAAATAGCTGGAATAGTTTGCCGGTAGAAGTAATTAGTAGCACGTCTATAAACATGTTTAAATGTCGATTGGACGCATATGTTGATAGATTGGGTATAGTTTAAGGTAGTAAAATTAAGGCTTTGTGGTGATAGATCCCACAGCTCAACACAAGTGTTGTGGGATATAGGGAGGCAGCATCTTGGGTTAGGGGATACTCTCTGTCCTTACACACCCCATTTAAAGAGATTCCTCTGTCGAGCGGTGCCCCCCATAGTACTGTGAGGTATTGAAAAACTCATGATCTTCACTTGCCCCACAAACACCTTGTAATGGGAGACCCAAATGGGTGCACACACATTTCTACATTACTGTAAAGTCTTTACAGCCACACCTACACTTTTCCTCCTAAGTATATATATTGTCATGTATATGGTGGTAAATTTTGACTTGGTCCGCAATCGATATGGACCGTGACTTATTTTTGGTTGGCAAGGTACTACAGTAGTATTGATGGATACCGTAATGAAATTGACTGGATTCTTTGGATCTGATATATTTGCATGTCGGTTATAAATGGATATAGAGTGTAACATATTTGTGGATAGTAGTCTATTATGATTTGATCCTTTGGATCCAGAGATTCTATCTTTAGTTTTAAATCGATAATTAATTAGTTTCAAATTGATAATTATTTAGTTTTGTAAAAGTTGGTCGTTGTTAATGTACAGGCAGTTCTTACATAAATTTATGTTCTTGTGGTTCGGAACCCACGTAAAATTGTAGGTCCCCTCCGCCACCACGGAGGACATACACAATGCACAATTACGAACACAGTTAGGTAGACCAGCCATGAGTGGATCCTAGGGTCTTTGCTGGTCTGAAACATTATAACATTATAACATTATAACAATATTCGTGGCCTTTTCTCCAATTTTCAATCTTTTGAATACCACCTCTCCTCCTCTAAACCTCATCTTCTTTTCCTCACTGAAACTCAGTTGTCTGGGACGACTGACAGCAACCCCTTTTCTGTACCCTCTTATTTTCTCTATACTCAATTTCACTCCAAAGGTGGATGTTGCTTATATGTACGCAATGACCTAATTTGTTCTCATATTCCCGAACTCGAATCTTCCGAATTCTATACCCTCTGGCTACGGCTTACATATCAATCTCAAACTAAATACATCTGCGCTGTTTACTTTTCTCCTAATTCTACTGACTATCCAAAATTCTTTGACTATCTCACTTCCAAAGTGGAATACATTCTTTCCCGCTCTCCCTTTGCTGAAATCTCATTTTAGGAGATTTCAATGTTCACCACCACCTTTGGCTTTCCTTCCATTTCACTAACATCCCTGGTGAACAAGCTTACAACTTTTCTATCCTAAATGACCTAGAATAGATTGTACATCACCCTACTCGTATCCCTTATCGCCTTGGAGATAGGCCCAACATTCCGGACTTATTTCTTACTTCTCATCCTTCTTCTTACTCTGTCTTTTGTAGTGAAAAACCTTAGTGAAGAACATGTCTTCTGTTTTATTATTGAACAGGTACTGAATAGGTAGGTAAACGCGTACTCGTACTCGAACACTAAAAAAAAACTGTACTCGTGCTCGTACTCAAGCACTAAAAAGGTATACTTGTGTTCGTACTCTACCACTCAAAAAATACTGTAATCGTAATCGTACTCGCCCAACTCCAAAATTTTGGTACTTTTTCCACCTCTAGTTCGGAGGTCTGTATATTAATTAAATGTAATAGCGTGGGGTGTTAACTTGTGCGTCCTTTCCCTCTCCATTCATTGTTCCATTCGCGTTTTACACAATTTTTTGTCTATTTATCTTTGAACATAAAACTGAAACAGTAATTAGTACATTCTTTTAATAGTTTTTATAATTTCCTAATTATTTTATATTATTTAATAAACTTATTTGGCCTATTTTATGATATTAATACAGATTCTTTGCTTCAAGGCCTATATTTCAGCAGCACCTACATATAGAATTGCTCTCGGCATTACCCACCTATTATCTTAAAAATTTCATAATTTTATAATCCTTGTGATCCTATAATTCTGCTATTCCTCACAGACCTTCAAATTCCGTAATTACCAAGCTTAAGATTTTAAAATTATATATGGTAATTTTTAATTTTAACTCAAATTTTAATTTTAAGTTTATATAATATCAACTTTTGAACTTAAAATTTTATAATCCTTATTATCTTATCATTTTGTTAGTTTCACAATCCTTCAAATTCTATAATCTCTAATTGCAAGATTCTCTGATGACATAAAGTTTATACATGTATGTGTGTATGTACGTGTATATATATATATATATATATATATATGTATACATGTGTGACTTTAATTATTTAAATTCTGTAATTTTATAACTTTCAACTCTACAGTCTCACCGTGGATACATATGTAGTGGCAGAGACGTTTTTAAATATTTTAGCGATGTTCCATGAACACAAACACGACCAATATGACGTCACACAAGTACGACTAAGATGACGTCACATCGCGAGCATCCACTCAAGGCATGTCCTTATGTTTTGCCTCACACCTCAACCTCGTTACAATGACTACCTCAAGCATTCCACCCCACCGCACCTCGACTCTCTCTCTTCGAAGAACAGTGACACGAAAACCACCATCATGTGAATATTCATTTGTGCAGGCCCCATTTTGGCCTGGTGTCATTCACCTAACTTTATATAAGACTAATCATTACCTCGCGCGTTATTAATATTGAAGTCATTATTATATTGAAGTCATTATTCAAGTGCACATTTAATTTCAACTGTAAACCAATCAACTTTTATTTTATCTCATTCATAAATAATTTATTTTGTTTAATAAAGTAAGAAAACTCATTCTATTAATCAACCTAATTAATAACATTATTTGATCTGAAAAGATCATGGTGACCCCAGCCTTATCAACCATCAATCATTGACAATCAATCGTAACCATTATCATCATCATTATTATTATAGTGCTAACATTACGCTATAAATATATAATATCAGGTTCTTCGCTCTTGCTTTAACTACAACCGTTTTTTATTTAATTTTATCCATATATACAGGGTGTCCCATAAGTCCGGCATCATAGGAGAAATTCATATTTTTCTATTTCTACAAACCATAATTCATATTTTTCTTATGCTCGGGATGCCAATTTCCCGTCCACCCTTCTTTTCAGTGACGAGGCTGTTTTTTATGGAAATGGTGAGGTAAATCGACAGAACACCCGCTACAGGTCTCAAAACAACCCTCACTGGTATACCTCTTCAAAGGAACAAGGTGCATCTCGGGTGATGGTATGGTGTGGCATTTGGAAGAATCGCATCATAGGCCCCCTCTTTTTCGATGAACATGTCATTGGAAGCACCTACCTACGTATGCTCAAGGAAGAAGCATTTCCCAGTGTCTTGAACGAAGAAGGAAATTTCCCAACATGGTTCCAGCAAGACGGCGCTCCTGCACATTACAGCACCCAAGTAAGGGAATACCTGTACCAACAATTCCCTGGTCATTGGATAGGACGTCGATGGCCTGTGGAATGGCCAGCTAGAAGCCCGGATCTCACGTCACTAGATTTTTATCTCTGGGGCCACTTGAAAGCGCTGGTATACGCAGAGAAAATTAGGAGTGTTGAACATTTGCGGCAGCTCATTATTGGGGCATGTAACACCATTACTCCTGACATCATTCACCGTGTGCTTGCTGACTGGGTATCACGTCTGAATTTGTGTATTGAAAACAATGGTGGACATACTGAGCACGTTCTGTAAATAAAAGCTTTTGTTTTGCCTTTTTTAATTATTTTTTCTATGATGCCGGACTTATGGGACACCCTGTATATATATATATATATATATATATATATATATATATATATATATATATATATATACTCACTTTATGTTACTTTATGCGAGTTCGAACGACGGTTCAGAATCGATCTGCGGCCGCAGCTGGGACAGTACAAAATCTGCCATTTCTCTCATTTCGGTTTGTTTCTGTTTCATTTTCAAGATTAGGGACAAAGTCCTCAAGTATTTTCCATATGTATATTATTGTGTACCGCTCGCGCCTTCTTTTGAGAGAGTTTCAGGGATTGTAGTCGAGACCAGTAGTCTTCACCTTCCGTTTCCTCTATCTTAGACGTGAAAGTCCTTTGTATAACTTCAATATTCGCAATGGGCTTGTGAGTCTGAGCAATACTCAATTATTGGTAGGACTAGATAATTTGAGCATGATGTTCACTTTTCTGCCGCGGAAGCTTCTCCAGATGATTCTCATTATTTTTCTAGCCGGTGTAATTTTGATGTTATAGTGCTCTCTGAATTCTGCATCCGACGACATTATTACTCCAAGATCCCTGACTTGTGGATTTGACATTATCCGTCTGGTTTTCAGAGTTTTGTACCCTATATTCTGTAGCTCCTTGTTATATATATATATATATATATATATATATATATATATATATATATATATATATCTCATATGCACACACAAACACACACACACACACACACACGTACGTATGTCTATGTGTATGTATGTATATGTGTGTATGCATATATGTCTGTATTTGTGCTGTATATTCTTATTTTTTATCTCTTTTCTTAATTCTATGAGTAACACTTTACGTACTCTTAGATCTGTAAATTAAATCATTGAGTTTCAAAATACAATAAATAGCAACTATGTGTCAGTGGATACCTTAAACGAGCGACACAGTAACGGAAATATATCTAATTTGAACTTAAATATCAGAAGCCTTCCATATCACTTTGATGAGTTGACGGCCAATCTAAAATTGTTACAATATAAATTCACATGTATTATATTGACTGAGACCTGGTTAAATAAAAATAATAAGTCATTTTTTAATATACCGGGCTACACGAGCCACCACATATGTAGAAATGATAACTGAGACAGCGGAGGAAGAATTTATATAGACAATCATAAAAGTAAAAGTATTGAGCAATTGACAAGCATAAATGATCATTCTGAAACCCTACCAGTTAATTTTTCCTATTCAATATTAGACGTGTACTGACTACCAAATGGTAACAATTCCCCAAAATGCCTTCCTCACACTGTATTACTCATTTATCCATCCACACTTGCAATATGGAATCACAGCATGGGGTAGTACAAAAAATTATATACTGTATCTGCTAGAAGTAATCCATAAAAAAATGTTTACGAACTCTCTCAGACAATAATAACAGACGATCTCATACCTCTTCAATGATCTCCAATACCTCTCCTCTTCAGAAACTTAAATATTCTAAAACTAAATGATCTGTATAAACTTACTGTCGGTATCAGTATGTACAAAGTTGCTAATAAGAGAAACTATGCTTCGGGCGATTAACCCCCATCAGATCAATTATAATTATAATACAAGACTTCCCAAAGATTTCATACATAAACCAAATTATTCCATGCAAATTGCAGTAAATGCACTCTCCTACAAAGGGGAAGATATCTGGAACGCTATACCTATAAACATCAGACAAGCACCACCACAAATATCGTTTCGCAACTCACTAAAGAAACACTTTATAAACTCCTACTAATGTATGTGTGTATATACAGTACAGGAATACCTCAAAATTCGTCGTTTCGCAGATTCCTCGTTAATCTTTTACTACCTATAGTTTCGCACGTCGTCCATATTCGCAGATTCATCGTTTTTTTTTTAAATGTGAAAAAAAAAACGATCGAAATTGACGAAATTCAACTGTTTACCAACGCAATATATTACATATTTTGCCGAAAAACGACTAATTAATGTTTAATAACATAATACAGTAAAATGTTTTCTCATTGAAACATGTTATAATCTACCTCGAATTTCGGCGTTTCGTATTTCGTCGTGTTATTCCGGAACGAATTAACGACGAATTTCGAGGTATTCCTGTATATGGATATATATATATATTGCAACTTGTGAATATTACTAAACAATGAAAATCACCTATTATATATGCAAAATTCACAATCTTAAATGGGTGAGTAGTATGCCCGAAAAATGTTCGAGTGCAAATCAGTTGCAATGTTGATCAATGTTGCAAAAGAAGGGGGAGGGCGTTGGCACCCATGGGGAGAAGGGGGTTGGCATCTGGGGGTGGCACAAAAAAAAGGGAAGAGGGTATGCAAGCAAGGGGGGGGTTTATCCCCCAACCTGCATGAAGGGGGAGAAGTGGTTTACTCCCCCACGCAAACCTAACCTAAGAAAGAGGAGGAGAGGAGAGAGAGCATCCCTGCAAATCCCAGGCGCATAATGAACGCTCTTGACCTCCACAGTTAGCTTAGAAGCCTTCATCAGCTAGTTGGCTTAAAATGCTTAATCTGGCTTAGAAGGCATAAATGGCTTGTTTAGAAAGGAGTGTATATGTGTATATATATATATTAATAACTTTTGCAGTGCCAGATTGCGCTATTTATTTAATTAGTGTATATATTAATGTAGATGCTCTTGACAGCATCATTTGGCTTAGAACGCTGTAAATATATATATCCAAGGCAGTCCACTTAGCAATATGCCAATTAGTGCTAAAAATTAATTTTTATATTGTTGTATATACATTGTTAAGAATTATTATTATATTCAAAAATAAATAATTAAATTTATATTGCTGTGTATATACATTATTAAGACATTATTATATTTAAAAATAAATAGATAAATACGCCATTCGTCAACACAAACCCAGTACTTGATGTTTCAATTAAGATTTATTACTATTACTACCATTATTTTTATTATTATTTTTATTATTATTATTATTATTATTATTATTATTATTATTATTATATTTTCTCCAATAGAATAATAAAACACAACTATATCGTTCTGTTTATTTAGTCGAATTATTGGAAATAATTTAATTTATTTGAAAATATATAGGAAATAAATCATGCTGACTTGAAACGAATTAAAAGCCCACACACACACACACACACACACACACACACAAATTAGTTTATTTATATATATATATTTATATATTAATGATGTCTGCTCACAAATTTCCCTGCTGAGATGTTTGAGTAGAAAAAAGTAATCTATTGCTTTTATCAACTATTATATTTACTATTGTCAAGATTTACTTGCTTTTATAACGATTTAAATAAATAATTTGCTTTTATATGTAGCACTTCTATGTCTTTATAATATTTGTTTTTAATAGACTCTATTTATCTTGTGACGGTCAATTTGTATGCAAAAATCTCATATCAAAATGTAAATAAAAAGGGTAGAAAGAAAGAGTGAAGTGATTTTGAAATCGATTTAATTTCGCGTGAAAATTTAAATCTTTTAAAATGATCACCGACCAAAGTAAAGAGTACCGGTACCCTGGGTATAGCCAAAGGCTGAGTGTGCAATCCGAGAGAGAAATTAGTGTTTGACAGTCTTGGTTAGAGTTATGGTTGAGTACGAAAGGGGAAAATATAGCTTAACAAGGGTCCGTTTCATTTTGAACCTTGTAAGGTTTCGGTTTGTTTATTCTTGGTTTCGTCGGAGGGAATCCTCGAGAGAAAATTAAAAATTTTAATTTTGAATTTTAAATTTTACATTTTAATTTTTAAATTTTAAATTTTAATTTGAAAATTTCTTTAAGAAAGGCGGAGCGTACAATTTAACGAAGTTGAGATTAGAGCCAATAGAAGATCAGTAATTTTTGTACGAATGATGTCATGTAATGAAAATGGTTTTGAGAGGCCCTTTAGACACCAAAGGAAGGAGTTCTTGTAATCCTGAGGTGTAACTTAGAGTTTCAAATCAGTTGTAGTCGTTCCTCCGAAAGTTAACAATGGCTTAAATAATTCTTTAAAACTTGTGGGGTAATAGAAAGTTTCTAAGTTGAATTAGAACTGTCTCACGATTGTACTTAAAATTTGAATCCGTTTGTGTACGCGAACTTACATAAGAACTTATTGTTAGCGAGTAGAAAAAGGGAACTTGGCGAGATTCCTTTTAAATTTAAATTTTTCTTTTTTGCATCAAATGTTCAACTTGAAGTTTACGTCATATTAGGGTTCCTTAGAAACCATTCACGATCCTGTGTTGGAGTGGGCTTGGGGGAAACCCGGGAAGTGTTACATAACCCTTCCGTTATTGTACGAGGAAACCTAATTGAATGGACGGACTTTTTTTTTCCTGGAAATAAATCTGCGGCCCTTACGCAGAACAGTCGAGAATAACTTTCCAGGTGGTTGTAAGTAATCAATTTTACCAATTCCTTCGTCGATTTCGACACATTTAGTGCTAATTGTTTTGTTACACTCAAATAAAAAACCCCTCTGTATAAATGATTTTTTTTTTTTACTAAAATACTTGTGAACATTTTCTTTAAATTAATAATTGGATTTTATTGTAAGCAAAATTGGTAATCATATATCAGTCTAATTCTTTGAATTCATGTACTAATTTGAGTGAAATTTAATAAACGTTATAAGAGGGCGTGTGTCGTTTTTGCTACCTTGCAATAGGCCTCTCTTGTAAGTTGAGGGTAACTTAACATTTAAAGTTTGAAATCCAAAGTAGGCTTTCAATAAGCCGAATGAACTTACGTATATCAAATTAAAGGGCCATCCGAGTGGATAGGCCGAGTCATCCTGAACGAAAAGAACACGCGCGTAAGAAATAAGTTACAATAGAAATAAAGGTGCGCAGCACATAAATAAAAGGGTTGCGCACAACATTAACGGTGTCAGTGAAGTGAAATAAAAAAAGGGTGTACACCACAGGAATAAAAGGGTTGTGCACAATCTTTGTTGCAGATTTTTCAAAAAAATTTAATCACCCATCAAAAATGCCTTCATATAGTCAAGAAGATCTCATATTAATAAAACAATTACGTATTGAGAAACACTATGGTGCTAGAAAAATTATATCAATGTTTCCAAATAAACCATGGACTCGTTCTGGTGTAGAAAAAAATATTCGTAAAATGGATAGAAATGGATGTGTTGCTAGAACCAAAGGTAGTGGAAGAAAAAGAGAAGTTCGCACTCATGAAAATATTGCAATGGTTGAGGAAATGGTTCTAAGTCAGGAAAAAAAACCTGGAACGCATATGATACCAAATGAAATTGCAGCAGAAACCGGAATTTCAAGTAGTTCTATATAACGAATTGTCAAAGAAGATCTGCAATTGAAAGTTTATAAACGCTATCCAGTGCAAATCTTGAGTGAAGTCAACAAGATGAACAGAATGGAAACATGTCAAGCTTTTCTTGAAAGATTTCCCAATGTCAATAGAATCTGGTTTAGTGATGAAAAATCATTTTGAATTCGATCACCTATCACCACTCAAAACAATCGAGTGTATTCTATAACAAGAACCAAGAGAGAAGCAGCACCGGAAAGACTTTTAATTTAACGGTTTAACTTTTCTAAAAAACTAATGATCTCCTGCTGTGTCTCAAAACTGATTAAAAGTGATGTTGTTTTTGTTGAAAGCGGTGTTAAAATGAATGCTGTTTATTATTGCAACAGTATATTAGAGAAACATCTATCAAAAATTCACGAAATTTCGGCAAATCGATATACATTTCAGCAAGATGGTGCAACAAGTCATACTGCTCACCTTACAATTGATTATTTAAACAAAGAAGTTCCTGACTACATAAAACCTTAAGATTGGCCTGGCAACAGCTCAGATTTGTCTCCTCTTGATTGTGCAATATGGGATGAACTGAAGAAAAGAGTGTATAGGAATACTAATTTCGCTAACATTGATCAATTAAAAGAAAAGATTGTGGAAAAATGGAATTCGCTACCAAAAAATTTTATAAACAGGACAATTGATAACTGGCGCCATCGTTTGGAGTTTTGTGTCCAACAAGGTGGTGGATATTTTGAGTATTTGATGTCATAATATAGACAATAAACAGGAGTATTCATTAACATGTATTATTTATTTTGCATTTCTTTCTATAAAACTGAAATAAAATCTTAAAAACAATAGTTTACTTTTTTCTAGGCAACCTGGTATATATATATATATATATATATATATATATATATATAATATTATATATTATATATATATATAATATTATATATATATAATATATGAAATAGGATCCCTCCTAAGGAGACGTAGTTTTACATTTAGGATAAAAACGAAGACGTAGAGCAAAAAAGTCATTATATTTGGCTGCAGCCGACGTTTCGGGCAACTCTACCCATTTTCAAGGCCTAATAAATAAAAGCTAAAATTAATGCATGACAAAAATATACGAATGTCAAAAACTAAAACTAATTTATAGTACAAAAATAAAAACAAAAACACTTCAAGAATAAAAATTAAAAAGCATGAAACAGGCATAAGCCAAAAACAAATCAAAAGTAAAAATTATACATGTCCATTAAATATGGGACCCGAAAGAAAATTCAATAATTTGTAAAGTTTTAATCCTACAGAAAAAATACATATATCATTAGAAAGAGGGAAAATTTAGATTTAATATGATTCCTTATTTTTTAAAAATAATATCTTTTAAATGACCTCCATTACGCCTAGAACATTCATGAACTCTCGTGAGCATGCTTCGCATGATATCAGAAAGGACGTCAGATCCGATCGATTCGATTTCTTCAGAGATATTGCGTTTTAGGTCTTGGAGTGTTCTTGGATCATTTCTATACACTTTATTTTTCAAATATCCCCACAAAAAACAGTCAAGGGGGGAAAGATCAGGTGATCGGGCCGGCCACTCAATATCTCCAAATCTTGAAATTACTCTCCTTGGAAAGTGATTCCTTAAAATATCCATGCAAGTCCTTGATGTATGGCACGTAGCGCCATCTTGTTGAAACCAACAATTATCCAGTTGTAGCTCAGAGATCTTTGGAACGAGAAAATCACGTAACAAATTCTCATAACGTTGGGAATTAACAGTTACAGCATTGCCATTTTCATCTTCAAAAAAATATGGTTCTATGACTGTTGAAGCAGTCATTCCACACCAAACAGTTACACGTTCAGAATGAAGAGGGACTTGAGTAATTACTTGTGGATTATCAATGGACCAAGTTCTAAAATTTTGTTTATTTACTGGGCAGTTTAAATAAAAATGTGCCTCGTCTGAAGTTATCAAGTTAGCAATGAAATCTGGTGCACCTGAAATCTTTTGTTCAAACCAATGTGAAAAAGGCATTCTTCTTTCATGATCTCCCTCTCGAAGTTGCTGGACTACCTGACATTTATATGGATAAACTTGTAAATCAACTCTTAACATTTTTTGTACAGTCGATTTTCCTATTTCAAGTTGTTGCGACAGTTTTCTGACGGATTTATTAGGATTTTCACGCAATAAATGTTGCAGTGTTTCAATGTTCCCTTTTGTTCGTTGCGATCGGGGTCTCCCCGTTTGTCTCTTCTTTACAATACTGCCGTTTTCATTTAAATTCCGATAACATCTGTAAATTACCTTTTTCGATGGAGAACTATGCACATTGAAATGCAATTTGAAATTTCTCTGAGCTGTAATCACACTTTTGTTGCACTTAAAGTACTGCTTAGTAATGTACACGAGATGCTCGTTTGTCCAGTGCTCCATCTTGAATGGGAGGTAACATTTCATCCCGGTTAAGTTCTGCATATTCATGTTTAAGCATGAATGAACATGAATCATATTAAATCTAAATTTTCCCTCTTTCTAATGATATATGTATTTTGTCTGTAGGATTAAAACTTTACAAATTATTGAATTTTCTTTCGGGTCCCATATTTAATGCACACCCTGTATAAATGACAAAAATATACGAATGCCAAAAATAAAACTTAAAAACTAAAAACATTCAAACATAAAATAGTTAAAAAACTTTACTAATAAAAAGTTAAACGAAAAAAAACAAAAGTGCACCAAACATACCATGATCACTTGACAGCCACAAAAAAACTGAGGCGAAAAGGAGACAGGGTCACAAAGGAAAAAAATAAAATAAAAAATTTTTAGTTTGTAGGTATTCTAATTAATATAAAGGGGGTAACAGCTAGAATCAATATTTAAACTGGAGTTCAGAAATTTAATGCACAAAGATTCGTAAATACGGAGGGAGGACGGGCATTTTAAAGATTTAAGAATTTTAAAGTTATTAACGGAAATATCAACCTTACACTTAACAGAATGATTTCTAATGAAGACTGTTCCTTTTTTGATAAAACTTTCCCTGTCCTATGGCTAATACCCATATGGGAGCAAAATCTCGCCTGCAAAGAACGAACTGTGCTGCCAACGTAGTTCCCCTGGGAACACCCAGGGCAGGTAAACAAATAAACAACAGAACAGCTCATCGCAGGGGGGATTTTGTCCTTACATAGGAAAAAACATCCAAGGGTATTATTATTTACAAAAGCAACCTTAAAATCAGTGTGAAAATAAAATTTCCTCACCACACTCAACAATTGCTTTTTCACAAAAGTGTTAAAATGGTAGAGATCAGGTAAAACAAGATATTTACAATTCTTAGGAACATCATACGTTGGGATAAGGTTGGGGGAATATACATTATTAAGAAATTTACCAATAATACCTCGTACAAGATCCCGTGGAAAACCATTTTTAAAGAAAAAATCAGTAAGGAATTCAAACTCATTATGAAGCAGAGCAAAGTTTGAGCAAATATTATAAGCTCTATGCACCAAAGTGCGAATGGAACTTAATTTGTAATTACTGTAAAATCGCAAAAACTATAAAAATTAAAACCCAAACCCGTAAACGTAGGCTTCCGGTATGTAGAAGTTAAAACGGTCGAGCCAGATTTGGAGACCAAAACATCAAGAAAAGGAATAGAACCTTCAACTTCCTTTTCCTGCGTAAATACAATGTTCTTATGCAGTGTGTTCAGAAAACTTAGAAACTGAACTGATTGATTATCCGTTTGGAATAAAGCAAACGTATCATCAACATAACGTCTGTACAATTTCGGCTTAAGGTGAGGGGGGCACTCACAGCAGGCCCTTTCCTCAAGATGCGACATGAAAATATTCGCAAAAACGGGACCCAAGGGGCTCCCCATCCCCAATCCATCCAACTGACGGTAAACTACCCCTTGAAAACTAAAAAAGTTATCCTTGACTGCCAAATTCAGAAGCTGCTCAAACTGTGCTCTGCCAAAGCCGTGAAAAAGTGAGTCCGGCTGTGGAAAAACTTTATTCAAAATAATTGTAATGGTCTCATCCAAGGGGACATTTGTAAAGAGGGAAGATACATCAAAACTTGTCATAAACAAAGAATTCGTATTAAACTTCTTAATTTCCGACACAAAAGAAAAACTATCCTTAACACTGTACGAGTTCACAGTAAATGATGATAACAGTGGGACAAGAAATTTGGCAAGTTTGTAATTAGCCAAAGGATAAGACGCTAAAATTTGGGCCTTATGTATGGTCGGCCTAAGGTTCATAAAGTCGGTGTTCCATTGCGCCCAATTTTAGCGTCTTATCCTTTGGCTAATTACAAACTTGCCAAATTTCTTGTCCCACTGATATCATCATTTACTGTGAACTCGTACAGTGTTAAGGATAGTTGTGTGTATATATGAACCACAAGGCATCGATCAAACCTCTTAATGCTAAAGTTCGTTTCTTGTCACAAGCACAGTCAAATCTAATCGTATATATATATATATATATCAGTGGCGACTGGCGTATAGGAGCGATGGAGCGATGGTCGCGGTCGCGATGGAGCGGTCGCTCCCCCTTGCTTGAAACGATAAATATTAATTTAACAGATAAAAAATATATTAATTTTAAGCTATTCAACAATTATTTTTATATTTTATTAAAATATTTTTTTAATACAAATTTATGGCTTCTTTTGACATATAAGTACCGTACGGAAGCACCATGTGATTGTTTATGTACTACAATTCTAAAAATTATAAATTTTATGAAATCGCACCCCCATACATTTATACCACGAGTCGCCACTGATATATATATATATATATATATATATATATATATATATATATATGTTATATATATATATATATATTATATATATATATATATATATATATATATATAAGCCCTTAAGGCGCATATCTATAAATTAGTCGCTTTTCACATTTTTCAAAATATATTTCTACAATTTTTTTCGCAATAACCTAATGAGGCATCTGTTTATCGAGTGAATTATTGTCGACATTAGCGTCAGACAGGCGCCCGAACATCTGAAAATTAATTCATGATACACCTGGGTTTTACTCCATTAAACCACCTGCATTGGATGGGCGACAGGTAAAATTTCGAATCCCCCGAACCGCTAATGCCTTAATCCGAGCCGATGTGGCCTAAACATACCCGTATGCTAATTACATTTTTCTGTGATGGTATCTAAAATGAACCGAGGGTCCCAAATTTACATACTTATTAAAGATTTTTCCATTAAAAAATATAATTTAAAACTTTTTAGACTTAAAATGAGTTTATTCCTTCACAAGACTTTAAAACCTCGCGAATTTTAATAAAAATATTCAGGAGACTTTCAAATTACTTTTAAAACAAATTAAAAAGTGTTCGAAAGTCTTCCCTTAATACAAATCAACTTATTTAAACCTGTTAAATTTATTCAATGAAGATTTATTAACGATGAGTTTACGTTTAAATTTTTTTTTTAAATACAAGCTAAATAATTAATGTTAAATTTTTATGTTGAAATTCAAGCAAATAAATAAGTTTTTAATTACAAAATAAGGGTTTATTCAACCATACGTCTAAATTTACTCATTTATGACATCTTTGAAAACAATTTAAAAATCTGAGAACTGTTTAAGTCAATTCTGATAAAGACATGCTCTCAGAAACGGCATCGGCAGCCAATCAGAAATTCTCCAGCTAACGAATGGGCATGAGATCGAGCCTACGACATTTTGATTGGTTTAAAACCCGCATACATATGACATAGTACCGCCCACAGATCAGTCATCAGCCAATCAGGAAGCCTTCAAATCGGTGATGTGTACAGCTATTCGTCACTCGAAATGGGGCAGCGCAGCCACATATAAAAATGGGCCACTTTCAGCTCGATACCATATTAGTTGCTAGTTTTGCCAGTGAATAACCACGCATTGCTAGGCGTTATGAGTACCGATAGTCAAACAGAACTCTATTCTTCACCACAGGTGTTTGAAGTTGGAAATCTTACGTAAGCCGTATACACACATATCTATCTATCTATCTATCTATCTATCTATCTATCTATCTATATATATATATATATACACACACGAAAGAATGATTTTATCCTGCCTTCCTACTAGGCTGGTGAAGCCCTACATCTTTTTACCGCTTCCGATCGGAGCGATCTATTTTCGTCACAGGCCGTTGCAAACATTTGTGAAACCGAACAGAATGATACAGCGGAAGGGGACACCATTGAGGTGTAAGTATAGGATAAAAGTAGTTCCGACTCTGTAAATTAAAGTAATTTTGCTCTATTACGTATTTAGAGATCGAATTTTCAAATTATTTTGTTTATCAAATAGTTAATACGAGTAATTACGTAATAATTTAAAAAACTAAAAATTTATAGAAAGTTCTACAGGTAGACTTTTAGAAATACTAATTGCATCTCATTTAAGCAACTTTACCATACAATGAGTTTAGTAAAGTATATGTGAATGACCCGGCTAGGCTAATTGTTTACTATCTACCCATGGGTTCGAGACCAGGTGACGGCAGGCGATGTGTAGTATGCTCAGCTAGTCATCCTTCCTGCAATAAAGAAAGGGGTTGGTAGATAATTGGCATAAATTAGGCATTTTAAAGTGTACGCATTATGATTTATTACATAATCTTTACTAATTTGTGAAATGTGATTTAAGCTGATTACCGCTCTCTCTCTCTCTCTCTCTCTCTCTCTCTCTCTCTCTCTCTCTCTCTCTCTCTCTATATATATATATATATATATATATATATATATATATATATATATATACACACACACCGGGTGTCCCATTCGAAATGAAACAACTTTGAAACTCTGTAATTTTTAAAGTATTAATGTGAGAATGTTGAAACTTTGCCAGTTATTACAACATATGCATAAGTTTTTGTCATAATGGTTTTTGTTTGTTTCAGATTGAATTATGTTTACCCCCACAAGAAAAAGCGAAATGTGTGTTATGGATGGTTGAGTTGAAGTCCCTTACTCTGGTGCAACGGCGATTCCGTACAACCTTTCACAAGGAACCACCCATCAGAAAAGACGTATATGCATGGATCAAGAAATTTGAGGAGACTGGCAGTATTCTAAAGGAACACTCTGGAGGGCGAACAAGATCGGAAGATGATGTTGAACGAATACGCGGCGCCTTTGGTAGTAGCCCGAGAAAGTCCATCCGTCGTGCCAGTGTCGAACTGCAGATTCCTCGTTCAACTCTGCATAGAGTCGTGCGCAAGCGGCTGCAGCTCTATCCATATAAGCTTCAAATTGTTCAGCATATAACATGTGAAGATCTTAACAAAAGGAAACATTATGCTATGCACAATGTATCTAATGTACCTAATATATCTAAATGTTATAATTCACATATATCATATGAAACTTTATGACACTAACTATTTACTCTGTGAATATTACATTGTTTGCATCATTCAATAAAAAATTATAAGGTTTCAAAGTTGTTTCATTTCGAATGGGACACCCGGTATACATGGAAAATGCTTGAGGGCTCTGTCCCTAACCTCAGAAATGAAATAGAAACAAACTGGAATGAGAGAAGAGGCAGATTTTGTACGGTCCCAGCTGCGGTGGGACAAGGGGCCGTGAAAACGAGGATGGAAAATACCTTCAAAATACGGTGCCTAAAGCTTTT
The DNA here is from genome assembly GCA_023014485.1 of Bathynomus jamesi. Taxonomy (NCBI): domain Eukaryota; kingdom Metazoa; phylum Arthropoda; class Malacostraca; order Isopoda; family Cirolanidae; genus Bathynomus; species Bathynomus jamesi. The sequence goes on from JAJOZX010004127.1 coordinate 319,698, forward strand.
CAATGTCCTTCCAAAAGAAGCGAGGAATCTCCAGCACCACGACCTGAATAACTTCAAGAACAAGCTGGACAGATTCTTGTGCAAAGTCCCTGACCATCCATGTGTGGCTGCCTACGAGGGCAGGAGGAGATCAGACAGCAATTCCCTCCTTCACCAAATCCCGCAAATGAGGTGGGATGCTGCAGAGGGGTCGACCACAGGTCGATCCTGAACCGTCGTTCAAACTCAACAAAAGTAACAAAAGTAATATATATATCACGTATCATTCAGCTGAGTGATTAATACGGTCCTACATTATATTAATCAAGAATCCTTTGCATGTGTTAATTATTTTTAAAAAGATTCATAATTTACCCATATTTTAACTCGTACCAAGAATGAATTACTGCAAACTTTAAAAGGAGGGCTTTTATCGCTTTTTTAACCTAACCCTTCATCAAACGCGTACAATTGAGTTAACCGCGCAATCAATTAGCCTATCCTGGCATTCAACTAGTCTAACCAAGCATTCAATATTTTCCCCATGGATCTCTTTTAAGTAGCTTTTACCATACAAAGAGTGTATCAGAGTATATGTGAATGGCCCGTTTAGGTTACTTGCTTACGTTTATTATTTGCCCGGGTACCCTAGCTGTTTAAGCGTGTCTCTCTCTCTCTCTCTCTCTCTCTCTCACACAGCACAAACGCCAGCGATCTCTTTTTTTTAAATAAACAAATATCCAATAATATCCTTCTCCATCACTAACAACCGTATTTAGAATAAGCGCGCCGCAGTGTCTCATTTAAAGTGCAAAGCTATTCGGCATTTTCTCTTAAAGGGGATTCAAATTTCTACTTTTAGTATTAATTATATCATAATCCATAGGCCTGCAGACTTTCTTCAGAAAAATGTACGAACTGGGCAAAATTTTTTTTTAAATTTTTGTCTACAACCGTGTCCTTTCTCCTTAAAGAACCAATGCAGAACCCGATCGTGTTATAGAAACTTTTCGTATAGTTTTGAAGCTCAAATCGTGGGCGAGGATTTGGACAAGGAGATACAAGTTTTACTGCACACTCAGCCCAGTGAATGTCGTATCATCGACGAAGTGATGCGAGTTTTTTCTTTTTTGTGTGTGTGTGTGTGTGTGCGTGTGTGTTGGGGAAGAACAAGCCATGTACCTTCAACATTTTATTAAATGATAAAGCCATGAGGAATGTTTTATAAAATAGTACATAATAGCATTTACTTTATACAACACAATTTTACGTAATATGTCCTTCAATGTTTCTCACACATAAAGGAGTGACATTGGTATCAATTTTATACATTATGTATTTATATCCAACTTAAATTAGTTACAGTATTAGCATCCATTACATTTTAAATAAACTACAGAGCATAAGACTCGTTTTTAAACACTACACAAACTAATATCATTGGAGACATTTTATATCTTACACAATATTGTTGCAATTACTTAAGTTGCAATTATATATATATATATATATATATATATATATATTTAGCGTAAAACTTCACACAATACTCCGAGTGCGTACAAACGGGAACCGATTTTTTATCTGGCTGCATACCAGAACATCATTTCACTCAGTGTTGCACAAATCGAATAATTTTAAAAGATTTGTAAATTCGTTCCCACGGGCCATATGCAAGAGAAATGAAAGACAGTACATCCCGCAAGTATTGCTATAGTACCCCTGTAATTGCTAAGGGCTCTAGACAATTTGAGGGATGTGCAATTGCTCGAGAAATTTTACAATAATAGCGTCATTCCAAGGTTGGACGACCAGTGAGTTAAAATAGTACATTCTCTACTATTTTTAAAATAAACGACCAGCCAATGAATTCCTTCACCTCCGCTAACATCCATATATAGAATAAGTGCGCCGCAATGTCTCGTGGCTGGAAGCTTCAGCGTTTAGTTCTTCGCAAACACACCGATAAATTTGGAGCGTGTGATTTGGTCACTATTCATTACTCTCTGGAGTGTATTCACATCCATTTTTAAAAGTCTGTGACTATGCCTCTAAACCTCTCGATCTCTATTAGGCCTTGTGATTCGAGGTATACTAGTACACTAATAGGCGCGTCTAGCGGCTTGGCGAATTCCAATCTGACTGAGATGTTTCCACTCTGCTGTGAAGTTAAGTGCGTGTTTATACTAGCGGATAAGTCAGGGGTGATGTCAAACGGATAAATGTTAACCTGCTTGATGAATTCCTTCTGTGTTACGCCGAATCCTAATTCGCTGCAAATAAGGCAATGTGTGCAAAATTACTATAAGCTCTCGAGCAAAGCGGGAACACGGCTTCTGTTGAATAATCCGTTTCTACTGTCCTTCATAAGGCGACTCCATTGACGTATAGGGTTATATTTTTAAGGCCGAAATTTTCGAAATTAAAGGCGTTCTTTTTATATTTTCCATTCACACAAACGTGTTGCTGCATTCCAATTAATAAACTTTTTGGTAGAGATCCAAGGGCGACGTTTTCTATCTGCTTCGCTGCCAGCCCTGATGGCATCGTGTATAATTTGCTCTGTACTCTGTTAATTGTGTATTTTACTGTGGCGTGTAGTAAATTTTTTTCAATTTCTAGTTGTTTAACAGAGCTTAACTTCACTCGGCGCACGCGAAGATATGTTTCCATAATGTGAATCACCACGGGATTGCGCTCTCTTCTTGGTCAGCCCCCAAATTTAAACAGATCTAAGGATTCGTATGAGTGAACTTTATTTTCATATCGATCCCATTCATAAGCAGCTTCTCCTGGAATGTGAAGTCTGTATGCAGGCAACCAAAGCATTCATATATCTTCTTTTTAGAATTTTTAAATTTGTCCTTTATACTGCTTTCATCTTTAGCTTGATAATAGCCCTCGGCAGTTAAAAAGGTGTCCTTCGCTTCTTTTGAAAAGTTGAGTACATTTTCCAGATAGGCTCGTAGGTGATAGTAACCCATTCCTGCAGAGATGTTGACCTGATTTAAATACACGTCACACTGACTGAATATGCAGTGTAGAAAGTTTATTTCTGGGAATACAATGTATTTGTCTTCGTAATCCGTTCCATCTGAATGTGCTATTCGTAGTTTAGCGTACATGTGCACACAGCTTGGATTTAAAAAGTAAGGGCCTGAGCTAGGGATCACGAACTCTATAGGAGCACTCGGTGAGCTAATGGTGTTTAGAGGATTAATTGTAATAAAGTCACTATGCTCAATTCATGAGAGCAATGTCCTTAGCTTATACCAGTTAAAAAATATCAACCATGGGTTTCAGTCGCTTAGAACGCTTCTTTTTTATGTCCTTTTACGTTTAACGCCACGTACTGGTAACCCCTTCTTCTTCTTCCGGACAGGTCTCTTCTTCTCTTCTTCTCACCACCACGCATTTTTCTCATTGCATCTTTGATGATTTCGTCCCGTGTACGCTTTAAGTGCTTTTTTTTAGAGCTTCTATAGGCTTAGTTCCCGCCATTATGTCTTCTACCGTGTTAAGACCTGATTGTAACGCTTTCCGACAGAGATATCTGGCACCACTCTTCAGCAAGGGGACAGCCGTACGCAGTATGGTTGAAAAAATGAATCCAATCTCACTCCCGCGCTGGTATCTCACCCCTCGATAGACTGTGAAAGGCCTTCGGGGCATTATAGCACAGTGCGATGAAAGTGGAGCTTCACTGTTAAGCTCCCGTCACCGAATGGAAAACCTTTCCCCTGAATCGTTCTTATATATATTGAAATATTGGTTAATAGATTAGTTGCGACATTGATATAATGAGCCTTGTTATATGTAATGCTCAAACTCCTTCCTATATGATTGGGATGTGAGCCATACGCAGCAGGCGCGCCGGGGTATCTCCAACAAACTGATGCTCCACGATATTACTGTAAATATAGCACATGTCTGGGGGTGGACAGCCATCATTCAATTTCTCCAATTTCAGCTGATAATTAGGCTGCACAAGTCATGTTGTGTTTCGCGAAAGGTATCTCTTTGGAGGGCTGCTCCATATTGCCCCTCGGTTATAATTTTCAACAGTTCTTTGTCTTTAATATTTCTGTTAGCCTGTGATTTTAGGGTCAGAGTATGTGCAGGGTATCTTTGTTTACGATTTCGTATACTAAATCATCGTAAGATTTGAACTTTTCAAACTACCGTTTAAGTCTCTCACAACATCCTCGGCCGCACCATAATGACCCGGGCCTAGTGTTAGTACTGTAGTGTAATACTGTGCCTCCCCACTCCGGGCGCACACATGGTCTCATCCGGCGTTACACCTGCCTTTTCACACTCATCACAGTTTCTAAGAACCGTAAAAACAATTATTTTCAATACTTAAAATCTTGGTAGCCAATTGAATCTCACATATTCCAACCTCATACGAATCACGACCCAATTATATGGGACCGTGGGGTTCTGTTACAAAGTTGCCCAGAGTGTTTCCAGGATGGACAGACAGAGAAGAAGAGGATGGGAGTGTGACATAGAAGTGGTTAAGCTTCATTATTCCATCAGCTTTTATATAGGTGTTGAAATTTTCTGGGTACCATAGCCATTTCACCAGGTACATTTTCCTCTTTCCTGATCCTTTGTTACCTAAAATTTTTTCAATTTTAAACACATTTTTTCCTAAATTAAATGTCACTTTCTGCAGCTCCTCGACGTAAAAGCCTCCTGCAATTTCTTCCCCATTCAAATATTCAACGTAATACAGCATCATATCGTCTGTAGGTCTCATAGCCCTAACTTTAAAAATCTCATGTGTCCAACCTTGCTCAAATCCCTTCACGAATTTATTACCCGAACGCGACAGCCTTACATAATAACCGATTTTGAAACGCGCAGAGTGTGGTGGCGCTCTACGAGTGTTTTCTCACCTCACGCTCTGTGCGGTTACCTCTTTCTAAAATGTCGTTAGGTGTTGTCCTAATCGCACGGTGGTGTGAACGGTTGTAGGATGATGCCAGCGAATCTAGAATGTCTATATATCAGTATGTGTTTTTATGTGAAATAGCGATGCATGCGTTCCTTTATGGTAAGTTGAACTCTTTCAGCTAAAGAGACTTTATGTATAGAATTGCTAGTGTATAACTGGTATTAAACTCTGTCAACATGCTCTGAAAAGCTCGGCCTATAAATTCTTTCCCCATGTCCGTACAAAAATAGCCAGGAATCCTGTTTTCTTTCAACATCAATGTTTTGGTGGCTTTAGCAACTGTTTCAGGCGACTTATTTTTCAGGGGAATTAACCACAAATATCTAGAGAATACATCTATTACACAGGTCAACAAAAAATTTTTTTGTTTCGTTGCCAAGGAAATTCGTACGAATTTAGGGTATTTTGGGGTTGCTGAATTCCAAAATGAAAGTAGTTTTTCCGATTTGGCACTAGTTCTTGAGATAATGAATACCCTCAATTAATAGGAAACGTAACCATAACGCGTGCATATGGGAAACTACCGGAACATTCTAGATGGTGAGACACGCGAATATTCTTAGTGTTTACTCCACGATCATTCTAGAATATTCCCCCTCCGTATATAAGTCATCGGCCACCCAACCAGTAAGTAGGCTCCGCCTGAACATTAAATTTTTTGCATTTTTACGTGTTTCAATGGGGTACCAATTATCTCATAAATTAGAGCCAATCTAGCAAAACCGATGTCATATTCGGAATCAGCACCACAAAGTTACCCCAAAATCACTCTAATATGATTGGCAATAAAATGAGTGTTGACCAGTGTTATGAATAGGATGTAGCAGTAGCCGCCATTATACAATGAATATCTCTGCATGTCAGTTAAATCCGCTTGCCAAATAGAGTCAATCGAGGCTGCTGTTGTCTTGGCTGTTTTAAACCTTTTTCTCACCGGCTTATGAAGTGTATAAACATCCTGATCCCGCAAAAACCTCTCAACATCTTTTTTCCCTATTCCCTCATTATAAATGCCTCTGTACAGTCTATCAACGCCACCGCAGGAGGTTGGGCTAGAAATGTCATAATAGCGTTTTCTTAATATGTTAGACATTTGCGTATTTTAGAGGCATGCGGGGAGGGTTGAACGTTATTGTTTGATCGCTTCTTTCTCCTCTTCAGAGATGCTACCGCTGGGCAGTGGTGGGCACCGTTAACCAAAAAGTTAACTTCGATAACGATAATCCGTTAACCCCAATTTTTAACTCAGATAACGATAATCCGATAATTTTACTACAAAGTTAACGGAAGTTAACGATAATCCGTTAACGATAACTATTTCTTTACTAACATTTAAAAAAAATTAAGGAAAAAAGCTTTAAAACCCATAGAAAATGTTTATTTATGCAAAATCCAACAATAAATAGGTATTTAACTGTATTTTTATCAAGTTTTGCAACTTTTTTGCTTAATAACTTTTTTTTTATTTTTAATAAAAAATGTACTGATTACATGTTTTGAAACCCTTGTAACCACTAACCATTAACTAAATTTTAATTTACCAGAGAATTATTATGGCGGGAACTGAAAGGTAAAATTAAATTTTAGGTACATTTATTAAAGACTATGACACAATGTGCTGGTTGCCCTTCAGAAAGACCAACTTCTCAAAGTTAGGCCCAACTGCCAGTCTTGACCTCTTGGGCCTCAGGATGTCCTTGCCGAGAGAGAAGAGCCGTTCCACTGCGGCAGAGGACGGAATTGGCAGACTGAAGTTATGGCGGTTTGAATTCATTCGCGGAGCGGTGATCTTCCGTGAATGACTCCTCGCAGTTAACGTGTTAACGGACTTTAACAGACTAAATAGCGAGTTATCGGAAGTTAACTGGTCCGATAACGATAAATGGAAATTAACTTCCGTTAATAGTCCGTTAAAAAAAGTTAACTTCGTTAATTAACTGTTATCGGATTAACGCTTTAGTGCCCAACACTGCCGCTGGGGATGATGGCGTGCTCAGTTGTGGCACATGCGAGGCTTGCTCCAAGTCTTTTAACTTGTTCAGATTTACCATCAATGTTTTGGAGACATTTATTTGTTGTAGTCTTGCTTTAATATGCTTCCATCTTGATGGTGAGGGCCAATCCCACTTTCTCACCAGGTCATGGACGATATCAACGATATTCGAGCCCTGTACCTTTGTTCCTTCAAGAATGACCTCGCCTGTGTTGTTCCACTGTATTATGGGATTTTCACTCAATAGATTATAAATAATGAAGCCTTTATTCCTCAATGTATGTGGGAGACTACTTTTTAATACATGCTCGATATGTTGTGGGGTGGATCCGTTATTCTTTGACTGGTCGTCTCTAGTCGCGACCCCAGGTCCTTTGCCTCCATGCTCAGCGTCGTCTACGCTGTGCCTAATAACACGTCATACTCCTAAGTGAAACATTTACAAAATATAATATAATTTTAAGTGATGTTCCTTATATTCTACAGTCTTGTTTTTCCTTTTCCTCAGAACCGTGAATGACGATGAGGTACAGCAACATGTCTCCATCATCGATATTACAGATGATTCCGATGACAGTGTAGTTGTAGCTACAGGCTCCACCCCCGCTAGCGAACCCCTAGCAACGCCCGGTGAAGCACCCCCCACACGATAATTCGAGGAGAAAACGGGGGCATGATGAAGTTGATGATGATGATTCGCCTTCCACATCAGTATAAAGCATACCAAGCGTGCGCCGGTTGTTAGACCCCCAGTAATAGAGCCCCAGCCCTCGACGTCTTACGACACTGGTTCCTTTCACAAATAAAAATGTGCTCCCTTATTCCTGTTCAATTCCGGACGTACCCTCCACAGCACCAGCTTCTCGTTCTATAGAGGATGGTATAACATTCGAGTTGGTGCACACCACCACCCCCACCCGAGCCCTGACTAGAAACCGTTACGTAGTCAGGGTCGACCCGCGAACCATGTATAGCAATGGTTTTGAGCACGGACTACGGCGTGTAGTTGAGCGTATTGTGGAGTTTGCCCTTCAGAACAGCGACGGTCATGAAGTCAGGAGAGGATGTCCTTCGGGTTCGGTTCAGATGACGGGAATGTACAGTAGATCATTTTTGGATAGTAATACCATACAGGCGCTTGGCTGCTGTAGATATAGAGTATATTATGGGCCGTATAATGCAGGCCTCTCAAAGTAGTACAACCTTCAACATGGGCAACTTCACGATAGATATTGATCACGTGTTCCGTGTTGCTGGACATACGGCCACACCTTATACTCTTAACTTCAATTCTCAGGCTATTTACAGACGGCATATAAACACCGATCGTGGTTGCGGCTTTATAGCAGTAGTCTTAGCTCATATGTTTACTGTACTAAATACGGGAGCCAGAAAAATTTAGCTGCCGACGGTTGTGCAGCGTGCCCATAAACTGGCAGCAGATTGCAAGATCGAGTTTGACTGTAATATGGGTCCTGAAGAGTTGAGAAGGGTGAAGCAGGAAATGAATGTTTGTACAGTTGTATTTGGGATGGATGATCGTTGTAGGACTGTGTATTTTTTTAAAAGCAGTGTGAGAGATCGTACAAGACCCAGGGCCGGATTAAGACCTTTAGAGGCCCTAAGCACTTAAAAGATTTTGGTGCCCCATATATATGTAATTCAAAATATAAACAAAAATAAACCATAAAATAAAATTTTATTTTTTGAAATGAAACAAAACTTACAGTAAGATGGAAAATAATGTTTATTTTTGTATACTTCCACTTCATTTATATTTGAAAAGTTTTCTCCTACTTTTTTTAATTGCAAAGTCTTTGATCAGATCCTCAAAACTAATCTTACGTAACACATCTGCTTCTATACTTAGTAGAGATAAGGCATCCAGCCTGTCTTGTTGCATAGTTGTTCTGTTGGTATTTTTAATATACTTCAACTGAGAAAATGAACGCTCAGCTGAGCAATTTGTGACCATTAATGTTAAAAATATACGAAAGGCAATTTCTACATTTGGGAAGGCACACTCAATATTGTCTTCTACAATTATTTTATAAAGTTCAGCATGACTGAATCTTGTTTTTACATTTACTATAGCACACGAAATATTTAATCTATATGTATTTTTAATATGGCGCTCAAAGATTTGATATAAACAAAATAACGCAAAGCGTAAAGTGTGTGATTACAACGAAATATATTTATTCTCTCAAAAGGGTTGTTGTTCACTACAAATTCAAACAATGAAAAAAAATAAATACTATATATGAATATATATAATTCAGTTTTCAACAGCTTATAGGCTATAAGCCGCGATTATAATAGTATAATAAATCCATGGTAAATCCGACAATGGAAAATTTCTGTGGTGCCCCCCTTCCCTTGATGCCCTAAGCACGGGCTTATTTTGCTTAATGGTTAATCCGGCCCTGACAAGACCCCTACTTATTTTAGGGCTGTCAGGGACAAGTATCTCCCCATCCGTAATATAAGGGACTTTACGCGAGTTATGATAAAAGTCGAAAATATGGAAGGCATCATGATTTGTGTAAGGGGTGTCTCGAGTTTGCGGATGATATAGTGAAACATTGTAAGGATTGTCACATGGTATGTGAATAGTGCAAGAGCCCCAGGTGTGAAAGTCGTGTAGTTGAAGCTGAGAAGAGGGACCATAATGTGTGTAGACGCACATTTTTCAATAACATCTGTTTTGCTCTCCATAAGTCAATTGGCACTTGCCGGAAAATGAGAATCTGTGAATGTGGTATGTTTCATATGATGGATAATTGGGGAAAGTTTGAGCACAAATGCGATGAAATTCACTGTTCTACATGTCATGAAAAATATAAGGTGGATGGAGTAAAGCATGTATGTTATATGAAAGATGCTAAGCCTAAAAATAAACCTTGTATAACTGTATACTACGATATAGAAACATATACGGCTGCTGAAACTAAAAAGGTTATCCCACATATACTTGTAAGCCAAACTATCTGCGACGAATGCATGGAAGTCGAGTGTGATGAATGTCACAAATGTGAGAAACAAACAAACGTTTTTAAAACGATCGCACACGACAACCCCGTGAAACTATTTGTATCCTATATTGTCAAGTTAGCGGACAAGTTAAAAAAAATGACTGTATATTGTTGCCCATAACGGTGCAAAATTTGACACACAGCTCCTTTATAAGGAACTGCTTGAACACGAGTCATCGGAGATAGATATTTACAGATGATCCCTTGAAAAGAGGAAACAAACTTATACAGATGCAAATAAGAGGCAATGTTCAGTTTAAAGACACTTTATTATCTACACCTTGTAAATTAGCCAAACTACCCAAGGTGATGGGTGTAGCCGCCAAAGTTTCAAAAGGGTACTTCCCTTACATTTTCCTCACTAGCGACACTTTAAATTACGTAGGTCTACCCCCCCCCCCCCCACAAAGCATTAGTTTAACTATGCCAACATGAGTGATAGTGAATGCGAAGATTTTGACCGCTACTATAACAGTTTTAATGAAGTTATTGCTTACGATATAGCTGATGATTGTGAGCGTTATTGCGTGAACGATGTGCGCGTACTTAGAGTATGTTTCCAGGCCTTTAGAAGGATGTACAATTGTACATAGACCATTTCAACTGCGACCCGCTACAAGCCGCAACTACGATCGCCTAAATTGTGCTTTACGGTGTTCAAGAACAACTTTAGGCCTAAAGACACACTGGCCGTCATTCACAGAAACAACCCGCGCAGTTATGGGCATAAGGCTATTTACTGGCTCATACACCTGCAGCAACAGACCGGTGTATACATAAAACATGCCCGCAACACGGGGGAAGTGGCCATTAGGGCATATCATACTTTTCCGAGTCCGAATTTCACTCTGGCTAATATGTATTTTTATGTAAAATTTAATTCTAAGAGGGGTTTCTTTTCTGCAACTTTTCCCAAAAATCGCGTTATCATGTTCAAAATTGCGTTTTTCTGTTCTATGTTGAAATATCGAATATTCAATTGAACACAACCTCATATTTTTAACCCTTTGTCGTAATTTGTTGCCATTTAGACACATTAACTTTGCTTAACTCTTACACAGGTTTAATACATACCTACATAAGAAAAAAAATCTACTCCATTTGAATCTTTGTAACCATTTGGACGCAGAAGGCGAAGTTCAACATTCTCTCAATAGATGGCTCTGAACAGGAGGAAAAGTTCCTCATTCATGACATCCAAAGGTCTAAATACCCTGTCCGAGAGACGACTGACGAGCTGGCTTCACTCGTGATGACTCAGTGGAGGAAGTCGAATGTAAAGTTCTCCCCGCCTGTGACAATCACGGAAAAATCGCTCTCATATAAGATCTTGTTGAAATGGAAGGAGATGACAGACGTTGTGAGCGGGAGAGTTAAGTCTGCTACCCAGGAGAAGAGGATGGCTGATCTGGATAAACTCTGTGAAGTCTGCGTTTGCAAGCATCAGATCTTCTTGTGCGGGTCAGAGGGGAGTGGATGCTCAGGATGCTCCCTCAAGGCCAATGTGAACTGTAACTGTCCTTTGGAGGTGAAGATTCCTAAACTGGACCTTCAGTGGCTGTACTACCAGAGAGTGAAGACTTCCGAAGCTTCAGGAATCCAGATGTCTTCTGTAGACTTCGAAGACAGCAGGAGACAGATCAAAGCAGCGAAGAGGAAGGAGGCTGAAGAAGCTTCTGCTGTGAAGAGGAAGAAGAAAGAGGAGGCTACTAATGAGGAACTTCTCATGAAAGACTTTGAGGAGGACGAAGAGCCAAACTTGGAAGAAGCTGCAAAAGAAGCCTCTGGCAATGCTGAGGCTACTGAAGCTCCTATGGACGTTCCGCTGAAGTACCTGCTGAAACTCCACTTCTGCTACACGAACTACATGAAGATCCAAGGGCAGCTTCAGCAGCTTTGAGGTACAGGTGGCAAATGTTCCGGCAGCTGCAGTTGCCACTGGCTTCCTGAACGACCTCATCAAGGCCAGTCATCTTTCCAAAGACAAGGCTTACTTGGCCATAGATAGCATGAAAGTCTGGAGGGCCAAGGAGGAAGTAATGGCCTCATCAGTTGAAGCTCTCACGCAGAGGTCAGAGGAGGAGAAGATCTCTGGGATATTCTTTGATGGCAAGCAGGTAGGAACACAAAGGTGTTGAAATATGGCGAAGTGACAGGGAGATTTCATCCTGGCAAAGTGATCGAGGAGCATGCATTACACTATCACGTGGGAGCCTCAAGGAAAGTACCTCTTCCATTTCACTCCCGAGGAACTTGAGGAAGGAGAAAAGCCTGCTCATAAGATCGCTCAGGGCCTGCATGATTGGCTTCTGGATCACGGAGCTGACGAAAGCCTTGTAATGATTGGAGGAGACTCTACCAACACCAACACGGGGTGGTCTGGAGGCACCATAGCCCTATTGGAGAAGATTCTGGGTCGCAAGTGCCACTGGATGATCTGTCAGCTCCATGTGAACGAGCTTCCCCTGAGGCACTTAATCATTAAGCTGGACGGCCCTGTAACTCCCCGGTCAGGCTTCAGTGGGCCTATTGAAAAACTTCTTGAGAAAGTGAATGAACTTGAGGTCAACTTCAATTTCAAACCAGTGGAAGGAACTGAAGATATCATAGAGCTGCCAGTAGAGATAGTTAAATCTCTCTCCACAGACCAGCACAACTGCTATCTTCTGATCGAAGCCATCAAGTCTGGAAGTCTCAGTCCACAGTTGGCTGGTCTCAAGTGCGGACCTCTGAACCAATCCAGGTGGCTCACTACTTCACAGGCCATCTTGCTGTTGTGGATGAGGGAGCACGGACTGAAGGGGGAGGTGTTGAGGAGGCTCGAGGTCCTCGTGAAGTTCTGCCTTAACTTCTACTTCAAAATGTACTACGATATCAAAGTGAAACACCACCTCAAATTTGGTTCTGCACACGTTTTTTCAAGCCTAAGGCTGCTGAGTGCTGATGAACCAGACTACGAGGTCAGGAACATCATCTCTGCTGCAGTGATAAGAGGAACTTACCAAGCACATCCTGAGAACATCCTGGCTTCATTCCTGTGCAGTGAGGATGAGCATCAGAGAGCTTTTGCTGTGAGCCAGAAGATCAGAGAAGGAAGAAACTTTGGTGATACGACAGTGAGGCCCCATAAAAATCCAAAAGTCAATCTGCAAGCCACTTCACCTGAGGATCTCATCAACTGGGAATCAGAGAATATTTACGAGCCTATTTTCACCTGCAAGATGAACTTGACTGAGCTCGAGGATCTCAGGAAAACCACTCAAAGTGGACGCTTTCTCTGTTCATACTTAGTCCTGCGAGAGAGCTGTACAGGAAGTCTCAACTGCTTCCCAAGCTGTGTACGGTCACGAGAGGAGAGATGGGTGGGTGAGAGCCAGGATAGACCATCGAGAAATGCTCCCAGTGTTCAGATCGAAGCAGAACATATTTAAGAGCTTTCCAGGTTCTAGTGGCTGATGAAGAGGCTGAAGCCATCGTTAATGCTTATAAGAGCTGAAAGTCCTCATAAGATCATAATATAAGATCTTATGAGGCCACGCTTTTCAGGGATCCAGGAAGAACAGGCGTGTAAACCTACACGTGGAGGTGACAAGTCTCCCGCTAGTCGATCAGAGTAGAGCTGGTGAGCCGCGCCTATTCTTTGAAGAAAAACTTATCTTCGTTCAATATTTCCTTACATATCTTCGTGTCATCTGCGAAGCATGATACAATACTGTCCTTAATATCTGCATCAATATCTGCAATCATTATTATGAACAGCAAGGGAGCTAATACTGTCCCTTGTGGGACAGAGCTCACGACTTCCGAGACTTCCGATTTAACTCCGTTTACCACCACTCTTTGCGTTCTTTGCGTCAAGAAATTAAATATCCACCTTCCTAGCTTTCCAGTAATTCCTGTATCCTTAAGTTTGTGTGCTATGATTCCATGGTCACATTTATCGAAGGCTTTAGCAAAATCAGTATATATTACATCAATGTTTTGTCCTCGACACAATGTTCCTAATATTTTCTCCTGGTGGTCTAGTAGCTGTGACAGGCATGATCTACCCGCCCTGAAGCCATGTTGATTTGGGTTGTATAAGTCTTTTTCTTGTAGGTAGTAGGTAATTTTGGCTCTAATTATGCGTTCAAAACACTTTATAAGGTGTGAGGTGAGAGCCACTGGCCGATAATTTTTGGGCATTGCTCTGTTACCACCTTTAAATAGGGGGGCAATATTAGCGTTCTTTAAGGGGAGTGGAATTTGTCCTGTGTCGAGTGATTTCCTCCATAGTAAGTATAGCGGTTTTGCAATACTCTCTCTGCATTTCTTCAGAAATGTGGCACTCCATGTGTCTGGCCCTGGCGCTGAATTGTCTCGCATCTGTGATAAGGCCGTAATTACATCTCCTTCCGTGAACTCGAAGTCCATTAATAGGTTTGTGCCGGGATTTGTTCTTGGTTGATCTGTTTCAATGTCGAAAAACTCGTCTGGGTTTTCCACTTCCATCTCAGACTTAGGGGTGCTAAACACAGATTTAAATTGTTCCCTAAGCAGTTCACTTATTTCTTTCGGGTCATTTGTGTATTCGGCCTCCCCGTCTATCAACGGTCCAATACTCTCTTTACACTGCATTTTCCTTTTCGCAAAAGTGTAGAAGTATTTTGGGTTATTTTTTATGTTTTCTGCTACCTTGTTTTCCTCCTCGTTTGTCTTATGTATGAATGTTTGCTTTAGGTCCATTTCTATTTCGCCAAGTTTCCTCTCTAGTTTGAGTCTCTTTGCATCAGTTCTGCATCTGTGGAGATGTTTTACGGTTTGTCTTCGTTGCCTGAATAGAGTCCTGATTTTCCTCTCGAGCTTGCTACGTTTTCTTTCCTGTCTCTCTGGAATATGTTTCAGTATTATAGGTTTGGTTTCCGTCTCTATTATACATAGTATTTCTTGTGGAGTCTTCTCGTGTAGTAGCAATTCCCAATTTACCTCCTTTAAATCTTTATTTACGTTTTCCCAATTTACTTTCTTTGAATTTATGTTTAAGCCTTCAAATATTCCATCTGCCTCTCTGGGATGCGTTTTCGGACCTCTGGGTGCTAACTTCAATTGTATATCGATGAGGTTATGGTCGGAGAACTTTGTGCGCGTTACTTTTTTATTTATTATTATCTCGTTGTTATTTGTCCACATTAAATCCAAAACGTTCTCCTTTCTCGTGGCTTCACAGATTTCCTGGGTAAGGGCGTAATGTTCCATAATATCTAATAACATTGTTGCTTGGGTTCTGTCATCTTTAGTAATGTTGCCATGAAACTTCTCAACATATATAACTTCGTCATTTTTCTTCCATGATATGAATGGGAAATTAAAATCTCCGAAAATTAGAATATTTGTTGCTGGAGTTTCAAGTAATTTTAATATGTTTTCTATTTCATTTGTAGCAAATTGGAATTCACTTTTTGTGGTGTTTGGTGGTCTGTAGATGTTCATAATGGTTAGGTTCAGTTCTTTTACTTCTAATATAATAACTTCAACTGTGCTGGGCTTGTGAGTACTGAGCAATACTCAATTATTGGTATATATATATATATATATATATAATATATAATATATATATATATATATATATATATATATGTCTATTTACTTGTTAACGATATGTTTATTTATTTATTTATTACGCGTATTTGAATATATTCCATGAATTAGAGACTAATTATTTGTTGGTGATATGTTTATTTATTTAAAATAAATTATGTTTCAATTAGCGTTTCATTTTCACCTTTGCGTGTGTGTGTGTGTGTGTACAGGAAAATGCTAAGCACCGCCCACTCTATGACCGATCAAAGGGATCACGTGACTCCGGCCACTAGCTGGTCATATTACTGCCCTGCGTGCTCAGTTGACCTCAACAAGCCCTAAATCTCAGACGTGTATTTTGAAGAATTCTTGCATAGACGGAAAAAGTAATGGCTACCTTTGATATTGCGTGTTTGACATTCATGAAGTGGTATTCGATAAAGTCTACAGATGTGGTGAACACTCAAAGAATCCCTAGTCCTCCCTCCTTTGAGGCTTTTAAGGCCATATTGACCTAAGCGAAGCGTGAGGAGCAGGAGGTTCAAATACTCTACGGTTATTCTGGCGAGAGCATTGCGGGCTTTCGTGGCTCAAATGATGTAATGGACTACGTCATAGGACTAAACTGTGTAAAGGCGCACATACACTGCGAAGTGAACGAAGCATCACATGCAGGAGAGAAGCAACGGGTATGGGTAGTGAGTCTTGTTGACGAATGGTCTGACAAGCGGTATTATGTCATGTTACATCACACCGAGTACGTATACCCTGCGTCTGAGGATGTAAATGTTGTTAACATGGACAGTCTAAAATATTTTTATCATTACGTTCATATATATATCATGATGAGGTTCGCAGTGAGGTTGTGGCTAAAGGCCTCTGTGAGTTTTTAATTGAGTTTAGGGATGATTATCGCTTGCTAAGCAAAAATGACAGATATGGACACATGTTTCTCTCAAATAGAGCGCCGGAGTGTTGATGTGAGGAGAAAATGAACGAAGCTGTATGGTTTCGATAAAATATTAAAGCCGTTATTACTTCATGTGTCAGAAAAATTCTGATTGCCCGACATAATGGGATACAAGTATTCACATGACTCTTTAATGTTAGGGCAAGCCCGTGCACGAATCACTAACGCTTGGCATGACGCACCCATGTGACTCATCCTCCCACCCCTACCCCGCCGAGCCAAACCGCGCACTGGCTGCTCATAGTCACCTCAGAGCTTGACCCGACTGGACGTACACTCCTCACAATAGAAAACGATGGAGCCTCCGTTGAGCAGTATCCTCAATGCCGTATATGATGTGTCCGTGACGAAGTCAGTGCATGTGTTCAGACGTAAAATCGGCGCTGTTAACTATGTACTGGAAACCCGAGACAAACAAATTCTGTTAAACGGAATGTTATTTATTTAAGTGTTGAGGAGATGAATAGAATCTTCTTGATAGTTGAGAAGTGGGGCGAGGATCGTTATAAAATATCTGCAGGTATAGGCACAAGAAGAGAGCAGATTAGTGATGCACCATCATATGCCATTATTTGTACGTTGTGTATAATTCGCGACCAGCCATGCATTGATACACGGTTGATGTGGAAGAATGCGTCTGATAATAACGTCCTTGTCCCCGCGAAACCGTTTCACCCTCGACAGAATGTTTGAAATCGTCGGTTTCTGCAAGTTAAAGCCTATATTAGACGCACGTGTTACCGATGTGCTTCATTTTGACACAGTTCTTGAATACGCATACACGCTCTGCTCGACTGGTTTACCGAGTGTAGGACTGAACAAGGCGGGAATGGCATGGAACTGGATGCTTATTTAAAGGGTATAGACTTCGAAATATCTTGAACTTTGGTACAAAAGACTTGAGCGGTACAGAGCTAAGCTCACCTACACTATTCACCCTGAAGAGCTATTTCTTTATATAACGAGCAGCTGCCGGCACGACTTAGAAGATTATTTTAACTGCCGATATGCGTTGTGAAGAAGAGTTCACGATTGAAAAATTCGGATTGGAAAGAAAAAAACCCTCGTTTGGAAAGGAGTGTTTATAAACTTGAATTTAATAATGATGTTGTGGCAAACGATGCCCACTTTGAGCCTGCATTTGATTGTATTTATCCGTGTTTAAAGAGAGTGATAATTTGCCAACCATTTGTAAAGCAGGCACAAAAATAGTGTTAAACGAATTGAAGGCCCTTTACATTGAGTATAAGCACCCGCGCACTTTGACTGGTGAAATAATGTTAAATCGTATTCATTGCATAGTACAAAGCAACGATGATGTAACTGTAGACTCGATCACATGCGAGTTTAGTATTTTAATTGAGCGCAGTAGAACATAAAGCGCGTTTATTTATATATATATATTAGGGTGGCCCTTATTTTTCAACTTTTGAAATTACTTGCTCCCAACCCCTAATCTTCTTCCAATATATAGAAAAGTGCTTTGTTCAAAATTTCAGCTCAATTGGGCTATATTAAAGTGGCCCCCAAAGGCCCTAAAGTTTCAAAATTCACCGATAATTGGTATTTCTAATATAAAACCTTTATAATTCATTTGCAAACTTTGTTTGGGAAAATAATCACAAAGCATAATCGAAAGTGAATTTTATTTACAACAAATAATTACGCCGCTTATATAGGCCGCAGGCGCAGAACTTTCTAGAACCTTCCAGAAGCGGTTTTTTTACGCACTTATGATACTTTTCAATTTCCGTGAATATCTCGTCCAATTTTGGTTTTAAGTAAATAATGGTTAGAACTAAATTTATTGTAAATTGAATTCTCTTTCGATCATATTCTATATTTCTTTCGAATAAAACACTGTAAAGAAGATAAAAACGGTTTTATATGAAAAAATATCAATATTGTTAAAATCTGAAACTTTAGGGCCTTTGGGGGCCATCTTAATATTGTCTGATTCAGCTGAAACTTTACACAGAGCATTTTTACATGGATTAGAACAACGTTGGAGGTTGGGAGATGAAAAATATTTCATTTCAGAAAATCACATACAACTAAGCCATCCTAAATTATATATATATATATATATATATATATTATATATATATATATATATATATATATATATATATTATATTACCTATGTATTGGAATTCTTCTGCTCTATTAAATGTGTATATAGATTTCTCCTGTACTATTATTATATTTTGATGCTTATATGTAAGTGTGTAGATGCGCGTACATATATTAAACGTGCATATAGATTTCTACTCTACTAATATTATTATTTAAGAATTATATATATATATATATATATATATATATATATATATATGATGAATAAAACCACGAAGGAAAGGAAACACAAAATGGTGCTCAAGCGCTTTCGTCTAATGACATCCTCAGGAACACTGAGGAACACTCAGTGTTCCTGAGGATGTCATTAGACGAAAGCGCTTGAGCACCATTTTGTGTTTCCTTTCCTTCGTGGTTTTATTCATCATAAATATTTTTCACGTGTTACCTTCGTGAAATAATTTTCATATATATATATATATATATGGTTTTATACGGCTTTCGGGTCTGAAACGGAGAAGAAAATGTTAAAAAATTAACATTTTTGCCTTTTAATTTTCTATTTTGGTATAAAAGCATAGTAAATTAGGTATCGATCGATAGCTATTTTAATTTTCTATCCAAAAATGTACATAGTCAGGTTATAATAAAATGCAAGAAATTTATAACCAGAAAACTTCCGAAAATCAACAATTTTTTATAAAGAAAAGGGGAAAATTGGTTTCGTAGGACTAGGGGGTCCGAAATTCTCATCAAATAGAAAATAATTGCTATTTTATTACTTAGAGCGACAGGCATAATGATATTAGGAGGTTGGATCCGGATAGAAATGAAGTTGGTCAAAAATGGGACACCCTACTCTACTGTAGATACAGTATATCAGTGGCGTCGGGTGAACTATAATTTATCCGGGGCTAACTATTTTCCTAAAGCTAGTGCTTTCACTTCATTTGTAGAGTAACTTAGCCCGTCTGTCATCTGTTTTTCTGTTCTGAGAATTTCTTGATGACTTTCTGGTTGAAATTTGCTATTTTTGCTATAAAGCCTCTTTCAATCGAAAGGACTGCCGTTCCAGTTAGCCGGTCTTGCCCGATGGTGTTCCTTAAGCAGGTTTTTACTCTTTTCAGAGAACTGAAACATCTTTCAGATCGAGCTGTTACGATGGGCGATGTTAGGCCAATGTTTAACAGTTTAACTATTTCAGAAAAAGCAGACATCAAATTATTTTCAGATAGAAAGCAGTACAATTCATTAATTGTTTTTATATTTTAAAATTCTTCACTGCTGTATAGAACGCATAGCTCACTTTTGAGTTTTTCTTCTTTAAAAAATGGATAGAATTTACAAGATTCACGTATATTTGTAGGAAATTCTTTTCTGAACGCAACAAATTCTGTAGGATCAACTAAAGTGAAGCACTCGAGATATACAGAGGCGGATTAAGACACCTCGGGATCCCGGGGCAATGAAGAATATGGGGCCCTTTTCTATAGCTTTTTAGTAACAATACATGTACACAGTGCTGTATTAAGGATTTTTGGGCCCTGGGGCCAAAATATTCTTGGGGTCACTCAACAAGACAAATCTTCGAGTCATGTAAATTAATAAAACCATTTATTTCTAAATCAAATAATGCAAGTTCTACACAAATACCAAGCTGCTACAATTACACCAAACCAATTACACAAATACAAGTCCACTACTAATCTACCAAAGTTGGTTACAAAATCATCCACCACCAGTATACAAAAGCTTTTTGAGCTGCTTCATATCACTAAATTTTCCAATCACAAGTTCAGTATTTAAATTCTGCAAAATATTCTTTTCTATGCATAACAATGCAGCCAGATATTGTTGAGCATTCCAAATTTATCATTGATATCATTATAAACATCGACCCCCTAAAACACCTGAGCCCTGGGGCCTGGCCCCCCATTGCCCCCCTTAATATGCCGGTGGAAATATGCAGTTGCACCAAACCAGTTTTCAGCTTCTTCTAGCATAAGATCACAGCATTCGATTGCACAGGCTTTCTTGTTGTCTTTTCTTCTTCGTTTCGTTTCAGTGGTTTGTTCCGAATCATCAGACACCTTTTGAGAATTTCTTTTATAGATGTACAAAATGAGTGAAGATGTTGCTTGACAGAAACAGGCGTTGTAATATTTTTTTAATAATGTTATAGAACAACTCAATTACCGGCATAATTTCACTAAATATATTAAGAAAGAAAATGAACTGATCATTCTCCAGGAAGTTCAGTAGAACACTTGCTTGTGTTATTGAAACTGAATCCCATCCAGGTTCATTCTGGATTCGTTCGAAGCACTGCAGCAATGATACTTTAGTTTCATACACGGAATTTACGACTCTGCTCTGAAAATTCCATCTGGTTACAATCGCATGAGGCAGACGTTCTCCGCAAACTTCTTGCAGCATAGCTGTTGTTTTGGAAGAATGTGAGAAAAAAGAGAATGAAGTCAAGTTAGCGAAGAATATCCTGACGGGAGCAACAGCAGAGCAAACGTTTTGCATAACAAGGTTTAACTGATGGGCATAACAGTGTACAAAATGAGCATGAGGATAGGCTTCACTTATCAATTTCTGTACTCCGTTACGTTCACCACTCATCACTGGAGCACCATCATAAGCCTGTGCAACCAACTTATTTTTCAAATTGTACACCTTGATTTCTTGAAGAATGCACTTAGTTCAGTCAGCAGCAGATCTATCTTTTAGTTCTACAAAGCCATAGAATTTTTTCACTATTTCATTGCCCATGACAAACCGCAATATAAGAACAAGTTGTGATATATTGGAAATATCCGTGGTCTCATCAGCCTGAATTGACACGAACATTGCTTCAATGACTCTCTCATGGAGATCATCTTTATAAACGGAAAGCATACAGTCCAGGAACTCATTTTGGATAGTAGTAGAAGTGTGTTTTGAAACAGTTGCATTTTGTAAATGTTCGTGCAACTGACTGTCTAATTTGGCAAGTTCACTCAAAAGATCCAAGAACACACCTTTGTTTAGAAATTTTTCTGTTTCAACATGACCTGGGATAGCAAGTTCATGGTTGCCACAAAATTTTAAACAGTCAATGATTCTATTTAAAACCTGACTATTCCTGTCTACTCATTCGTTATGCCGTTGGACTAAAATCTTATGCCCTGCGTCTAACTGACTTGCAATATTCACTTTTCTAAGTAAGTTTGTTTTTAAACAATTACCGATGTGGCAAGAAGTTTGTTCATGTATTTTTATTCTTTCTAAGAGGTGTTTCAGATTTTTAACACCATTACGAGTCCAAGCAAGTTCACCTCCAAACAACAAACAATTGAAACAGTATAAACTTTTACGATTTCCACTCGCTGTTAGCCATGGCTTTCTGTTATACCATTCAGTATTAAGTGTTCTTGATTGTGGTTTGTGTGTTTGATTCATTAATATATTAGGGTGATGAGACCCTAATTCTTTAATTAACAATTTAATTTGTAAATCTAATCTACTAAATCAGGGGTCACCAACTTTTTTTTTTCACCGCCCACTTTTACGACTTTTTGAAAATTAAAAAAGCTTATCGCCCACCTTAGATCAAAAAGAATAAATCAACATAATCGATAAAATAAATAATGAAATAAATGTTTAATTACCTTTAATATGAGCCCACTAGTGGGCGCTACCGCCCAGGTTGGAGACCCCTGCACTAAATGGATTAGCTAACAAAAAGTCAACCTTATCCATTATTAAGCACTTCACTCGCGGGTAGGCACAACACAACCACGTTTAGCTCGAGCTGACCCGTGACTGAATTCAGCTAGTCCCGTTTACCAGAATCACACACGGGTCCCCTTTCCTCTCTCTTCCTTCCCTTCCCCTGCACTGAGGGCTAGATTTTTATGGGTGTATCGATGTCTATGGGTAGATGGGTGACCAAGATTATCTTGAATAATTTTTTTTATAATAATAATAATAATAATAATAAATTAAATCATTTACTCATATACAATTTTTTTTTCTCATTTTAGGTGATCCAACCCTCCCCAGTCTTCCAATATGTCAGATGGATATAAAAGAAAGCATGAGTCAGGACATGAGAAGGGGAATAAACGAGAAAAGAAGGATGAAGCAGTGAAGGGGATCAAGGGATCTATTCTGAAGTTCATAAACAAAGATGTGAAAAGTGATAGTACAAAAACTCCGATGGACTCATCACTATTAATGATACAATTGGATCAGAATAATAGTGAACCTTGTGAAAATATTGGTGCTGAAGTAGAATCTTATTCTCACATAGAGGGTAGATCAAGTGAAGAACAGGCCAATGTCCCTTTGGAAGCAAATGATGCGGTAGAAAAAAATCACAGAGACTCCAAAGCTAACATCAGATGTTGACTTTACTAGTAGGCCTAAGCCTGCCAGTGATCCTGCACTCTGGACAGAAGTCACTACAGATTTGAGATTCTATTTTGCTGATATCACCCCATCTCAGAATAATGATGATTCTGACTTTTCAATGTCAGTTAGAAAATTTGGTTAAAAGAAGAGGTATGTAAACAAGGAATTGTTCTTCAGGCACTTGGCAAATGGAGAGGCTGTCCAGAGAGACTGGCTCATTTACTCACCTTCAACTGGTCAAGTGTATTGCTATGTGTGCAAACTATCTGGCAGCAGCAAGTGTTTTAATCAATTTCAAACTGGCTTTGATGATTGGAACAATGCAAACACCAGGATTACTGCTCAAAGGATCACATCAAAGCACTGTCCATGATGCTGGAGCACCAAAAATTTGCCACAATTGATACAGAACTGCAGAAGATGAAAGAAAGATCTTGTAAATACTGGGTTGAAGTTATGAGGAGAGTTGTTGCAGTAGTAAAGTTCCTTGCAGAGAGACGACTGGCATTTCGTGGTGATACTGAGGTGCACAATTGTCCAAACAATGGAAACTACCTGGGTTGCATTGACCTCTTAGCAGAATTCGACCCATTTCTTGCATATCACATTCAGATGTATGGTAATCCGGGGAAGGGAAATGTGTCTTACCTTTCGTCAACCATTTGTGATGAATTTATTGATCTATTGGCATCTGAAGTTATAAAAACCATAGTATCTGAAAACAAGACAGCAAGTATTATGGAATCAGCATTGATTCTACTCCTGACATCAGTCACACTGATCAGCTGACATGATATTTCGCTATGTCACCAGTGATGGAAATGTTGTTGAAAGATTTATTCAATTCATCCGAATTCAACAACATGATGTGAAGTATTCATTTGAGGTTTTACAAGGTGTTCCCGAATCTCATGGCATCAATATGGCAGGCTGCAGGTCACAGTCATATGACAATGCCAGTAACATGAGTGGTAGGGCGGAGTGAAAAACTCATTTTTCGAATTTTCAAATTGGCTAGTGTGGAAAATGTGTGGAGTAGTGAGAAAATAAGCTGGTATAAATTTAAAATCATAACATTAATATCTTCAGGTGCCACAATGACCTTCAATATTGAAAAAAATTGAAAAAAGCAGATTTTAACCAATAATTACAGAAGAGTCCACGATTCACAATAGACAAGAATTTATTCACACTTGTATAAAAATAGCTCAGTCAACCTTTAAAAAAAGTTTCTATTCTCTAAAAACAGTTTTCTATAGTCAGCTCACTCAGCTGTCACGTGAGTACCTCGGTTCAGTGTAGCTGTCGCTCTCGTAGCAGGTGGGTGTTCTGTTGTTGGCGTTACTCAGATAGTCTAAACTATATTTCTTATATATTTTGCATTTCTGTATTGTGTTGCCCTAAGTTTGCCATGTACTATTAACTGAAATTAACGTATAATTGATATTAGCTCTTTCTTTTTCAGATTTGTATACTTTCAAAATGTCTCGAGTTTGTGCAAAATCAACCAGGGCCTCAACTGAGTGCCCATGTTTGGTATGGGGGAAGATTTGTGGCACAGGAATCTTCCTACATACGAAGGAGTTTTTAAATATTACTTGTTTGTAAGAAACGATTTGAAACAGAACACTAATAAAGATCCTTCAATATCTCAAATATTAGAACAAGTTGTTGATAAATTGAAAACAATTTGGGAAAGTGCTTCCGTCCCAATTCTGTCAGACAGGCGAATTGAAACAATGTTCAGAAGCTACCACGAAAAGTATCGTGTCATTATGAAGCCATACCAAAGCAGAAAAAATTCTGAAGCTTACAAAGCAAAGATTGATATGTTCAAAAAAGAAGCACACGAAACTTTTGACATTGCAGCGTGCAAGTGCAAAGTACTAACACAATGTTCTTGTCCCAAAGAAAAACGGTTCCAAAGGAAGAAGTGACGTTCCTCTTAGATCAAAGGAGTGAAAGAAAACTGTTTATTGATAGAGTAGATATTACACTCTCAAAGAAAAAAGCATCTACGTTGCTAAGAAAGCAAAAAGAAGCCGTGAGGCTCACCAAAGAATCTTCACAGGAGAAATTGCAGGATACAAATGTTGAATTATCATCATCGACATCAAATAGTGAAAGTGAATCTGGCGAAATATCAGACGATACATTTCCAGAGCCAGTTAGCTCGAAGAGAAAGCTCGAACAACCTGAAGAACAATTATTCAAGAAAAGGAAAACTACAAATCTACCTTCAGTGGCTACTGCTTGTGACAGGACTGCAGTTTCAGATCGAGCTGCAGCATTCATTGTTAGTGCAGTATTGCAAGATGTTGGAGAAGTTTCTATTGACAATACATCTGAAGTAGTGGATAGGAGTAAAATCAGAAGAGAAAGACAAAAGAAGAGATCAGAAATTATGAAAGATCAAAATCAGGTCCCAATCAGAGGAATCTATTTTGATGGTCGAAAAGATTCTACACTCTTCCAAGAAAAAAAAGTCCAAAGTATATCAGAAGAAGGTAACAGAAGAACATATCACTTTAGTGAGAGAACCTGGTTCAGATTATTTGGGCCATTATTCTGTGAATTCTGGATCAGCTGAAGAATATGTAAAGGAATGTTTGAGTATATTGGAAATAATGACATGAACCTGGAAAACCTTGTTGCCATTGGATGCGATGGTGCAGCAGTCAACACTGGAGAAAAGGGAGGCGTTATAAGGCTTATAGAATTGAAGCTGAAGAAGCCAGTTCAACATTTAGTGTGCCAGCTCCATGCCAATGAATTGCCATTACGCCATTTAGTTGCAAAGCTGGATGGAAAAACATCTGGCCCCCGCGGATTCACCGGTCCTATTGGCAGGGAATTAGAGAACTGTGAGAGTCTTCCTATTTTCGAGTTTGAAAGGATTGATGCTGAGGAACCAACTGTAGACTGTGAAGATCTTAGCACCGACCAAAAATATCTAATTGATATTCATCAGGCCATAACAAAGGGATATTGCTCTCCAGATCTTGCTCATCGTAGTCCAGGCAAAATGGCACATTCACGATGGCTGACTACAGCAAATCGTTTGCTTCGTCTATACGTTTCAACTGTAAGTCCATCTGAGAACCTCATGAACATTGCTTCTTTTATAATTAAGGTCTACATCCCAATGTGGTTTTCTATTAAGCAAAGTACGTCTTTTGTCAATGGCTCAAAACATGTTTTCAAAACTATTGAACTAACAAGAACACTGAATGACGAAGTAAAGGATATTGTAAACCCTGTCATACAAAGAAATGCATTTTTTGCAAATCCAGAAAATATTCTAGCATCAATGATTCATGATGACCGCAGCGCCATAAGAGAATTAGCGTGGGCGAATAAAGAAAGCAAGGCAAACAAACAAGGAAAAAGTTGTGAGGCGTTTCACAGTACCTGTTATTCAATTTGAAGCTACTGATTATACTGATTTAATTAATTGGCAAAAATGCATTGTCACTGAACCACCTGTGACAAGACACCTGACAGAAAATGAGATTGAAGAATTCATAGAAAACAAGAGTACCCCTCCATTCGAGAAATTCCCTTGTCATACACAAGTAGTAGAAAGAATGGTAAAATTAGTGACTGAAGCATCATCAAAAGTATTTGGATTGAACGCGCGAGATGGCTTCATAAGATCAACACTTCAGTCACGTAAAAAAATGCCATCATTCGAAAGTAAAGCTGAATATAAAGTTTAAATAAAACGTTAATAGAAAAAAACATGCGCAAGGATGGGTGGTTGGGAGGGCATGAGTGGGTGAGTTCTGGATTATTTAGATCATTAATCAAAAGAACATTGATCTAAATAAACTAAGAGCTGCGTAATTTAGTAACTATTTTGGTAATTGGAACACTTAATATATAATAATAACAAGTAAGTTTCAGTTATTGTACTAATGCAGAATATAAGAAAATCATTATATTTCACTTTTTTCGACGGCTTTGTGGCACCTGAAGATATAATTTCGCAGGACTAATATTTATGCACAGTCATTATCTATAGCACCCACATATTTTCCGCACTAGCCATATTTGAATTTCGAAAAAAGGCTTAAAAACCTCATTTTCGATCCGCCCTAATGAGTGGCATATG
Organism: Bathynomus jamesi; assembly: GCA_023014485.1. Lineage (NCBI taxonomy): Eukaryota > Metazoa > Arthropoda > Malacostraca > Isopoda > Cirolanidae > Bathynomus > Bathynomus jamesi. The sequence goes on from JAJOZX010004127.1 coordinate 346,788, forward strand.
CTCAGGTCTGCAAGCAAGATTTCGTGAAGTGAACTGTTTAGATGAATGGGTCCTCTGTGCAGCCTATAGTCTGAATTTGGTTGGATCATCTGCTGCTGAGTGTTGCACTGAAGCAGTTAATTTTTTTGGCATTTTGCAATCTTTATTTGCATATTTCTTTGTTTCACCACAAAGATGGGCAAGATTAATCAAGAATATGAAGAAAAATGCCCCTGTCATTCAAAGTGTGTCAGAAACAAGGTGGTCAGCACGAAGTGATGCCACTAGAGCCCTGTATGAGAACTATTCTGAAAGTCGGCAAACCTCAATTGACATTTCTCAAAGTGACACACAACCACCTGCAGCTGTTCATGAAGCAAAGTCATTGGCACAGAAGCTTGACCAATTTGATACAGCATTGATGTACACCATTTGGAATGATGTTCTGCAAAAGACAAACATTGTAAACAAAGGTTTGCAGGAGGCTGGGATTGACTTGTGCACCATTGTGAAGTTGTATGATGCACTTTTGCACCACTTTCGTGACACATGATGTGACAGGTTTGAGGAATTGGAAACACTGGCCAGAGGTCTCACAACATCTACTATAAAGAGAGTTGTGCATGAAAGAGGAAACAATTTGCTGATGAAACTGGCACTGATTTCAGTGTGGACAATCCAAGTGACAGATTCCATATCCAATGTTTCTATCGTATCATGGATCAACTTATTGTGGAGATGGAAAAACGGCGAGATGCATATTAGGGTGGATCGATTTTACATTTTTTTCGATTTCCATATTCTAATAGAGACAATAACTTGCGCATGCATGAGAAAATAGCCTCTGCAAAATCTTAGCTTAATAGGTAATCATCTTCTGTCCCGGCAGAGCGATGAAAATCATATTTTAGTAGTCAAAAATAACTCTAGGCTAGGGTTTAAAAATACGTTTTTGACTACTAAAATATGATTTTCATCGCTCTGCCGGGGGCAGAAGATGATTACCTATTAAGCTAAGATTTTGCAGAGGCTATTTCCTCATGCATGCGCAAGTTTTTGTCTCTATTAGAATATGGAAATCGAAAAAAATGTAAAATCGATCCACCCTAATGCATATGCCAGATTGAATGACCGATTCAGTTTCCTTGTAGATAGATCACTGTTTACAGAGGAAATTGTTTCGCGGGCCAATGCATTGGTTGCTGCATATTCAGCAGATCTTGAAAAAGCACTCACTGATGAATTCCTGTTGTTCCTGCATTTGTATGCAGAGAAAAAAACTGGCAGATATGCTCAAAGCTCAAATATTTGACAACCTGATCAGCAGCTTTCCGAATGTTTACATTGCTCTAAGGATGTATCTTGCCATCTTGGGAACGAATTGTGAAGTTGGAGCGGTCTTTTTTGAAGCTAAGGCTGATAAAAAACTGTCTCCGATCAACCATGGGACAATAACGTTTGTCTTCCCTTGCACTACTCTCTATTGAGAATGAGATTATGTGAAAAACATCATTTGAAGATGTTATTGTTGATTTTGCAATGAAAAAATTTCGAAAAGCTCATCTCTGGTGTTAATTTCTTGCACTTTATGAAAAAAAAGATTGACATTGACATGACTCTGCCTCTTTGTATATACACTGCGCCTACCCTTGCTATGTATATATATATATATATATATATATATATATATATATTGAAGAATAGATCTTTGTTACAGTTTTTATCATACAAATAAAAAAAAAAGATGGTCAAAAATTTTTTCGTGAACCTTTTACTTTTCGTAGGCCCTAGACAGGGTTCCTACTATACCTATTAGATAATACGGCCCTGCCTGCACTCCATCGCGACAATCGTGAAGTAGCCCCACTGGACAACGTTATTGCTGCTACCAGCTACCAGCGTACAGAAGAAAAGTTTTGCTTATATTATAGGCAACTTTCACGTATATTGAAATTGAGATGTGGAATGAATGGCAATTTATGGTCAACTTCGGAGGGAATGGGACAACTGCCCGCAGCCAACTAGCCGCAGCCCAACTCACCACAGCCAACTCGCCGTAGCCAACTGGCCGCGGTGGCCAGATTTTATAATTTATAATTTTATAATTTTAAATTTTTTATTCTAAATATAATTTTAGAGGCTGTGCACCTGGGTGTTGAATGCCCGGTTAGGTCAACCGTACACCCTTGACGATTGGTTAGGTTAGGTCGTGATATTTTCGTTAGCTTTAACGAAAATATCACGACTCAACATAACCAATCGTCAAGGACGTACAATTAACCTAATCAGGCATTCAATTAACGTACCCAGGTATTCAATTAATCTAATCGGGCATTCAGTTGACCTAACCGGGCATATACTGTGCACACACACACACACACACACATATATATATATAGCGTTCAACATCCACCGGCAACGCCGGGTCGCTCCGCTAGTATATATATATATGCGTGTGTATTTCCACAGGAAATGTGGAATGTTTATCAACGCTGCTTGAATGACGAAGACAGGACTAACAATCACGCAGAAGCTGCACACCGAAGACTGCAAAATGAACTTGGAATGCAACATCCTACGATTTGGAAATTTATTGATGGTTTGAAAAAAGTTCAACGAGGAAGAGATCTATATTACGAGCAGCTGATTGCAGGGCAAAATCCTCCAGTCAAGTTAAAAAAATTCAGAAAAGCAGATGCAAGGATAAAATCAATTGTCAGAAAATTTGACAGTCGAAATTTTGTTGAATACCTTAGGGGAATTGCCCATAACTTTTCATAGATATTTGCATTTTTATCCTTATTTTATTTTTTTTACTCCAATAAAGTACTTTCATAAAGCAATTTTAACACACTTGTTTTATTACAAACAATTTTCATAAAAAAAAAAAATTTTTCTATATCACGGCGAGTTGGCCGGGGCGAGTTGTCTTATTCCCTATATCTGTGGCCAGTTGGCTACGGCGAGTTGGCCGTGGTGAGTTGGGCTGCGGCTAGTTGGCCGCGGCCAGTTGTCCTAGACCCAACTTCGGATGTTTCGTAAGTGATGAAATATTCATCTGGGGCTAAGCCCCGGAAGCCCTCATGCACGCTGATATATATATATATATATATATATATATATATATATATATACACACACAACTGTCCCGTTCTAACGGAATATTGATGCTGTTTTACACGCGTGTGCAAATCCTTTCTCGTCTGTCCAATGTAAAAGGAATCACATTGTTTACAACCAATTTTATAGATAATGCCTGAATTATACACGCGTGTAAAACAGCACCAATATTCTGTTAGAACGGAACAGTCGTCCAGTGCCATTTTCGTCCATTTGTCAGTTATCCCACTGTATTGATTGGAATAATGCTTCAATTTTGTTTCATTCACTCAAGCAACAATGTCAATAGAAATATTCTTGAGTCTGCCATTATTCAACTTACAAATCATTTTAACACTAGCCAGGGCCTTTTTTTGTTTGACCCTGTTGTTTTGAATTCGTTCAGAACAGATTTAGACAAGAGGGGCAAAGTGATAAAACTCTGGTAGTTTTTCCTTATAAATTTGTATGCTCCTCCTACAATTTTTATTTTTCTATTTTTTTTTATGACCTAGAGATAGTCTCGAATTTGTTATTTATTTCAGTGTTCCTGAGGATGTCATAAGACGAAAGCGCTTGAGCACCATTCTGTGTTTCCTTTTTCTTTCATGGTTATTTTCATCATAAATATTATTCACGTGTTACTTTCGTGAAATATATATATATATATATATATATATATATATATGTTACAGGGAATCTGTGTAACTAGGGATTTCATGAAATCTTTAAAATGTTCTGGGGTTTCATGTACGGTTAAGTCGTGATATTTTCGTTAGTTTTAACACTTTGACTGTAACATATATAGAGTTTAAAAAATTCAAATTTTTGTTTAATTAAAAAAAATTATAATTTTGTTTGCTGAATCGTAAATGCATAGAGTGAAAATCACGCGCTAGAGCTCCACCCATTTTATGACGAGTCTATGATGTCACTATCTTTCAACCAATCCGGAATACAGAGGGACGGACGGACGGACAGGACTCCCTTTTTATAGTATAGATTATTATAGTGCCAACGAGGTACTATATAATATATATATTAAGGTGGAGCGAAGCTTTTTTTTCTTTTGCATCTATTTCTCCATGGGTACAAAAGTTGTGTAATGATGTCTATAATAACTCTGCCTAATATTGTTCAGTTTGGTATTAATTTATGGTTCCACAAGGAGCAAGTATGATATATTTTGTTATTTACGCAAAAGAATTAATGTCCAGACACTGATCACGTCTTACAAAGCAACTTGTAAAATTTAATGGGTTTCAGCTATTTTGCTAGAAAAAACACCTTATATATTGTATTGTACCAGTTGGCAACTCCCAGTTAAAAGATGCTGATGTAGATAGAACTTAGTTGCACAGTGGACGTTAAGAAGAGACGTAGTATCGTTATTATATATACACAATAAAGTTTGATAATTATTTTATTTGATAATATTGCAATACATCATAATATTTATATTATCATATTAATATTATCATCTAACTAATATTATACTTTTTGCAGCACTGATTATGAATTGTACAAGGCAAGCCAGAAAAAAACGGCTGTCGGCATTCTCACAGGCATCAGAATTTGATGTTAGGCCCTTTAATATTAATGTTTTGCCAACAACTTCCGATGTTATTTCGCATTACCAGTATGTAAGATTAGAAATGAAATCATTACCAACAAATGCTGAACCAAAAGTGACAGAGATAGCTGAGAAGGTTGTTTCTGATATTGCAAACATATGGGATAAAACTTCAATTCCAATCAAATCCCATACCAGCTTGATAAGGAAAATACGAAAGTGTCATGACCAGTACCAGAATTTGATGAAGTCAATTAAAAGAGCTGGAACGCCTACTTTTGACAGTAAATGGCAAAATTTTCTCAAGGGAATAGCTAAGTTGTTTGATGTACCTGCTTGCCAGTGTGTTTTAATCTCAGCTTGTAAATGTGAGGCAGCTCGTCGAGTTCCTATTCCTGAAAGAAAATTTTTGATTGACCAGAGAACTCAACGACAAATGGGCAACGGAGGAGTTGATTTACCACTGACAAAAAAATTATAAAAGCGCACTGAACGCAAATTAACTAGTCGGAAGAGAACTGAAGATGAAGCAAGCACAAGTCAGACCATAGCATCTCTGAACTTTTCATCATATGAAACAGATACAAATGAAAACTCTGACAATTCTGATACTGAGATCACATTGCGAAATAAAACAATTAATTCTTCACCCATGACACATCAGATGAGAATTAGTATACCTGTTTTGGCAAGAACCTGTGATAGATATGGTGTTTCGGATCGATCTGCAGCAGCTATTACTAATGTTGTGATGCAAGACCTTGGCATAATTCACAAAGAAAACATGTCCAACTTTGTAGACAAGCACAAGCTCAGAAGAGAACGGAAAAGGCAAAGGGCAGAAATGAAGATTTTCCAACAGAAACACCGTGCAAGGAATTGTACTTCGATGGTTGAAGGGGTAAGACACGAGCGAGGGTTAAACAAGGCGGGAAATATTATCTGAGAAGTAGCACTGAAGAGCACATTACTCTTATTTATTCAAGAACAACAGTTAATTTTCTTAGGTCACACCACTCCACTGTCAGGCAGGAGCAAAGATATATTTAATTCCATTATCTCTTTTCTAGAAGAAACTAATGTTAATACAGATACACTTATTGCTGTTGGTTGTGATCGCACACTAACAAATACTGGGACTAAAGCAGGTGTGATTAGACTTTTAGAAGACCATTTCAGAAGACCTTTGCAATGAATGATATGTATGTATGTTGCACATGAACGAGCTTCCTCTACGACATCTTTTCACCATCTCGATGGCCGTACGCGTGGACCAAGTGCATTCATGGGTGAACTTGGCCAAGCAATAGCCACGTGTGAACAACACAAAATTGTAAGATTTGACCAAATTCCTGTTGATTTACCACAGTGCTTAGAAAATACAGAGTTAAGCACTGACCAGAAATATTTCTTGGATATTTGTAAGGTTGTATCATCTGGTAACTCTGTAACTATTCGAAGATCTTGAAAGACGCCAACCTGGCACTGTGAGCCATTCAAGATGGCTGACAACTGCAAACAGAATTCTGCGTTTGTACATGGCAGCCAAAAATCCTTCAAAGCCCCTTCTAACTCTGGCTGAATTTGTTTGCAAGGTATATGTTCCAAACTGGTTCAATATAAAAGTTCATTCTTCATCAGTAGTATAGCCGCAAAATGCTTGAGTGCAAGTTGCAATTCAATATTACATAATGTTGCAAGAGTGCCACCCCACCCCTTTGTTTCAAGGCACCCCCACCCCCCTTTGTTGCCAACCCCAAAATGGGACTGCAAGGGGTATGCAACCTGGAGGTATCCCCCAAGCTGTTCCCCCCAAAGGGGAGTGCCAACCTTTGTTGCCAACCCCAAAATGGGATTGCAAAGGGTATGCAACTTGGAGGCGGAGTTCTCCCCCAAGCTGAACCCCCCAAAGGGGCAGAGAGAGAGAGAGAGAGCTAGCAGGAGAGACCCAGAGGTGGGAACCCAGAGTTGGGTGTTCACTCGGCTGATTGCCGAGCTCATATGACACCATCGGCCACCCGCCACCCTCTTATAGGGCACTAATCAGCCAGTTGGCTGTTGAGTTGCCAGACAACGCCATATATATATATAATTATTATTCAGCCAGTTGGCTGCTGAGTTGCCAGATTCGTTATTTATTTTAAATAAGCTTATGTTAATCAGCCAGCAGGCGCCACAGCCAGTTGACTGCCGAGTTGTCAGATATCGCCATGTGTTTAATTATTATTATTCAGCCATTTGGCTGCTGAGTTGCCAGATAACGCCATGTGTTTAATTATTATTATTCAGCCATTTGGCTGCTGAGTTGCCAGATAACGCCATGTGTTTAATTATTATTCAGCCATTTGTCTGCTGAGTTACCAGATAACGCCATGTATTTTATTTAAAGCATATATTACAGTTGGTTGAGCTGTCAGCCACGTTACTTATCTAATCGCTAAAATAGCAATTAATTAATTATTCTGTTTTAGAAACAAATGATATAAACGTGTTCAAGAAATAAATAAAACACCATTACAACGTTCTGTTTATTAATTAATGTTTATACAATGGGACATATATATGATCAAATAATAGAACGGGAAATATATAATCATACAAATCATAGCATTAACCAAATAATAGAACGGGAAATATATAATCATACAAATCATAGTATTAACCAAATAATAGATAGGAAAATATATAATCATACCAATCATAGTATTATCAAAACATTATTACAGGCAATATACAAAAACGTATAATCATATTGTTACAGGCAATATACAAAAACGTATAATCATATTGTTACAGGCAATATACAAAAACGTATAATCATATTATTACAGGATATATATATATATATATATATATTATATATATTCTCTTTACTGCCTACGGCGCAATACGCCAAATTCGATGGTAATTGATGCTATATCCACATCGGCATTACTCTGAACGATGTGGTAAAACCGTCCAAGCATCACTTCACCGTTTAACTGATACGGCGGTTTATATTCGATATAAATGGCTTTCACATCATTCAACACTATTTTTGTACCCACTTTACACTCGGCAGGCAAGTTGTCTTTAAGCGCCGCTAGAGCACATTCAAAAGCACGCACAAAAACGTTATCGTGGGCGTTACATTGAACACAAGTTTATAATCATGCCTTTCCAATCGGGGTTTTTTTCTTAACGTCCAGAACTTTTGAATCGTGAACTCTTCTTCACTCAACATAGCGGCAATTGAAATATTCTTCCAAGTCGTAACGACACCTATCCACTATATAGAGGTACATTCTTCAGGGTGAACAGTATATGCGAGCTCAGCTCTGTACCTCTCAAGTGCCTTGTACCAAAGCTCAGGATATTTCGAAGAATCTAAACCTTTTAAATATGCATCCAGATCTAGACCGTTCTCACCCTGTTCATTCCTACATTCAACAAATCCGTCGAGCAGAGCGATGTAAGCGTATTCAAGCACTGTGTCAAAATAAACCATGTCTGTAACACGTGCATCTAATATAGGCTTCAGCTTACGGAATCCGACGATCTCAAACATTCTGTCGAAGATGAAACGGTTTCGTGTAGGAACAAGAACGTCATTATCAGCTGTGTTCTTCCACATCAGTCGTATATCAATGCGTGGTTGTTCGTTATTTACGCCCAATGTACAAACAATGGTATATGAGGAGGCTTCACTAATCACCTCTCTTATTATACCTACGTCAGCTGGTATTTTATAGCGGTCCTCACCCCACCTCTCAACTACCACGAAGATTTTATGCATCTCCTCAAGATTTAAATAAATAACGTTACGTTTGCTTGCATGCCTGCAGATCGTTTCAAACACACAGTTAATGGTGCCGGTTTCCCGCCTGAACACACGCAACGACTTCGTCACGGAGACGTCGTACGAGGCGTTGAGAATGCTTCTCAAAGGGAGTTCCATCGTATTCGCACGTTCACACGGGTCGAGATGACTATGGCAGGTCCACTCGGTGCAAGCTCTGAGAAGGCTATGAGCCACAGGAGGCAGGCAGGTAGGCAGGATCGGGTCGACGGGCGGGTGATTCACCCTGATGAACCGTGAATGGGTTTGTTCGAACTCGTATGATCCGTGAGGAGTGAGTCGCACCATAATCTAATGAAACGTGTGCGGCGCTGACCCAGCATGAATTGTTGTATCCCATTATATTGGGCAGGTGTCTTGAGAAATTTTCCGGTACAAGAATTAATTTCGGTTTTAGTGTTTTATCACTCCCACTCCCCTGAATACGCACCAGACATTTTTGCAAAGGGGGATCTTCATGAACTAAACACATTTTATAACGTTTTATCTCTCCTAAACATCTTCACATTGCGGGGCACTATTAGAGAGAAACATATGTTCATATTTATCCTTTTTATTTAACAGGCGATACTCATCTCTAAAATCTGTTAAAAACTCACATAGACCTTTAGCCACAACCTCACTACAAACCTCATCATGATATATATTAATGTAGTGGTAAAAATACTTAAGATTGTCCATGATGACGAGATTCACATTTTCAGTCGTAGGGTATGAGTAATCGACATGGTGTAGCATGATATAATACCGTTTATCACACCACTCATCCACAAGACTCACGACCCATAACTATTGTTTAGCTTCTGAGCGTGCCGCTTCTTCTACCACGCGGTGCACGTGAGCCTTTATAAAGCTTAGTTCTATAACATACTTCAGTACATCGTCTGTACTGCGAAATTCTACAACCCCCTCGCCAGAATATCCGTAGAGTATTTGAATAGCCTGACCCTTCGCACGATTCAATGTGGCCATAAAAGAGTCAAAGGAGGCGGGGATAGGGAGTTTTTCAGTATCCACTACATCTACGCACTTTGCTGAATACCACATCATAAATGTTGAACACGCGATATTAAAGGTGGCCATTTCCTTCTATGCGAGAGAATACACGTCTGAGCTCAAGGGTATACAGAGGTCAACTGAGTACGGAAGGGTAGAGGTCTGCTCAGGTTGCAGCGTGATTCACGTCGCCGGTATTATAGTAGGCGGGGCTTAACTTTTACTGTACATACGCACACACGCAAAGTGAAACGCAAGTTGAAACACGATTTATTTGATAAACGAAATAATCAGGATGTGCATATATTTACAAATACGTGTAATAAATAAGTTAGCAATAGACGTACCAAAGATTGTGGTATCCAAAGGGCACGGTGTCATATGTGGCAGGCACTTGGTAACGTTTCCTATAGGTGTTACGGCACACCTTTGTACCCCTAAGTTCCTTCACGCCCCAAGCTTCTGCGCCCGAAAATTGTGGGTGCCTACAGTCAGTTGGGGCGGTCGATCACCCTCATCATCTTCCGAGCACACTAACTCCTTCAGCGAATTAAAGTTGACGACCCGCCGATTCGCTTGGTTAAGCGTGATGCCCACCCTCCCCCGTACCTCATAAGTTTTAGGTCCTGTTGAGACAAACGAGTCGGCGTATGCGATGTCCCCATACTCATCGTTGATCTCATCAGTGAGCTCGCCGAGGAACTCCCCAATAGCAGGCGTGTATTCACCACTCCTCGCTGTGAATATCACGCTATCTGTATCGGCATACAATACTCTCCTCCCAAGAGAATGCAATAGACCCCAAAGTTTGATGCGGGCGTAGGCTTTTGTGAAGCTGGCTACAGGAATGTTTGTAACCCGTGATGTATCTGTAGCCAATTCAGTGTTGTTGTACTTTATTATGTAAGTATTACCTACATTCACAATCTCCATGACTTCTTTATCGGGTGCGTTGGAGTAATCCCAAACTTCACTACAACTTTGTGCCAAATGAACATTCCCTTTACCGGTCCTTCCGCGCACTTCACGCACAGGGGAAACATGAGCTTGTGGTCAATAACGACGGGTAAGATCGGCATCCATAAATCGTTAGGGGGGGAGCACGTCTACGAAAAAGAGTCCAAATTAGCGATCATTCAAATTTCTTGAAAACTCGGCGATGGAGGGCTAGGTCCCACCAGTTTCTCAGGCGCGCCCACGGGGTACGGGTTGGTCTTCATCACGTAGCGGTATAAAGAACAGAAATCGTGGTAGTGGAGCTTCACACCCTCCGTAGGTGGAAAGTATAGCTTGAAGGGGTTTGTACGCCCACCGAACAAGCTATCACCGCATTTGAGAGGTTCCAGTACCATTGAACGCCTGATCGTGTTTATTTCCTCACGGTACGCCCGTCTGTCTGGATCCGTGCGTCATATTCATGCTCCCACAAGACTTTGTGAGTGAACTGGGAGCCTATAAGTTGTTCGCGGGTGCGGGTCCATGCAAGACAGTCGGCAGGAGATCTACCGTGGATATCTCCGGCGATTCCGCACTCAGGAAGGGGGCATCCATGCCACCAGCATCCGTTAAAGGAGTACACAGTCTTCACACCAGTGACACGGTTTTCACTTAGCCCATCAACCCAAAAAACACGACCATTAATCTTAATGGGTATTTCACCCGTGTTGCGGGCGTGCTTTATGTATACACTTGTCTGTTGCTGTAGGTGTATGAGCCAGTAAATAGCCTTGTGGCCATAACTGCGGGGGTTGTTTCTGTGAATAATGGCTAAGGTGGCTTTAGGCATGAAGTTATTCTTGAACACCGTAAAACATAATGACGTGATGGTGGTAGCGACTTGCAGCGGATCGCACTAGAAACGGCCTATGAACATCCTTCTAAAGGCCTGGAAACATACTCTAAGCACTCGTACATCATTCACGCAATAGCGCTCACATTCATCAGCTATATTATAAGGATTACGTTCATTAAAACTGTTATAGTATCGATCAAAGTCTTCACGTTCATCTGCACTCATACAATCATAGTTAAAATAATGTTTGGGTGGAGCTAGCCCTACGTAGTTTAAGGTCTCGCTAGTGAGGAATGTGTAAGGGAAGTATCTTTTTGAAACTTCAGCTGCTACCCCCATCACCTTGGGTAGCTTTGCTAATCTATAAGGTGTGAATAATAAAGTGTCTTTAAATTGTACATTACCTCTTATTTGCTTCTGTATTAATTTGTTGCCTCTTTTCAATGGATCACCTGTAAATATCTCAGACGACTCGTGCTCAAGCAACTCCTTATAAAGGAACTGCATATCAAACTTTGCCCCGTTATGGGCGAGAATATACAGTCATTTTTTTGAACTTGTCGGCTAACTTGACAATATAGGACACAAATAGTTTCACGGGACTATCGTGGACATTCGTTTTAAAAACGTTTGTCCGTTTACCACATTTGGGGCACTCATCACACTCGATCTCCATACACTCATCGCAGATAGTTTGGCTCACAAGTAAATGCGGAATTGCCTCTTTGGTTTCAGCGTTCGTGTGTGTTTCTATGTCGTAGTATACAGTTATACAAGGTTTCTTTTTAGGCTTGGCGTCTTTCATATAACATACATGCTTTACTCCATCCGCCCTATATTCCTCCTGGAATGTAGGACAGTGAATTTTGTCACATTTATGCCTAAATTTTCCCCAATTATCCATTGTGTGAAACATACCACATTCACAGATTCTCATTTTCCTGCACGTGCCAATTGATTTATGGAGCTCAAAACAGTTATTATTGAAAAATGTGCGTCTACACACATTACAGTCCCTCTTCTCATCCTCAACTACACGGCTTTCACATTTGGGGCTTTTACACTGTTCACACACCATGTGACAATCTTTACAATGTTTCACTATATCATCCGCAAACTCGAGACACCCCATACACAAGTCATGATGTCGTCCATATTTTCGACTTTTGTCATAACTCGCGTAAAGGCACCTTATATTACGGATGGGGAGATACGTTGTACCTGACAGTCCTAAAATAAGTAGGGGTCTTGTACGATCTCTCACACTGCTTTTAAAAACATACACAGTCCTACGACGATCATCCAGTCCAAATAACACTATACGGGTATTCATTTTCTGTTCTACCCCTCTCAGCTCTTCAGGACCCATATTACAGTCAAATTCAAGTTCACAGTCTACAGCTAGTTTACGGGCACGCTCCACGACCGTAAGCAACCAAATTTTTGTCGCCTGTGTATTTAGTACAGTAAACATGCGAGCCAAGACTACTGCTATAAAGCCGCAACCACGATCGACTTTTATGTGCCGTCTAAAAATAGCCTGAGAATTGAAGTTAAGAGTGTAAGGTGTTGCACTATGACCCGCAACACGGAATACACGGTCAATATTTACCGTGAAGTTGTCCGTATTGAATGCTATACTACTTTGGGCGGCGTGCATTATACGAGCTAATATATATTCTACATATTCAGCCGCCAAACGTCTAAATGGCACTACCACCCAAAAATCATCTACATCGTTATCATCTGAGCCGAATCCGAAGGACAGACTCGTCCTGACTTCACGCTAGTCGCGATTCTGAAGGGCAAACTCTACAATGCGCTCTACAACGCGACGTAGCCCGTGCTCAATTCCATTGCTATACAGGGATCTAGGATCAACCCTGACTATATACCGATTTCTAGTCAAGGCTGGAGTAGGGGTTGCGGTGCGCACCAACTCGAATGTTACACCTTCCTCAACAGAATGGGGTGCAGCTGTGGAGGATGAATAAGGGTTTATATTGGCTGATGTGGGATTGGTTGCGTAAGACGTTGAGGGTTGGGGTTCTATTACTGCAGACTCAACAGAACGGAGGACAGTTGTGGAGGATGAACAAGAAGGTATAGTGGCTGAAGAAGCTGATGTTGGGTTGACTGCGTAAGACGTTGAGGGCTGGGGGTCTATTACCACAGACTCAGCAGAGGGGGGCAGCTGTGGAGGATGAACAAGGGGCTATATTGACGGATCGATCTACTGTGGGGTTGTCCGCATAAGACGTTGAGGGCTGGGGTTCTACTGCTGGCTGTCTAACAACCGGCGCGTATCTCACGCGCTTTATACCTGCCGCTTTGAACGTGCTACACGTGTCGCTGGTGAAGGTTCATCGGAGGGTATGGGCACTGTAGATGCACGGTCAATGGATTCATCCGTGATGTCGATGATGGGGGGCTGTACATCGTCGTCATTCACGGTTCTGTGGAAGAAGAAAACAAAATATAAGGAGCAGAACTCGTTATTTGTGATATTCTGTAAATGAGCCACTTCGGGGTGTGACGTGTTAGAAATGGAAGCTGTAGAAAAATTCAGATTCAGGAGTCCATCCACATGTATTATATCTGGACCGACAGGATGTGGTTAAACGGTGTTTATGCTTAATATCATTAAAGAAAAGGGTGAAATGTTTTTAAAATTTGTGCATAAAGTTATATTGCGCTATTCGACATACCAATCAGTGTTCAACGAGTACCAAGATGATGTATTGTTCCACAAGGGGGTCTATGACGTTAATTCACTAAAGGGAAATGAACATACAGTCATCGTAATTGACGACCTCATGTTGGAGATGGATAAAACGTTTGCCGAGACATTTACAGTATTCTCCCACCACCTTAACATAAGCGTGTTCTTCATAAATCAGAATCTATTTTTCAAAAATAGATACATGCGCGATGTGTCGTTAAATACGCAATATCTAGTCTTATTCGCGCAACGTAGAGATGTGTCACAAATTGGGGTATTAGCCAGTCAAATGTTCCCGAGTCAGCGTAAGGAGTTTTTGGAGGTTTATAAAGAGGTCACAAAGCAACGTTATGGATATTTGCTTTGTGACCTTCACCCGCGAAACACGTTTAGGGTGCTTCTAAGAACGAATATATTTCCAAACGAACCTGAAACCGTGTATATTCCAGAATGACGAATAGGCTAAAGAAATACCGCGAATTAATAAAAATCTATCAACGTTGCCTCGAGCATTGCAGCAGATGTTTGTTAAAAATATCGACTCTGACTTTTTAAAGTGCATCTGCGAAATCTGCCTTAATGTTATAAAATGTAATGTTCCAATGAAATCCTCTCAGAAGGCTCGCTTACGTCGTTACAAGAACATAATACGGACGCTCGCCCATAAAAGTCAGACTGTGGGTAAGAAAAAGCGTATTATTGTACAAAGAGGCGGTTCGTTCCTCCCATCTTATTTTCAATTTTGGGGCCTTTACTGACTAGATTAATATAATGAAGAAGGTGGTTGTGATCCCGCACGAAGTGTATGCTTCATTACAAAGGACCCCAGACGCGCTCTAGAACCCCGTAAAAGTAGGCTTAAAAGAATGGAGGTGAGCTACTATCCCTATTAAACAGTGAAAAGGCACCTGATGAGAAAAGGGTTTTGTATCAAGAGGCTTTGCAGAAATTTCTTCATGAGTACGAAGATTATAAGCATCCTACAGAACTCACCGTGAGGCACAGCTCGAGTAGCGCAGAGCATAGTGACACAGGGCCTGAGCAACCAAAGAGTAGCGGAACACAGCACATCGAACATGTGCTAAAAACAGCCTCCCCCATACATTGAGGATAAAGGATAAGTCTTTATAATCTATTGAGTGAGGATCCCATCATACAGTGGACCGACACAGGCGAGGTCGTTGTTGATGGAGCACGGGTACAAGGATCCAATATCGTTGATATTGTTCATGATCTGGTGAGAAAGTGGGATAGGCCCTCACCAGCAGGATGGAGACATATTAAAGCAAGACTACAGCAAATAAATGTCCCCAAAACATTGATAGGTAATCTGAATAGGTTAAAAGACTTGGAACATGCATCGCACGTGTCACAACTGAGTACACCTTCGCCCACAACAGCCGCCGTACCTCTGAAGAGAAGAAAGAAGAGAGTAGAAGGCCAACCTTATCCACGTGCCTCTAAAATACGCAAATGGCTAACGTATTAAGTAAGCACTATTATGACATTTCTAGCCCTGCATCCTATGGCGGCGTTAATAGACTGTACAGAGGTACTTATGGTGTAAGGAAAAAAGATGTTGAGAGATTTTTGCGTGCCCAGGATGCTTACACACTTCATAAACCGGTGAGAAAAAGGTTTAGCACAGCCAAGACAACAGCCGCATCGATTGACTCTATTTGGCAGGCAGATTTAACAGACATGCAAAGATATTCACTGTACAACGACGGCTACCGCTACATCCTATTCATAACACAGCTCAACAAAAAAATTTTTTTTTTCGTTGCCAAGGAAATTCGTACGAATTTAGGGTATTTTGGGGTTGCTGAATTCTAAAATGAAAGTAGTTTTTCCGATTTGGCTCTAGTTCTTGAGATAATGAATACCCTCAATTAATAGGAAACGTAACCATAACGCGTGCATATGGGAAACTACCGGAACATTCTAGATGGTGAGACCGAATAAAATGCCATTATGTATTTCATGCGTTTACTTTTGTATAATTTGAGACAATTTCAATGCGATTTGTAAGTAGGCTCCGCCTGAACATTATATTTTTTGCATTTTTACGTGTTTCAATGGGGTACCAATTATCTCATAAATTAGAGCCAATCTAGCAAAACCGATGTCATATTCGGAATCAGCACCACAAAGTTACCCCAAAATCACTCTAATATGATTGGCAATAAAATGAGTGTTGACCAGTGTAATAGATGTATTCTCTAGATACCTGTGGCTAATTCCCCTGAAAAATAAATCGCCCGAAACAGTTGCTAAAGCGGCCAAAACGATGATGTTGAAAGAAAACCGAATTCCTGGCTATTTTTTTACGGATATGGGAAAAGAATTTATAGGGCGAGCTTTTCAGAACATGCTGTTAGAGTTTAACATCAGCTATTACACCTCCAATTCTATACATAAGGCTTCTTTAGCTGAAAGAGTTCAACGTACCATAAAGGAGCGCATGCACCGGTATTTTACACATAAAAACACGTACAGATATATAAACGTTCTCGATTCATTGGCTTCATCCTACAACCGCTCACACCATCGCACGATCGGTACAACACCTAACGATGTTTTAGAAAGAGGCAAGCGTCCGAGAAGATATGGAGTGCCACCACCACCACCACAATCTGCGCGTTTCAAAATCAATGATTATGTAAGGCTGTCGTGTTCGGGAAACAAATTCGCGAGGGGTTTTGATCAAGGATGGACACGCGAGATTTTTAAAGTTAGGGCTATGAGGCTTAAAGGCGAGATAATGTTGTATTACGTTGAAGATTTGAATGGGGAAGAAATCTCGGGAGGTTTTTACCGCGAGGAACTGCAGAAAGTAGCATTTAATTTAGGAAAAAAATGTTTAAAATTGAGAAAATTTTAGCAAGCAAAGGTACAGGAAAGAGAAAAATGTACTTGGTGAAGTGGCTAGGTTACCCAGAAAGCTTCAATACCTATATAAAAGCTGATGCAGTAATGAAGCTTAATTAGTATGCAACATGACTCCTAACCACTCCTACGTCACACTACCGTCCTCCTCGTCCCTGTCTGTACACCCTAACAACACACTAGCCAACTTTCTTACAGAGCTCCACGGACCCATTGAACTGGGTCGTGATTCGTATGAGGTGGGGCTATGTGAATTTCAGCTGGATACCCTCTTTTTAAATATTGATTATAAAGACACAGTGTTTATGATTCTTAGAGACATTGATGAGTATAAAAAAGCCGGGTGGGTTAACTCGGGATGCTACTATACGTATCACCCGGACTAAGGCAGCAAAACATTACAGTACAAGAGTGTCACTAGGACCTGGTCGTTATGGCTCGGTTGATGATGTTGTGAGAGACTTAAACGCAAGTTTTAAAAACTAAAATCTTACGAATGATTTATTATACGAAATCGTAAACAGAGGAAATCATACACATACTCTAATCCTAAAATCAAAGGATAGCAGAAATCTTAAAGACGGACGAGTGTTCAAAATTATGATTGAGGGGCGATATAGCGCAGCCTTTCAAAGAGACACATTCCACGAGGCGCCGCATGACTTATCCAGCTTAATGTATCAATTAAAGATGGATAAATTGGGTGAAGGCCTTGAGCTTCCAGACATGTGCTATATTTACTGTACAACAATATTCTAGAGCACCAATTTGTTGAGGATACCCATGCACGTCTGCTGCGCGTAGCACACATTCCCAACCATAGAGGAAGGAGCTTGAGTATTACATATGACATACCCCACTATGTGAATGTCGCAACTAACCTAATAACCAATATCTTAATATATATAAGAACGATTGAGGGTAAAAATTTCCCATTCGGTCACGGGAGCTTAACAGTGAAGCCACACTTTCGACGCACTGAGTTATAATGGACAGAAAGCCTTTCACGGTATACCGAGTGGTGAGTTACCAGCGTGGTAGTGGACTTGGATCCCTTTTTTCATCCATACTACGCACCACTGTCCCACTGTTGAAGAGAAGGGCCAGGTACCTAGGAAGGAAGGCGTTACAAACAGGTTTTAACGCGGCAGAGGAAATGCTCACGGGAACTAAACCTAAAGAAGCTCTAAAAAAACATTTGAAACGTACACGGGATGAAATCATCAAAGATGCGAAGAGAAAAATGCGTGTCGGAGGAAAGAAGAGAATTGATAGGAAGAAGAAGGGGATGCCAACACGTGGCGTAAAGAAGAGGGCTGTTAGGAAGAATGGGTCCCCACCACGCGGTGGAAAGAAGAGAACTGTTAGGAAGAAGGGGTCACGTGGCATTAAACGTAAAAGGGTGCTAAAAAAAAGTGTTCTAAGCGTATGAAACCTATGGCCGATCATTTTTTTTAACTGATATAAACTGAGGATGCTACTCCCATGATTCATAGATTGATTGATTGATACTCGTCGAGGGAGGTGGCACTGTTTCTAACTCACCATGGCCCGTTTCATTCATCCTTGTAGTTCACAATGCTGTAAATCGGAGCTATCCCTCTTTGGGATGCCTCAAACTCAAGTTTCTATTGAGCACAGTGACTTTATTACAATTAACTCTTTAAACACAATTAGTTCACCCAGTGCCCCTATAGAATTCGTGATATCCAGCTCAGGCCCTTACTTTTTTGATCCGAGCTGTATGCACATGTATACTAAACTTCGCATAGCTCATTCTGACGGAACGGATTGCGATGATAATTATGTTGCATATCCCGAAACAAACTTTCTGCACACCATATTCAGCCAGTGTGACGTATATTTAAATCAGACTAACATCTCAGCAGGCACGGGGTACTATCACCTACGAGCATATCTGGAAAATGTCCTCAACTTTTCAAAAGAAGCGAAGGACACCTTTTTATCCGCCGAGGGGTATTACCATACTAAAGATGAGGGTAGTATAAAGGATAAATTTAAAAATTCTAAAAAAAAGATATACGAATGTTTTGGACGCCTGCACACGGACTTTACATTCCAGGAGAAGTGGCTTATGAATGGAGTAGATATGAAATTGAAGCTTACCCGCACGAGCCCTGAGATCTGTATAAATCTGGGGGCTGACCAAAAAGAAGGTGCAAAACCTGTTGTGATACACATCATGGAAGCATATTTGCATATACGCCGAGTGAAATTAAGCTCTCCGAAGCAAATAGAAATTGAGAAAGAGCTGGTACACGCCACAGTGAAATACCCAATTAACAGGGTACAGATCAAACTGTACACGATCCCCGCAGGCCTGGCATCGAAACAGATAGAGCCCTGCCTAAAAGGATTTTAATTGGAATGCAAGACCACGCCTCGACAAATGGAAATTATAAAAAGAGTGCCCTGAAATTCGAGAATTTTGGGCTTAAAAATATTACTTTATATGTCAATGGCGTCGCACTGGGTGGGACAATGAATGTGGACTACTCGTCAGATGCTGTGTTCCCGCTCTGCGCGAGAGCTTACAGCAGTTTGGCGCATAATTCAGGCGCGTGTGATGAACTTGGAATCGGCATAACGCAGAAAGAATTTGTGGAACAGTTTAATATTTACTCATTCGACCTTATACTTGACTTAGCCGCGGGCATAAATGCGCATTTAAACGCCCAGCAGACTGGCACGATTTCAGTGCGGTTGGAGTTCGCCAGGCCTACAGACGCTCCTATTAGTATACTAATATAACTCGAGTCACAGGCCCTAATAGAACTGGACCGTTTCCGGAACATAAACACAGATTTTTAAAATGGATGCAAATACACTCCAGAGAGGGATGAAAAGTGACTGTTTCGCGCGTTCCAAATTTATCGGGGTTTTTGCAAAGAATGAAATATTGAAGCTGGATACCTCGAGAAACTGGTGTAGGATTATTGTTAACACCGACGTTGCGGGGGGCGAGGGTATTCACTGGTTTGCGATCTATTTTAAAGCTAAGGAAAGAATGTACTATTTTGACTCACTCGGATTTTCACCATGGCATGACTCGGCAATCGTAAATTTTATCGCGACGTGTCCCTAAGATTATCTGGACCCCATATTGCCTTCAAGGACTTTATACTGAAACTTGTGGACTGTATTGTATTTTGTTTCTCATGCATATGTCGAGCGGGAAGGGCTTTATGAATTTTTTAAAATTATTCGATTTGTGTGACACAAATATGAATGATAAATATGTGAGCAGACAGATAAAAAAAAGTTTCCACATGTTACTACCCCCTGTAATGTGTAAGACCTATACGTATTGTGTAAATCTATATATACACATTTGTAACAATTAAGAATTGGGGATTGCCCCTTTTTGTACATGTTTAATAAATGAAAATAATATTGTGCTTTGTCCTTATCCTCAAAAAAATACTTACATAATCTCATGGATGACGGTGCAATCAGTTGAGCGGTTGTGTGCCAACACCACAACTTCTGGCCCGCTGTGTGGGTCAGCCACCACTTCATTCATCACCCTTTCTCCAAAAGTGCTTATAATAGCGTCTAGCTCCGTATCGCCGCTGTAATTAAAATAGTTGTATGAAACTGGTTGCCGCTAAAAGTAACGTGTATGGCTGTAAATATATGTGTATATATATATATATATATATTATGGGTCATGATTAAGCACATTTTTCAAAACATCCTTACTGCAAATTGTTAAAATCCTACTGTAGCGCCGCATTATCGTAAAATAATCTTAAAGTTCCAACATATGCAGAGATATATATATATATATATATATATATATATATATATATATATATATATTGCTACAAAGCGATGTTGCAAGATGTAGCAAGATGTTGCAATATATACAAATGGCGATATAATAGCGATGGCGAGAGCGGATAGTTAAGCACAACGAGAATAATTTTCAGAAAAATCAGAACAAAAGGAAAATTAGACTGGCAATTATAAACGGGGAGCATTACAAACTAGTTTTCAAACCAGTTAATATGACGCCTCATCAGGGTTTACGAGCTATATATCAGGAATGAAAATTAAATTTGAAAACGCGTTTATTTTAATTTGCCTATAACTTAGCATTTAAGCATCCACAAGCAAAGCAAAAACGTACTATATAATCTAAAAATACTTACATCACCTCCTCATCTATGATCTGACACTCGTCGGCCCGTCCCAATACCACGACATCTGGAGCACGGGGATGGATGGGGGCTGGCTCCCCCATTTCGCCAAAAGTTGCTACAACACGCCGTAACTCGGAATCACTCCTGCAAGTTAAATAAATGTCATGAAATTGGATGCGGGTAACTCGCTTTGTGCCCTAACATCGGCGTTGTTTTAACGGGGAAAATAGTCGTAACAGCTATATATCGGGTCCAGGCTTTGGTCGACTAATGGCATCTTTATATTCTCTCCGTAGATTTAAAACTCGTATTACCTCTTACAGTCTCTACCACGACAATATTTACGACAATACTTGGTACTCGCTATGTTAATTTATTTTATGAGCATTTCATTTTTTAAATTGATTTTTGACAACCTACGAAAGAATTAGGCAATATTTAAAAAAATATTTCCAAGTGCATGCAAATGTTAAAAATAAATTAAATCTGGAGAACTTCCTTCCTATAAATATTAAAAAACGAGAAAAGCACAAATAAAACACACCATATATATATATATGCCGAAATAATCGGGATGGAAACAGATAATAATTGAAAACATAGTAGGACTAATTTTATGCTGTAGAAAACTCAGAGCAAAAGGATATTAGACTGTCAATTTAAACGAGAAGCAATACAATCTAATTTTCAATACTAGTAAATGAATGAGATTTAGTTTATATCAGGTTAGGTCAGGTTATATTATAAACGAGAAAAATTAATCTTTAAATATATCGGGGGAAATTTTCTCGCAAATTTCAATTTATGCCTGAAAAAAGTCTAAAACTTCAGGTTCATACGAACATTGGCCTTCATAAATTAATAGAACAGTACATATGTATAGTGTATACATGAATTTCATACCATATATAGAAGAAATGATTGTCTACAGGTTGATATAAAGTTCAAAGTCCCCCGTAGTGCATTTCATATTCTATAAGAATTTAAATATTTTAACTATTAAACCTTTAGAAAATAAAAATTATAATTTTTAACTAACTATATCTTATAGCAAAGTCACCAAACCTTTTCTAATGTTATATATATGGAAGATGTGACATGTTTAGTTAACTCTCTATAAGCATTTGTATCCTAAGAAATTTTCAAAATATTAACTTCAGCCTACACCGCAAAATGTAACCAAAGATGATATTCATTACATACTCATTTGAATAAAATCTAAAAGAAATATGGATTTGAAAGCATGCAAGCTTCTCTATGTATTCCTAGTGCAGTAGGAAATTAACGAGAAAATATTCTAAAAGTCCGATCACATAATTATATATACAGTATATACACACACATTTAAGTTACTTACATTTCAATTGAATTGGCTCTAGATTCTTGCAACCCGTCACAATTTTCCGTAACAGCTTGGGATGTTAAAAGTTTGCGCCGATCTGAGGCCCTGAACAGGTAAAGAGCCGCATGACTGTAGTGGTCTTGTTCAAAAAACAGTTCAGGAGAGTCGTAGATTTCGTCCATGATTTGTGTGTTGCTGTAAATTGCACGAGAAACTGGCTCTAAACGGCGAAACTCCCCATTTTATAGGGGCCTATGTGGCCAACCCACAAGCGGTAATTTTAACTTCCTATTGGTTTACGGCTCATACTTTTTCGACCAATCCGTGAGCACCGCTCCCTTTTCACGACCAATGATTGGGGGGGCCACGAAAGGTGGGCGGGTTTTAGCTATAGGCTTTTTGAGAACGAGATCATGTAGGTATTCCGTGCGGTGATTGGCATATCGCCAACAGTCCGGGTGGAGCATCAGACCCGCCTGTTGGTAAATCCAGTTCATTCACGTATTCCTGAATTTCGAAAAGTTTTTTATTTAGATTTGCGTTCAGAGACACCTGCATATTTCTATTGTCCTGAAGGTCCTTTGTCTGCTTCGCAGACAATACTACAATTAGTATCTGCGAAAAGTGGACCTGTGACCTTTGCAGGGTTGAACAAAGCCTTATCCGCATTTGCCGATATAAAACGTGCCTTTTCCCATTGGCGAAGGCTTTTCTACAAATGTCAACAATTCGTCTCAGTTCTTCAGAAAACTGAATTAAATTGTACGTGTGGGTAAACTGAGTGTATATATATATATATATGTATTGTTTGGACAGTGTCGACATATACGATTCTATTGTGTTCCCATCTCGGTGAAAAAACAAAATTTAAGAGGAGCCACGCTCTGTTTGTCTATTTTCAGGAAGGTCATGTTTTTAGCCGCTCAGAGGAGATATATTTACAAGATTCCAGATTTTTGTATTGTTCTGTACCGCCCTGCCATAAATTAATTTTAGAACACTTTTCTCTATTTTTCTATGTTGTATTGTGAGTGTGTCGCGACCCTACCAGCCATACGGTTCATTTGTTGTGGAAGGTACACGATCTCTGCCCTGAAAAGCGCCAAATCGTTCCACGTATTGTGTGATAGGACTAAAATGGTTTTAAAAATAGAATAAATTCCAATTTATAGTTTTAGGATACTCTGAGTAACAAGTCCTGTCTGTGGGGCGTTGGTTGTGTGTGTGTGTGTGTGTGTGTGTGTGTGTGTGTGTGTGTGTGTGTCGTTCTCTGTCTCTCTCTCTGTACATATATATATATACTGTATATGTTTTTTCTTTTCACGCCTTTTATATTTTTAAATATATATATATATATATATATATATAATATTATATATACAGGGTGTACATAAAATCAGGATCTATTTTTGTGAAATAATTATTTTTTTCTATTTTTCTTTACATGACTTACATGAGGAAGATTTTCCTCGACGAAGTGCTGTGTGTGCTGATCTCGTAGAACAAATCTGGAGTGATAATTTAATGGACAACATTCTCTTTAGTGATGAAGCCACTTTCCATACTTGTGGAAAAGTAAATCGCCATAACTGTCGAATTTAGGCAGATGAAAGACCGAATGATTTCATCCAAAATTGGGAAAGAGACTCACCTAAAGTTAATGTCTGGATGGGTTTAACAAAATCTAAGGTTTATGGTCCTTTTTTCTTTGCTGAAGCTACAGTTACGTGGCTTATTTATCTGGACATGTTGCAGCAATTCCTTGAACCTCAGCTGATTGGGGATAGGATTGTTAGTACCGTCGTCTATCAACATGATGGTGCTCCTTGTCACTATGCCAAAATTGTTCAGGATTATCTAAATGGACGTTTTCCAAATCGCTGGATCGGACGCGGAAGCAACAGACCTTGACCAGCGAGATCACCAGATTTAACCCCTTTAGATTTCTTTGCATGGGGCTTTATCAAATCGCACGTCTATCAGACGAAGATTACGAGCCTTGAAAACTTACGTACACGTATACGAACTGCTGCAGATAACATAACCCCGCAAATGCTCCAGAATGTGTTTAGAAATGCTGCGGAACGATTTGAGCTGTGCAGGGATACTGATGGGCGTCACGTCGAATCCTACTCTTAATTATTTAATAAATGTTACCACTTTATCATTTTATGATTGAATTCCATATAATTTCCAAGTGCTTCACAAAAATAGATCCTGACTTTATGTACACCCTGTATATATATTTATTTTATTTTTTTTTCACGCATTTATTTATATTTTAAAAAAATAATTTATTCTGCTGGAAAACATTCACGTAATGCTTATGAACGTGTTTATGTTTGTACATTTTTAACGCTGGGATAGTCTACTTTTTGAACTGAAATCTTTTTTCTTTATTTGTTGTACGAATTGGGGGATGGAGAGAGACAACCTTGTGCAAATACCAAGATTACTCAATGCATCCTGCAAATTTATATTGATGTACAATAATTGCCTAAAATAGGAAAAATTAATAAGATAGCCATAATTTAGTTTCTAATTTGTTTTAAAATCGTATTAACGCATTTCACGTTATAGTTTAATGATAAATTTGCGTATTATGATGAAAATTTGACTTAGTTTATCTTATGAATAAACAAATAAATTTGTTAAACGATATTAATAACTTTTCCTAAAGAACTTCAAATTGCAATAATTTATGATGGAGGAATGAGGAAAGAAAATAAAGAAATAATGAATTTAAATAAATTATAATAAATAATAAAAGACTACTTCCTCAGCCCAACCTCTCCACCACGCTTGGTTGAGGCGCAGGGCTTCCAGCAACCGGTCCGAGTCCGTGCCGGGGTGCGACCCCGGTTCCCGTTTTATATATATATATATATATATATATATATATATATCACTAGTAGGCACAGTTACTGTGACATCTGGCTCTATTACGTGCGAGTTTTGCTCTTTGCAATAACGCATCGTATTGATTGATTATATAATTGTTTGGTATTGGATTTCGGGATATTTAATTAATTGTTACTTGACAATTCGGGGTTCTAATCCAACTGGGTAATTAATATATGGTTCACCCGGGAGGCACTGGCGCTTGGTTGAGGTGCAGGACCCCAGCAACAGGGCTGTTCTGGAGTAGGATGCGTGCCCGGATCCTTTTAACGCACTGTGGCACTTGGCTGTTGGTGTTCTGAGACGACGACCTCCTGAGGCACTGGCTGATGATGATCTAAGACGATGGCATGCTGAAGCGCTGGCTGGCAATGGCTGATGATGCCCTAAGGCACTGTCTGAATAAGCCAACTGGCTGATTAGTGCCCTATAAGAGGGCGGGGGTCGGACGACGGTGTCATATGAGCTCGGCAATCAGCCGAGCAAGGACCCTCCTCTTTCTTTCTCTCTTCCTCTACTTCTATCTCTTTCTGCTCCTTTGGGGGGTGAGGCGTCCCCTTCTCCCCCAAAGAGGCTCCCTTACGTCAGGTATGCCCCTTTGGGGGGTTCAGCTTGGGGGAGAACTCAGCCTCGAAGTTGCATACCCCTTGCAATCCCATTTTTGGGTTGGCACCAAGGGGGATGGGGGTGCCTTGCAACAAAGGGGGGTGGGGTGCCTTGCAACAAAGGGGGTGGGTGCAAAGCAACAAATGGGGGGTAGGGGTGGCACTCTTGCAGCAAAGGGGGTGGGGTGACACTCTTGCAACATTACGTAATATTGAATTGCAACTTGCACTCAAGCATTTTGCGGCTATACTACTTTCATCTACAGATGGTGCAAGAAATTTGTGGCAGATAATCCAGAGTTCCAGACACTTTTCAAAACACTTGAAGGCAATTGTTGACCCTGTAATTTAGAGGAATGCTTATTATGGTCACCCTGATAAACGAGATCATGTGAGAGAGTTGGCGCTTCGACGGATAATGGATGCAAGAGCTAAAAAATACAGTTATACAAACATTAAGCATTTCATGATTTCCAAACTGAATTTTTGTGCATCTGAATACTATAAATTAATCGATGCCTGGCAAAGAGGTGGAAGGCTGGAACCTCCTCTAACTCAGCATGTCCTCAATGAGGAGCTGATACAGTTTGTAAATGAAGAAGGCGCCGCACCAAAATTAGAGTTTGATAAACTACCTTGTCATACTCAAGATGTTGAACGTAGAGTACGCCTTGTTACTGAAGCTTCTGCAGAAGTTTGCGGATCCAGGAACAGAGATGGGTTCATCCGCTCTCGCTTAAGATCAAGCAAAATAATGCCTCATTTCAACACCAAATCAGATTACAAGTGTGAATAAATTCTCTGACAATCCACCAAGGTATGTAGGTTGGCGTGGATTGAGTGGAACCCGATATGCAATCACTCCCCGTGGTGGGTTCTGGGTATATTCATCCACATATTGGGTGAATATAGCAAAGAGTTGCACTCAAATATTTAACATTGCTTTTAAAAAACATATATTACAAATATCCGATTTTATATTAAAATGTGAGCATTTTTAAAGCTCTTGCTAAACCAGAAGCTAAAAGGCTTCGGCAAAAATATTTAAACAGAAAATTACATCCATCAGTACGCAACTTTAGTACCCCTGGAGAAAATGATAATGGGAAGTTATTTTTTAGACACTACTTTTCACTCCATCCTAATATATATATATATATATATATATCGTAAAGAACGACGCTTGTATAGGAGATATTCCGCGCAAGACGAGAGAGAGAGAACGAAACAAATGAAAAAATGAGGTAACCACCCGGGAATCGAACCCGGGATCTTCCGATTGCCGGTCAGATGCGATACCATTACACCATGGGCCCCACTCTTCTAAATGCCGGCAATCGGAAGATCCCGGGTTCGATTCCCGGGTGGTTACCTCATTTTTTCATTTGTTTCGTTCTCTCTCTCTCGTCTTGCGCGGAATATCTCCTATACAAGCGTCGTTCTTTACGTTATTTATACTGCGTGTTCTTTGCAGTTGAATGTATATAATGTTACGGCATGCGGGAGGTGCCCCCTTGGGGCATTGGTTTCTGCGAGTATGTAGAAGAATTACGGCATTTAGAAGAGTGAGGCCCATAGTGTAATGGTATCGCATCTGACCGGCAATCGGAAGATCCGGGGTTCGATTCCCGGGTGGTTACCTCATTTTTTCATTTGTTTCGTTCTCTCTCTCTCGTCTTGCGCGGAATATCTCCTATACAAGCGTCGTTCTTTACGTTATTTATACTGCGTGTTCTTTGCAGTTGAATGTATATAATGTTACGGCATGCGGGAGGTGCCCCCTTGGGGCATTGGTTTCTGCGAGTATGTAGAAGAATTACGGCATTTAGAAGAGTGAGGCCCATGGTGTAATGGTATCGCATCTGACCGGCAATCGGAAGATCCCGGGTTCGATTCCCGGGTGGTTACCTCATTTTTTCATTTGTTTCGTTCTCTCTCTCTCTCGTCTTGCGCGGAATATCTCCTATACAAGCGTCGTTATTTACGTTATTTATACTGCGTGTTCTTTGCAGTTGAATGTGTATATATATATATATATATATATATATGCGCCTCGGTAATATAGTGATTAGCGTCGCTGTGAATTCATCGGCCCGGGATTGAGACCTGGTGATGGCAGGCGGCGCGCAGCATCATCCTTCTACACAATACAAACATAAAACTTCACAGTATTGTTCGGATGTGATAGAAGATTGAGGGAAATCTTTGTTTTCTGTGAAACACAAGTTTATTTATGCAGAAACTTGAAATATATGTACAGTATTACGTCGATACAATATATGAGAAAGAGAAAACTTCAACTTGAGTAGGCTAAGCATCATCATCCTGTTTGCATATACGTTTTGTGTTTCGTATTTATCAATTATTACGAAAGAAATCTTTTATAACTTGAAGAGCCTAATCATTTTCATTAAAAAATAAAGTAACATAAATATCATCAACTGTTGCCGGAAAATGAAAGTCAACATCTTCCTTCCTTGAGTAATTAATTTTAAAATTAGAAAGAGCCGTTTTAAGCAGAAAACTGAGATTTGTTTATAAAAAAACCTCTGAACAGTTAGCTAGAACAACGTGAAAAAGTATTAGCAGCTGACGAGGAAGCTTCTAGCAGTGGCTGTATCCTCCAGCGCGGGACACGTCAACGCGAAGAAGAGGCGACGTCAAACCGAAACATCAACGCGCTGGTGGCCAAACTTCCTCAAATCTCCGTGCAGCGGGCTGCCTACGGTTGGCCAGACTGGCAGTCGACGGCCTGTTGCGTGGCACGGTCAGAGTGCCGATCGGCTCCCGGGGCCGGACCTATTCTCAGCGTGCTATTTTTTTCATTTACGAGGAGCAATTGCGTGCTCCCCGGACTACTCTTACTCTCCGGCGAAATTAAGACTAATCCAGGCCCCACTACAACTTACACATGTCACCATACACAAAGACATAGACACAATAGCACCATGAGACACATACAGAAGTATAATATTAACATATTACAGTACAACGTAGATGGCTTCACAAACAAAATCATGCAGCTTAGGGAATTCGTAAACAAACGAAACATTCACATAGCACTTATACAAGAAACAAAACTCAAACGCACACACAAAACACCCACCATCCTTGACTTCACGGCGATCCGTCAAGATCGTACTGGGGGTAACAGGGGTGGGCTCATCACTTACATACGTCAAAGCATTAGCTACAGTGATGCCACCCAAAACATTACAAACACAATCCAAGCAGATAACACGATAGAAATACAGGCAGTTAACATTAAAACACGCGCAAAACACACCACACTAATCAACATTTACATCCACAGCTTACACTAAACAACATCAACATTCCACACACTCACAGGACCAAAATACTTGGGGTCACATACAACACATCATTATCTTTTGCAAACCACATTCAGGACATTAAAAACAAATGTACGTCAAGACTTAACACGTTTAGGGTACTAACAGGCACAAACTTTGGACACCAGCAGGAAACAACATCACTCATATACAAACAATATATTCGCTCAGTTATGGACTATGCTAGCCCATGCTGGGCACCCATTATCTCAAACACACACACAAACACCTTACAGACAATACAAAACAACGCACTTCGTATCATTACAGGATGCACTCAAACAACACCAATAGAACACCTGCACACACAAACAAAAATACTGAAAGTTAGGGAACATTTAGACATGAGGGGAACACAATTCATGGCAGCAGCGACAACTAACCCACAACACCCTTGCCACTACATGTACAATCATGCACCAACACCTCGCACCATTAAGGTAACACCATAGAGACATTATAACCAAATATTCCATTCCATACCACGCCCCACAGGCATCACACAGTACAGAAAACACATACACACACACCTAACCCACAAAGCACTGACACGACTCGGTCCGAATGCTGTCCTGGTTGCGAAGCCGCCACCCATTAACAGGTCAGAGATCAGCCTGAGCAGATCGGATCGAGTTAACTTAGCACGATTCCGATGTGGACATCACCCCAACTTACGGACATATAAACACAGACTAGACAACTCCATAGACGACACCTGCCACCTGTGCCAGGACACACCACAAACAATTGAACACATTATGACAGACTGTACCGCTCTAGCACAACAACGAACACAACACAACATCACTAGTGCGCTGAACCTCTGGTCCACTCCGGAGAGGGCGATCGGTTACCTGCGTGCCGCCGGCTTGCTCGATCAGGGTGGGCTGATCGGCTAAACAACAACAACAACATTTACATCCCACCAGATAGTTCACCTCAGGTGCCAACCAATTACAATCCACAGTTACAGAATCTGACCTCTCTCACTAATGTCATCTTAGGAGGAGACTTCAACGCTAAAGACACTAGTTGGTACCTGCACAACCAAAGCAACACCAGAGGCGTCAACATAGCCACACAACTAAACAGCCTCTTCATTCTTAACAATACAGAACATACACACATACCACATCAAGCAGGATACTCAAACTCCTCCGCAGACATAACGTTCTGTTCCCCCTCACTAGCAACACATACACACTGGAGAACAGAAAAACAACTGTCATCAGACCACCTGTCCATCATCATTACAACACGTCCTACACTCTGCCCTAACAGCGTTAGGCACACTTATAGAAATTACAAGAAAGCTGATTGGGAACAGTTCAAAATACAGACTGAGGAACAATTCACCACATTAAACAGCACACCCATCATAAACATCAACACAACAGTCAAGACATCTAATCAGAAAATCAATAATGCAAACAAATCATACCCGAGGGCAACATTAGGAAATACAACCCAAATTACACTAGAGAAATAGCCCACCTCATAAGGCAACGTAACCACCTCAAAATAACACACAAACACCACACACAGAAACCATAAAACAGCAGATACAACAGCTCAACACAGAAATAAACAACAAACTCAAAGAAAAACAAACAGAAACATTTAGGAATTCATAACAACACTAAACCACTCCACAGATACATCCAGGCTATAAAAGGCTATAAACAGCATTACCCACTCTAACAGCGGCATTCACACTTCACACGCGGCTATCTGTGGCAGCCAAAATAATATCCCAACATATACACTACAAGCTAACATTCTAGTTAATCACTCCGCAAAGATAAGTCACTTAAACAGAGACAACAACCAGAAACACGCAGACAGACAAACAGCCAGGCACAAGAAAACCTACAAACTCGACACGACCATACACCCTTCAATACAGACCAGACCACCAAGATCATCAAAAACATTAAGAATTCGAAGGCTCCTGGACCAGACAACATATCTAACATACACCTTAAACACTTGGGCCCACAGGGAATACTAGCTCTCACAAATATCAGCACATATTCATACCAACACTGTATTATTCCTGGCATATGAAAACAAGGTAAAATTATTACACTACTCAAACCAAACAAAAATCCAACAGAACCAGCTTCCTATACACCCATTACTTTACTATGCACACCTTCCAAAGTAACAGAAAGACTAATCTTACAAATCACCAACCCACACATGCCACTATCGTCTACGCAACATGGATTCAGACCTCACCACTCAACCACGACATTACTCACTAACCTCACGCAGCACATCATGGATGGCATGAACTCCAGACGACCAGCTCATCGTACACTATTAGCAACAATAGACATTAGTAAAGCATTTGATGCTATCCCACGCTTCCCTCTCATAAACAAAATACTCAACACAAACATGCACAATAACACCAAAAGGTGGCTGAGCAACTATCTTTCAGGAAGATACTCACATGTCACAATTAATGGCAAGTCATCCAAAAACAAGCTTTTTCAGAACGGGGTCCCTCAAGGTTCTGTTCTCTCACCTACACTGTTCAACTTATATATGCATGACATTCCAACACCCATAGATAACAAGCTTACCTTATCATCATATGCAGATGACATCACTCTAACATTCACCCACAACAACATCGACACCGCTACAAATAACCTACAAACATACATAAACAGTATACAAGTCTGGCTCACACACAATAGACTCAAAGTAGAGCCCACAAAATCAACCATCACCTTGCTTACAAGCAATACAAAAGAAAACCAGATAACTCCACAGATTACACTAAACAACACCAACATTCCACACACTCACAGGACCAAAATACTTGGGGTCACATACAACACATCATTATCTTTTGCAAACCACATTCAGGACGTTAAAAACAAATGTACGTCAAGACTTAACACGCTTTAGGTACTAACAGGCACAAACTTTGGACACCAGCAGGAAACATCATCACTCATATACAAACAATATATTCGCTCAGTTATGGACTATGCTAGCCCATGCTGGGCACCCATTATCTCAAACACACACATAAACACCTTACAGACAACACAAAACAACGCACTTTGTATCATTACAGGATGCACTCAAACAACACCAATAGAACACCTGCACACACAAACAAAAATACTGAAAGTTAGGGAACATTTAGACATGAGGGGAACACAATTCATGGCAGCAGCGACAACTAACCCACAACAACCTTGCCGCTACATGTACAATCATGCACCGACACCTCGCACCATTAAGGTTACACCAGAGAGACATTATAACCAAATACTCCATTCCATACCACGCCCCACAGACATCACACAGTACAGAAACAAACACAAACACACACACACACACACACACACACACACACACACACACACACCTAACCCACGAAGCACTGACACGACTCGGTTCGAATGCGGTCCTAGGTGCGAAGCCGCCACCCATTAACAGGTCAGAGACCAGCCTGAGCAGATCGGATCGAGTTACTTAGCACGATTCCGATGTGGACATCACCCCAACTTACGGACATATAAACACAGCTGGGTTTTTGCTGCGCGCCGGCTGCCGTCACCAGGTCTCGAACCCGGGGCCGATGGATTCATAGTCAACGACACTAACCACTACACCACCGAGGCGCCAATATATATATATATATATATATATAATGTAAAGAACGACGCTTGTATAGGAGAATATTCCGCGCAAGATGAGGAGAGAGAACGAAACAAATGAAAAAATGAGGTAACCACCCGGGAATCGAACCCGGGATCTTCCGATTGCCGGTCAGATATGATAACCATTACACCACGGGCCTCACTCGAACAAATGCCGTAATTCTCCTCTTGGGGCATTGGTTTCTGCGCGTATGTAGGAGAATTACGGCATTTGTTCGAGTGAGGCCCGTGGTGTAATGGTTATCATATCTGACCGGCAATCGGAAGATCCCGGGTTCGATTCCCGGGTGGTTACCTCATTTTTTCATTTGTTTCGTTCTCTCTCCTCATCTTGCGCGGAATATTCTCCTATACAAGCGTCGTTCTTTACGTTAATTATACTGCGTGTTTGCAGTTAAAATGTATATATATATATATATATATATACAGGATGGCGCAAAAGTCGCGCATCATAGGAATTTTCAGTGTTGATTATAATATATTATTTTTTTTTTTAAGTTGGCCCGCAGTGCTATTCAACCTGGGTGGACGGTCCACCCTTGGGTGGATGATATTTATTTTGGGGTGGATAGCTTACGTGGGGTGGATGAAGGGGTGGATGAGATCAGCAGAATTGCGAAAACTGCTTTATACAAAATCATTTAATTTTATAAAAAAAACATTGGGCTGTTGGGCAGTTGAACGCGGATTTGAATGACCTGAAGAAGGATTTTGCGCAAAAAATTAAATTCAGGAATTGTGAATATTACAGTGACCTTTGGGTTTCCCTCCTTCAAATTCCTGAGTACCAGAGGTTAAGTGAAATGGCTATATCCATTCTCATTCGAATGGCAACGACTTATTTGTGTGAGCTGGGTTTTCTTCTCTTACTGGAGTCAAGGATAACGCCGCGCTACGAAATGATCGCAGGCCATGTACAGCAGCAACCAAGTCACTAAGATTCTTGGGTGCTACTATAGCGTGCGGTCTGCAACATATTTACAAATTCAATTACATTAAAACAGAAAATTTAAAGGACAAATAAAACAAACAATTCATTCTATGGGATATAATGCCCGGTTAGGTTAATTGAATGCCCAGTTAGGTAAACTGTATCCCCTTGACGATTGGTTAGGTTACGTTGTGATATTCTTGTGTGTTTACCTGTTTTTATTGGTGTGTGGGATAAATTCGTAAAATATAACTAGTTTAAATGTTGAATGTTTTATGTCCAGCGGTTTTTTTAAACTTTTAATTATATGAATATGGCAGTTTCCTTTTTTTGTTAAAGATTTTCTTTTCTTGAAAGAATGTTCTGCTTTCTTTTATTTAAAGTTTTGGCTTATTTCTATGCTGTCGATCAATTAATAAAACTATTTATGTTTTTATGAGTGTAATTATTTACCCGAGGAGTAATTCTAAGTTAAGAGTCTGCTAGCCTTTGTTCCCTACAGAGGCTACTAAGCGCTAAAAATATTTAAACAATGATCTACAGATCTACAGAAACTAAGGCTAACAAAGACCCTAAGATCCAGTCTAAGGTTAGCCCGAGAGAAAGGAAAGAGTAGGGGGTTAAGAGAAGAGAATAAGGGGTTAAGTAAGGAGGAACACCTATCACTCGTGGGTTAACATTCATTCAGAAAAAGAGAAAAAAAGACTCACCATCATCATCCGCCGGCCACTGCCGACAAGTCAGAAAAATAGTCGGAGAAAATAGGAGAGGGGTGAAAGATGAAAAGAAGTAAAATAAGAACGCTTACAAACCATGCAAACACAGTCTTAACTCACTGTCATACCATGCAAACTACAAACATGCAAGAAAAGAGTTACAGACATGCAAAATAATGAGAGGATAAGGAAAAAAAAAAGTAGGTAAAGTTAAACAAAAAGTGGGTTAGTTTACGCTACGAGCTACATCTACGTTCGTGTTAGTCTATTTTTTATTTTTTTATTGCTGGCATCACACGCTGGCATGTCACAAGCTGGCATTCATCGTCAACAGACTCATCCTCGAGCACCACCACCAGAGCTCCTGTTGCTAACTTTTTTTATTTTAAACAACGTTAATACTTTTAAAATGTCTGTGAAGACGGTTCTTAAACATATTAACGCTGGTAGAATGAACGACTGACGCGGGAAGATTATTCCATTTATCAATTACTTTAAACGTAAAGAAGTTTTTAGCGATATTAGTAATGAAACGTCTGCCACGCAACTTAAATCCGTTATTGCGAGTATTACTATTATCGAAAGTGAAAAATGTCAAAATTTACGTTATCGATGTTTTTCGCGATTTTGAAAACTTCAATAAGCTCCCCCCTTAATCTCCTAGTTTCGAGTGAATACAGGTCTAGCTCTTTAATCCTGTCTTCATAAGGCTTGTTGCGCAATGACGGAATAAGTTTCGTGGCACGACACTGAACCCTTTCTAACCTATCAATATCCTCACGCAAATACGGGCACCAAAACTCAACGGCATATTCTAAATGAGGCCCGACTAGGGACTTGTAAAGGGGCAATATAATATCCTTCGATTTAAATTCGAAATTACGCGCTATGAAGCCTAACATCCTCTTAGCTTTTGCGCAAGACTCCAGGCACTGGTTCCTAACCTTTAAATCCTTAGATACGCGTACACCTAAATCTACTTCCTCGTCAACGCTCGCTAACTCCCTATCACCCAACGTGTACGTGTAATTATTGTTGCGAGAACCTATATGCAAAACTTTACATTTGTCTACGTTAAAATGCATCTGCCACTTATCTGTCCACTCCATAATCCTATTTACATCGTCTTGGAGCCTATTACTATCGTCTTCGTTAACAACCTTACCGCCTATTTTAGTATCGTCCGCGAATTTTGACACGTTACTAGTCAATCCTACATCTATGTCGTTAATGTAAATTACGAATAGCAATGAGCCTAACACTGAACCCTGTGGGACACCGCTACCTACATCTAACCACCCCGATTCACTACCATTAACTACGACCCTCTGTTTCCTAGCACGAAGCCATTCTTCTAACCAGTTAACTACCTGACCGCGTATACCGTGCGCTTTGACCTTCGCAATTAGTCTCCTATGCGGAACTGTATCGAACGCCTTTTTAAAATCTAAATAAATAACCTCAGCTGCTCTATGCCTATCGTATTGGCGCACTAATTCGTTATAAAATTCTAACAAATTAGTTAAACAAGACCTATGGCGTCGAAACCCATGCTGACTACTATTAATCAAATCTCTACTTTCTAAGTGATCGATGATACGATCCCTAACTACAGATTCCAAAAGTTTACCGAAATTGACGTTAAGCTAATGGGCCTATAATTGCTAGCTACTGCGCGGTCGCCTTTTTTAAAAATGGGCGTGACGTTAGCTAATTTGAAGTCTTCAGGAATAATGCCCGTTTCGAGTGACTGATTAAAAATCTTCGTTAAGGGGCCTACGATAACGTCTTTCAAATGTCTGGAATAAAAAGCGTCAGGGCCTGGAGCCTTGCTAACT
The DNA here is from genome assembly GCA_023014485.1 of Bathynomus jamesi. Taxonomy (NCBI): domain Eukaryota; kingdom Metazoa; phylum Arthropoda; class Malacostraca; order Isopoda; family Cirolanidae; genus Bathynomus; species Bathynomus jamesi. The sequence continues at coordinate 383,214 of JAJOZX010004127.1, forward strand.
TTTAACCTATCGATATAATGCGCAATCTCACCCTCGTAAACAGTTATTTCATCCAAAATAGTCTCGCTACTAAATGGAACGATATCGTCCACGTAGGGGACATTATTTACAGCTTCTACGGTAAAAACTGTTGCAAAAAAGTTATTGAAAATACCCGTCATCACCTGAGCGTCAGAAGCCAAAGCGCCATTAACATCCACTAGAGGGCCTATGTTATCTTTTAACGGCTTACGATTATTTACGTATTCAAAAAACTTTTTTGGATTATGTTTACTATCCGCAGCTATAAGTATCTCTAAATTACGCTTGGCATTCCTAACTGATCTTTTAACCTGACGTCTAAGCTCGATATATCTATTAATGTTAGCTGCCGTGCCATTGCGTTTATTAAGTCTATACGCACTATTACGCTCGTTTATGAATTCGCCTATTTCCCTAGTCCACCACTTCGGCCGACCACGATTTCCAGCGCGCTTGGGCCTACGAGGAATAAACTCCCTTTCGATATTCCTAAAACTTTCTTTAAACGCCACCCAATGCAAATTTGTGTCATTACCCATAAATAAGTTATCCCAGTCCACTACTCTCATCCTATCCGCAAAACTATCAAAATTAGCCCTACGAAAATTAGGGACTTCTATTACGTTACTGTCCTGAGTGTTTTTTATCGCTAACTTAAACCTAAGAATTTGATGATCACTACATCCTAAACTCTCGCCTACTTCTAAACCTTCGACTATATTCTCGCCGTTCGTCATCACCAAATCTAAAATAACTTATTATCACCGCGCGTTGGTTCGGTAACTATCTGTCGTAAAAAGTTATCGTCCATAAACTCAACCAATCTCAAACCCTCCTCATTACCTGTAAAATTCTCTTAATTAACATTATTGCAGTTAAAGTCTCCGACAATTATACTATTCCGATTGTCAATAAAATTACCAAGAAGTGAGTAAAATCTAGTATCTGTATCGAGGGGGTTGAACGGGAGGTCTATAAACAACAACAAAATTAAAACTAATACTACACGCCCTAACTTCAACACATATCGCATTAATTGCTGCCGGAAAATCTAACTTAACCTCGGTAACCCTAAGGGAATTACGAATGTACAACAAAACGCCTCCACCAAACCTATGTAACCTATCATTAGTAGAGAGTTTAAAACCCGGTATATCAAGTTCCCCCAACAAGTCCCGAGTCACGGTATTTAACCAAGTTTCAGTGATAGCAACTATATCATAGTTGCCGGAATAAATTATCGCCTTTAATTCATTTAATTTATTTCTAATACTACGCGCGTTACAATAAAAGACGTTTAAGTTATTTTTTACCACGGGCCCGCGTTTTAAACTATTTATCACGTCGGGCCCGCGTTCCCCGGACCCACAACGTTTAAAGAAAGCTTCGACCTTTACAGCTTTCGCACGTTTTCGTCTATTAACCTACCTAGCCTAGCATTACCTATTTCATTAAAATGCACCCCCATCTTTTATAAAAAGGCTAGGATCACTGAATTCTGACCACAGCTTTACGAAGGGTACATTTTCCTCAGCACAAATCTCTTCTAATTTGTTATTCAAAAATATTGTTTTTGACGTAATTCTAAGACCCAACCCGTGCCTAGGGCTAATACCTAAAACTAAAGACCTATCTGACCTCGCCTTCAGGGACCTAATTAACCCCCTATATCTCTCCAAAAGGTCAGGCACTCTCGTATCGGGCCTATACGAGTCGTTGCCTCCTACCATCGTCACCAACATTGAGTGACGGGAGGCAACGTCAATCCTACCCACTTCGTCTCTAACTCTGTCAACCCTGGCCCCTGGGAGACAGACCCTCCTCCTCTTGGTTGGATGCCGTTCAACGAACTCTTTGTCTATGTGGCGCACTAAAGAGTCCCCGATTAAAATAGTTTCCCCCTCATTCACATCACTTTCCAAATGGGCGAAAGGGTTCGAAACCTCGATAGGGGGGGGGGGATTCCTATCACCTAACGTACGCGGCCTAGCTCCACCCTTAACCTCTCTAAATCCCTCGCTATCTACTACTCTCGGACTAACCTTAACCCCTTCCTCAACTCTATCTAACCTTCCCGACAAGCTACCTAAACTAGAAACTAGGTTACGCACCTCACCCTTCAAATTACTAACGTCTTCAACGTTAGTATTGGTTCGGCTTCCGTCAACCGTAGCCCTACCCCTGCCCTCATCAAGCGTTGCAAGTCTTTCCGCTACCTCACGTACACTGCGTTTTATGTCAACTAATTCCTCCATGAACTCGCAAAAGACACAAACTGATCTACTGTATTGGTAATCGCCATAGGACCGCCGTTATAATTCTTAAATTCCGAATACCACCGGTTTACCCTACACCTAACACACGACGCTTTCTGCGACGGCATCGCGGAGTTAAAAATTAGTTTAAACCGTCACAGGTATAGGTTAAATTAAGCCGGCACGCTATGAAAACTTCTAAATCGCTAAAAACCACTAATATTCAATTACTTAACTATAACAACGTGAATTTAAACACAAGTACAAAGGTGGGCAGGACCGAGTTCCAAAAGGACCGAACTCCAGGAACTCGGTCCTTTTTAAGGACCGTGAGCGGGAAAGTCGGTCCTTTTCTCAGTGAGGATCGAAATGAGGAGCGACGGTCCATTTTTAAGCAATTCCGGACGATCCGGTCTGGACGGTCTTTTTTAGTGATTTTAGTGTGTTTAGTGATTATTTGAAGTTCTAAAGAAGATGGATCGTTTCCTCCAGAAGACTCAGAAAGAGACTGAGACTGAACTGAAACTTGTTTCAACACCTGGAGGAGACGAAGAATCTACTGATGTTAGTGCTTCAACTTCAAGTCAAGCAACTGGAGCTCCTAGCGGAAGAACTGAACCCGGCAATCCCTGGCCGTACCTGGACAAATACTTTGAATACCTGGGCCCCAAGGGTGAGCAGAACCTGGTGTACAAGTGCTTGCTGTGTTCATCAAGTTTAACACGCCTATCCCATCCAGTGCCGCAGTGGAGAGGCTCTTCTCTTTGGAGAAGGACGTCCTCAAGCCGAAAAGGTCAGGGCTCAGTGACAGCCATTTTGAAATGCTAGTTTTCTTGAAGGGAAACTCAAGCATTTAACTTAATAACTTTTTTTCATCATTTATTTATTGTATTAATTATAATTTACGTTAATAAAATTAAAGATTTCCGGTGTCTTTAATTTCATTTTTCATTTTAATCAAATTTTTCACTTATATTATACCGGGTGTTTAAAAAGTCCCTCACTAATTTGATTTTCAATTTTCTTTGCAGCTAATTGACCAACGACGTTCATCTTGTGGTAAACTCTTACTCAGTAGTTGAGAATTTTTTTGAGTCTACATTTGAAGTTTTGCTCCATTTTTTACTGCTACCATGCTGACTCTAGAGCAGAGGTGTAAAATCGCTGCATGGCAGGAGGTTTTTCAATCTGTGGTCGAAGTGCAGCGACGATTCCGGGCAGTCTACGGACAGGATTATGCACCGGATAGGAACACCATCGTCGCCACCCACCGGAAGTTTATGGAGACCGGATCCGTAAAGGACAAACCACGATCAGGAAGACCTCGAAGTGGGCGGAGTGAGAAGAATGTCGAAACTGTCCGTGAGGCGTTTACTCAGTCAAGGAAAGTCCATTCGGCGAACTGCTGCGGAACTGAACATCAGCGCGACATCTATCCAACTGATTTTGCGGCGTGGTCTCAAGCTGTATCCGTACAAGATCCAGGTGGTTCAGAAGCTGGAACCTCAAGACTACGATTGCCAGGTGGAGATGTGTGAGACAATGCTGCATCACTACGAAAGAGACCCATCGATCCTGGAGCACATGTGGTTCAGCGACGAAGCTCTCTTCCACCTTTCTGGTCGCGTCAATCGGCACATCACCCGCATCTGGGGAACTCGCAATCCTGCGGAGATCCGTGAACATGAAAGGGACACGCCGAAATTGGTCGTCTGGTGTGCCATCTCCTCAGCTGGGCTGATTGGTCCGTTCTTCTTCCGGGATCAAGATGGAAATTCCGTGAACGTCAACGGAGACAATTACCTTCGTATGCTTCAGGAGTTCTGCATCCCCCAACTGTCAGCTGTAGCTGACATGCAAGAAGTCATTTTCCAGCAAGACGGTGCCCCTGCTTATTACTCGCGTGAGGTTCGCTCATTTCTGAATAAGCAGTTCCCGGATCGGTGGATTGGTCGCCGTGGTCCCATCGAATGGGCTGCTCGCTCGCCTGATCTTACCCCATGCGACTTCTTTTTGTGGGGCTACATTAAGAGCAAAGTGTACGCCACTAAGCCGCGAGTATTCCCCACACTAGAAGAACGGATCAGGAATGCGTGTGCTTCTGTTACTCCCGAAATGTTGTCCAATGTCGGCCAAGTAAGCGTAAAACGGTGGCTCGCTTGTTTCGAAAAAGACGGTGCCCACGTTGAGGTGTACCAGTGACTTTCCAGTAGACTTATGAAGCCAAGTTTGATGCCACCAAAATTCTCATGAATCGTAGACTCAGCAACCAAATTGTCATTTGGTTCCTCTTGTAATTGCTATTTTAATAAAATTTTAAAAATAATGAGGGACTTTTGAAACACCCTGTATATAAGGACCGAGGACCGAGTCGTTCCTAGGTCCTATCTTCAGAAAGGACCGTGACCGGGACCGTCGGTCCAGCTTGAGGCAAGGACCGGGACCGGGACCGTCGGTCCTTTTTGAGGCCCGGGTGCCCACCTTTGCACAAGTATATAAAATTAGGGCGGGTCATACTATGCATTTTTTTTAAATCAATGGAGAGGGGTGTTCAAATGACATATTTTGGTGTATAGAACACAATTCTGAAGAAAATATTTAATTCTGATAACCCTAACCTACATCATTTTGCAGTTGATTATTATTAAATTGTTGATTATTTTACTATTGTAGTTACCGCAGAATATGTCTTCTCACGTTTTCTATCATGGCTGCTCACGTTATCTCTCATAGAGCATTGTTCTAACTAATTCATATAAACACATATAATGTAGTTCATATAATAATAATAATATTTAAATACTCAAATAAAAAGGTGTGCCATTCCACTTAATTGTAATTATCATACAGTTTGGTATATGAAATATTTTGACGGTTTTCTGGCGCGCATAAGGCCATTTTCTGAGCCACCTTTCTCAGAGGCTAGAATGTAACGTTTCAGAACATTCTAAAACGTTTTGTGAAATATTTGAAGTGACTCATGATTTATGAAGCTATTTTACCACCTCGGCTTGCAGTGAGGGGATAGATTTAGTGATTATCTACTGATATTTTTTTTGTTACTGTTCACATGTGAGTATTATTCTGTTATATTTTAGAAAAAGCTATTTCTACGCATATTATAGTGATACATTGAGCAAAATTTAATTAACAACTTTGATTTGAGCTAAAATTAGGTGGTTCATTTTTAGTACAACTGAGCAGTATGAGGCCTATTTCAATGTTCTAAAGAATATTTTTAGGATGTTTCTTTAGTTTTTTTAGAGTACATGAACAAATTATTTGCATTACAGACAACAGATAAATTAGCATTTTATAACATTTTGAAACCAAAAAAGCATAATGTGTTTAGCATTTGCAGATAAATTTGTTCTTGCCCATTTCAGCTCTTTTTTTAACCAAGAATTTTGCGCTGAAAAGAGTTAATACCTGTCTGTAGTGGATACTTAACTGTTGTATTATTGTTTTTATTTCAGTGTGAACTCATTAAGAAAATGGCTCAAGTCAGAACAAGGACGAAATCAAGTTCTCATCTGAGTAATCTTGTTGGCACTGGCCGGGAGCTGTTGGTGTCTGAACTGCCAACTGTGAGGGATATCCTGAGGTATGGCATCTACTTGAGGAAGCAAAGTGAAGATGACAGGAGGATCTCTCAACTGATCAATACTATGGCTATAAAATTGTCTGTGCAGTCAGGGATGGAGTACTTCCTGCAGGGCTGGCTCTGTTAGAGATAGGACCAGTAAACCACAGCCGCTGGCTCACCACAGCGAACAGACTTCTCAGGCTCTGGGTGTCAAAGCACGGACTTAAAGGAAAGAACCTGAAGATTCTGCAATTCATTGTGGAATTCATCATTGGAGTGTATTACCCATGTTGGTTCAACGTGAAGGTCAAGCACTCCTGGATCGTAGGGCCTAGGCACATCCTCTTTCAGCTGGACTGCCTCAAGTCCCAGAGAAAGGAGGTGCTGGATATTGTGATGCCAACTGTGAGAAGATCTGCTTGGTATGCCCACAGTGAAGTCATCCTCCAAACACTACTCTGCTCTGAGGATCAGAAGGAGAGGATTGAAGGGGTGGAGAGAATCCTGGCCATCAGGGGAGAGGGGGACCCGGACACTCAGCTGGGGGACTCCTCTGTTAGGAGCAGAAGGACACCTGACATTAATTGTGATGCTTCCAGCATCGGTGACTTGATCAGCTGGTCAGAAGGTGTGTCAGAGCCACCTCTCACCTGCTCTCTAAGCACCTCAGAGGTGAAAAACTTCATCAACACCCCCATGGAGGTGCGCAACTGGCCTTGCCACACACAAAGCATTGAGAGGGTTGTTAAAATGGTGACTGAGGCTTCTGCTAAGTATTTCTCACAGGAAAAGAGGGATGAAGGGATCAGGGCTCAGGAGACCAGCAGGAAACTGATGTCCAAGTCTGAGTCAAAGCAGGATTTGTGCAACCTGGCAAAGTTCAAGATGTCAGGAGAATGATCTTTGTAATTATATCCAGTGATATACATGCAGTTCACCTATTAATAAATATATGTAAAGTTGATTTGGCCTTGTCAATATAAATGATTTACCTTATATCTTTTAATATATTATAAAGGGGTTCAAAAGGGTAAAATTGGCAATTTAGAAATACAAAATGATGTAGGTTAGAGTTATCCTATCCAAAAAAGAAGCTCATATTTGAATTCCCCATGTAAAAACACATAATTTAGACACCCCTGATGGTAGGATTTCCTTCAGATTCATGTTGTCACCTGAGTACGACCCGCCCTAAATTATAAAATTCAAAACTATCCAAAAACAAAATTCTCAGCAATATACAAAAGTAGATGCAATATCAGAGACCTCAGGAAATGCGTCCGTTCAGTAGAGAGTCTTAATACATAAGAGGTGGCTAATGATATTTCTAGTTGAGGCTTTAATAAAAAACAAAAATTTCGTTTCGAAAGAGAGGGGGTAGATGAATTTTCTTAATTGTTCGGTAACGGTAAATGGCCCCAGAAAAGGTTGACTAGCATTGAGGTAGGGGATGGCTTCGAAATTAACAATAGACAAGAGGGTGAGCTTAGTTTTAATGCATGAAATACCAGGTACTACAAATCGATGAATCGATATAGAATTTAAATTCTCTACCGATTCATCGATTTGTTGTACCTGCTATTCCATACATTAAAACCAGGCTCACCCTCTCGTCTATTGTTAATTTCGCAGTCATCCCCTACCTAAAAGAAAAAAAATAATATATTATAGCCAACACTGAAAATTCCTATGATGCGCGACTTTTGCGCCACCCTGTGTGTGTGTGTGTGTATATATATATATATATAACGTAAAGAACGACGCTTGTATAGGAGATATTCCGCGCAAGACGAGAAAGAGAAAACAACAAATGAAAAAATGAAGTACCACCTGGGAATCGAACCCGGGATCTTCCGATTGCCGGTCAGACGCGATAACCACTACACCATGGACTTCACTCTTCCAAATGCCGTAATACCTCTACATACTCGCAGAAACCAATGCCCCAAGGGGGCACCTCCGCATGCCGTAACATTATATACATTCAACTGCAAAGAACACGCAGTATAAATAACGTAAAGAACGACGCTTGTATAGGAGATATTCCGCGCAAGACGAGAAAGAGAAAACAACAAATGAAAAATGAAGTACCACCTGGGAATCGATTCCCAGGTGGTACTTCATTTTTTCATTTGTTGTTTTCTCTTTCTCGTCTTGCGCGGAATATCTCCTATACAAGCGTCGTTCTTTACGTTATTTATACTGCGTGTTCTTTGCAGTTGAATGTATATATATATATATATATACGTCACCTCAATGAGAGAAGTGGTAATGATTGGGATGAAAGACCAAGGCATTGCTGGAAGCTTGGCATAAATGAAGAGTTGTTTGTTGGCAAAGACAATTTAGTTAGGTCTGCACTGGTAAAGATTTCAGGAGGAAAATTAAAGAAACTTAAGCAAAAACTCAGATAGTGAAGGTGAGGCATTTGGGTTACAGCCTCATGAAAAGGCTTCGCTAAACTTGCAGAAGGTAGTGACAACAAAGCCTCTTCGGTGGGGAGTGTTAGAAAATCTAGAAGAGGAAGCGCCATTATTATCCCAGAGCGATATGATGACTAAACTAATTAATGCAGCATTGCTTGTATATATTAAGTTAGGTGTATATATATATATATATATATATATATATATATATATATATATATATATATATATATGTCATAATTGTAAAGTTCGTGAAAAATTGGCACTTATTTTGGAGCCAACATTTTTGGGCTCTTGTAGTATCATTTTTGGGTACTGGCATTATCCTTTCTTCTCTTTTGTTGAATGCGGCACTCATTGGCCGTGGTCTTATAGAGAGCTCTCTCGCAATTCGGTTTTGTAGTTTAGATACAGGATTGTTGCACCGTGTAATGATGCAGTTTGTGTTGTTGTGAGGTTTACGAAGGAGACCATAAATAGTGCCATTTTTTAATTTGTATGCTACTGATGCCTGAACTAGGCCCACATCGAGTCAACAACCCTGATGTAGGCCCGAATGGGACTTTCAATTCTATAAAGTCTGTTTTAGTGTAGCTTAAGTTAGGCTATAAGTTAACTTAGTCCTTCAGAGCTTGGCCGTTCAAGGCTCAGCTGGGATTCCGAATCCAATCAAAAACTAAATTAACAATCTCAGTTATCCTAAAATAATAAAAGTGACTTGAAAAATTATATTTTGTTGGTCTTCATTGGTTTATTTGTGCAATTATATGCACAACACGTCTGCACTACATTTCCTCATGTCTGGTCTTTGACTCGTTAGCGTTCAAATTGGACCCATTTCCTGTTTCTTTTTATCCTTCGGCTCTTCTCAGTTCCCTGGTCTGACTGGGATGCAGTATCTTGAAACAAATTGGCAGCATTCTACTTGTCAGTTAGTGCTTTAAAAAAAGCTATAAAGCCAACAAAAATTTTTGTTCATTGTGAATGACTCATAAGCCATTTACTCCTTTATATATCTTTGGAGTCATTAGAGATACTGACCATTTCAATATAGGTACAAGTCTGAATTAAACAAAGAATCACTATATAACGTACACCCTGTAAAATTATCAAGAATAACAGAATTAGGAAGGAAACTAAAATGACGTAGAAAACAACATTTAAGCAGGTTAAAAGTAGTGATAGAAAAGATTTGGAGCAAATGGAAAGTGGAAATAAATCTGGCTATGAACAGCAAATTATTTTAGCTAACTTTGATTTTTGATAATGTTGATAGGATTCATGGATTCATCATCCAGGATGATATTAAGCACATAATTAAGACAAACTCAAACCAGGCAGCTGGTCCCAACATTTATGCTAGAACTCTCAAGGAAGGGAAAAAAAAATGAGCTGAGGATCTTGTTTAGTATTTTGTTTGTTAGATCATTTATGTCGAGATACCTAACTAGTAATTAATGGTAGGAAAAAAATAGAGAAAAAATTACAGATAATATTCAAGAGCATTTATAGATATTTTTAATCGTAGTTTCGAACTCCCATCATGGATTTAGATCAGGAAGGTCTTCATTATCTAGTCTGTTAGACTCTTCAGAGTATATTATGTAAATGATCAATTAAATAATGTATGAGTATATAAATTTTACGTTATTTATTTACATTTTACTAAGACCTGTTCTGTTCGGTCAACAGTTGGGGACTGTTGTAGAAATTAAAGGTTTATGGAATATAGGGAGCAATTATTGTCTTGATAAAAGGATGATTACAACATTGAAAGCAAGGAGACTAGGATTAAGTTAATGCCATGAATCAGGGTAATAAAAAGTAAGAAGTGGCGTACGCGTACCACAAGGGCCATCGTTAGAGCTATTACTTTTTATTGTATCTCTGAATAACTTACAGGTGTACTCTCTGTAAATCGTTCAGAGAGACCGTAAAAAATAATATCTCTATCGATGGCCATTCTGGTACATCAAGTAATAAACATCTAAATTTGGGGGTTACATAAAAAACTGTTTCAACTGTCAAAGAAAATTCTTATGGAAAATTCTTATAAGCTGCAAAAAGCTCTATATACACTATACAGTAGTCTAGGCAAATAAATGGTAGGAGGAATTTAATATTCAGAAATGTAAGGTTCCTCATGTAGGTAGAAAAATTAAAATTTTAGTTACACAATGCAAAGAAACTAGTTGGGTGGATGACATCAATTAGGAAAAAAGTCTACAGATAAAATTAGTTGTGATCTTATAAGGGATGTGGTCCTATTTTAGATTTTACCTCGACCAGAAGTAAAACATATGGTAAAAATTTTACAGAATTGGTATAGAACAAGGCCATTAAAATTTTAAGTTTTTAAAAATGTAATGTTGGGATTGTTTAACCTCCTTCGCAACATCTACGGTCATATGACAGAGGGACTACAGTTTAACGTGCGATCCGAACCACCGGTCGCTACATAATCTGGATGCAGAGGACGGTCTCCCATTCAACTACTATCCAGACTCAGTGTCGTTTAATCCTATAAACGAAGTGGATAATTGTAAATCAGTATGGAAAATTTCCAAAAAGAAAACTTATACCAGGCGCAGATCCAACAAATTTAATATAAAATTGCTAGTAATCGAATTTAAGCCTTATTCACATGGTCTTTACAGGAACTCAAATTACTACTAGACTAGCTAGTATAACTCAGCCCTTGTGAAAGCCATTTTATAGTGCATTTAATAGTGATAAAGATTAAAAATTAATTTAAACTAATGTCTCAATATTAGTAAAGTATCCTATGAATTTGAATTGGCATTCAAAGCTTCTACACATTTGGGGCATTTTGCAATATACAGTATAGTACAGGGTGGGCACAAAGTCTCTTTACATGAAAAGCGAGGGCAACATAAAGATATGCTGTAATTTCATTGCAAAGGGACTTTGCGGCCACTCTGTACATGAAAAATGGCTTATAATTAGTACTTCATGTAGATGTTCTTTTGCAAAGTGGAAATACAGATGATCCTTTAGAAAGCGGTCTGTACAGACATACGAATAATAAAGTACAATACCTCCCATACTCCTTGGCAGGTAAAATAATAATACGAGTAATTATCGAGTTTTGCAGCAGTGACTTGACTAACTCCGTGATTCCATATTTGAACTTGCAAAATCTAACTTTTTCAAACCTCAAATGCAGAAATGTATCGATTATTTACTTAATAAAGTTTGTGAGATAAGATAAAAATCAATCTAAAATGTCCAAAAGAAAACAAAGTTCAACCATAATTTATTTATCGTTAACAAATAAATATTTTAATAAATAAAAAATATTTTACATGTATGAACTGTACAGGTTTTTTATATATATTTATAAATCAACGCAGTATACATAATTAATTTATTTTTATTTATGTAGTAGTAAGTTGTTGTCATAAACATAATTAACCCTATGGTCAAGTCCACGCCCAACAGCTGGACCTAAAGCTTGAGCAACAGGGCCAACGTTGTGTCCACTATGTTCAATAACATGTCCAACTCCATTACTAACACCATGACCAATGCCAGTAATAAATCCATGATCAGTAACATGACCAGTTCCATGACCGATGCCATGGCCAGCACTATGGCTGATATAACTAAAGCCGCGGCCAGTACCATGACCAGCACTATGGCCGATATGACTAATGCCGTGGCCAATACCATGACCAATACCACGGCCAATACCATGACCAATACCATGGCCGATATGACTAATGCCGCGGCCAATACCAACATCATAGTTAATACCGTGAACTGCACCATGGTTGACAACGTGAATACTACCATGATCGAGATGGTTAGTGCCGTGGCCGATACCATGACTAGAGTATCCATGACCATAAACTGGATAATCATATCCATAAGGTTCATGAGCGTGGTGAGTTGCTAAAGCATAACCATGGTTAATAGGAATACGATGAACAGGCAATTGATGGTAATATGGTAAACTATGCGGGTATATTTGTCCATAACTATGACCTTGTCGAAATCGAAGTCGTACAGGAACATAATCACCTCTCGCATGAATATCATAATCATCAGCATAAACGAGTGTATCATGGTGCTTTCCATACCGTCCATATCCGTGAAGGTCATGTTTATCAGAGTATAACTTATGTGATTTGGCATGAACTGTGCGACCATCGGAATATACTTTGGGAGATTTAGCGTGAATTCCATGGTCATCGGAATACACTTTTCGAGACCTCAAATGAGCACCCCTGTGTCCTTTGCTGTACACTTTCTTGCTTTTCAAAACGGGCTTCTGAGGTTTGCCCTCATGTTCATGTTTTTTATAAGCATTGTGAAGTTCGTATTCGTGTTGAATTCCATGATTATTGTTTACAATGGCGTGACCATGATGTTCATAAGGGACGTGTGGTATGATCCCTGGATGGAGTGCTATATGCTCAATCGGAGCAGTATGGTATATGCCAAGAGGGCTCAAAGGCGGATGACCTCCAACAAATGGAACAACAACTTCAGCTTTGGCATCGGGTTCAGCGTCTGGTTCTGCATCGACAATTCCGTTGGCATTAGACAGGAAGCAGGTGAAAGACAACCATATCTGAAAAAAAAAATACATAGTATGTAGTCCACCAAGGTGATTTTATATATATTATATATATATATATATATATATATATATATATTAATATATATATATATATTATATATGATATTATATTACAGTCAATGTCTAAAATCAGCCAATTTGTAAATTGACTGAAATTTTAGGCAATGTGTGAAACTGATGATACACACAAAACCTAGCCTAGCCTAGCCTAACCTAACCTAACCTACCTAACCTAGCCTTTCTGGTAATGCTGCATATGCATGCCTACTGGATTTCCCAATATGCTGCCTAAAAATTCATTAGTTAGGTTAGGTTTTGTGTGTATCATCAAATTGACAACATTGCCTAAAATTTCAGTCAATTTACAAATTGCTGATTTTAGACATTGACTGTAGCATATATAATATATATATATATATATATATATATATATATATATATATATATATATAATGAGCATCCAACGTAGATATATTTTTAACGTCAACTAAATCTGGTTTCCAGAATTTATTTTATCCAACTCCTCTTTCAAACTGAAGTCAAACCTATATTATTACATTATATTTGAACTGAAAATGACCTTCGTAGAATGTAATTTATTGGTACCATACTGAATGTGAGGTACCTATAATAATGAAGGTGTCATTTATTAAATACTATAAGCCTCGCATCTTAGTGAGAATAAATAAAATTATTGAAAATATCCAGATATTTGCTTTTTTATTTTTTCTTCCCTAACCTCCTCGCGACCTCCTTCAGTAGGTTTGCGATTCCAGAACCCTCCTGGTTTAGGAAATACTGACATAGCTGGAACTAATTAATTTTTGTTTATATTTGAAATATACAGTATAAGAAATAAATAAGGAATATTTTGTACAAAAAGTGGGAGCGAGCGGATACAAAAGAGAAAGTACGCGGTAGAAGCTACCTAGCTGCCGTTTCAGTAATCCGCGCGTATACCTAATTATCCATACGCATAGACCTATACGCGTATCAATACCTGTATCTACGGAGGGTTGACAAAAGTAAATAGACACCACGATGATTATCTTCAAGAACAAATGGCAAAGCTCATCAATGGAATTCCAGAACGTGTGTCACCTTTACATAATGGAAAGGGGAAAGCAACGCCATTTATAATATATTCATTCAATAAATCTCTATTATTTATTCACTTTCATAATCAAGTTATAAACTATGGAAAACCGAAGGTGTCTATTCACTTTTGTCAACTCTTTGTGTATATATATATGTATATACCTTGGTTAACCTTGGTTTTGCTTCCGACCGAAATTGTTCATTCTGACGAAGGTCAAGCTTGTCCACCCTCAGACCTACAGTTTAACGTGGAATCCGAACCACGCCCCACCAGCAGCCTAGCGTCTCAATCACTAGGCTACCATTTATCTACCAACTAATTGTTTTTTATCGTGTGAAAGGATGAACAGCTGGGTTTTGCTGCGCGCCGCTTGATGATCCCGGGGCCGATGGATTCGTAGTCAGCGACGCTAACCACACCACTACACACACACACACACACACACATATATTATAGTATATATATGATGAAATAAAACCACGAAGGAAAGGAAACACAAAATGGTGCTCAAGCGCTTTCGTCTAATGGACATCCTCAGGAAACACCTCAGTGTTCCTGAGGATTCATTAGACGAAAGCGCTTGAGCACCATTTTGTGTTTCCTTTCCTTCGTGGTTTTATTCATCATAAATATTTTCACGTGTTACCTTCGTGAAATAATTTTATATATATATATATACTCACAGGGGTTTCAGGTCGACCTAGAAATATGGAAATTGGTATTGGTATTGGAAATAAATTTGTATTTGGTATTTGAAGTTTGTCATAATAATTCCGCCAATTTCATATTTCTAGGGTTGACCTGAACACTCTGTATATATATATATAATATATATATATATATATATATATATATATATATATATATATATACATACGAGAAAATAATATGGAGAAAATGCTAAGATACTCCGTAATACTCGAACTTTAACTGAACATATTACATGAATTCTATTACGATATTTGGACTAATTTCTAATCTTTTAGAATAAATGATTTTCATCAAATATTTCCGTGACGTAGGACTTTTCTTGTCTACTTAATTATTACTATTATTATTATTATTATTATATATATATATATATATATATATTATATATATAATATATATATCCCGCAAATGAGGCGGATGCTGCAGAGGGGTCGACCGCAGGTCAATCCTGAACCGTCGTTCGAACCGAACAAAGCAAGCAAGCAAACATACTGTGTGTATATATGTATTGATATTATATATATATATATATATATATATATATATATATAGGATTGAGCTCGGAATGGTCCCCTGAGATCTTTTATGTTACACACAGACCGTGCATGGAACAAGGAACTCTTCTGGAAAATTAAATTCACTATAGTTCGAATAAGTAATGGTAAATGACAAATACTATAGTTTTATTTTTCATGATGTTAGCCCGACGTGGGCAACGGGTCACTGGCAAAGAGGCCCAAAAATATAGCTTCCCTCACCAGCTATCTGCCAAGCAAATAGAATCCAGCTTTCGATCCTGTCCCAAAGCTGGATCTTATCTGCTTGGCAGATAGCTGGTGAGG
Organism: Bathynomus jamesi; assembly: GCA_023014485.1. NCBI lineage: Eukaryota > Metazoa > Arthropoda > Malacostraca > Isopoda > Cirolanidae > Bathynomus > Bathynomus jamesi. Next base: position 398,760 of record JAJOZX010004127.1, read on the forward strand.
GAAGCTATAGTTTTGGGGCCTCTTGCGAGTGACCCGTTGCCCACGTCAGGCTAACATCATGAAAAAGAAAAAATTATAATGTTTGTCATTTACCATTACTAGTTCGGACTACAGTGGATTTAATTTTTCAGAAGAGTTCCTTGTTCCATGTACGGTCTGTGTGTAACATTTATATATATATATATATATATATATATCTATATATATATATATATATATATATATATATATATATATATTAATATATATATATTATATATATTTCTAATTTTCTAAATTTTTAAACAAAAGGTACAATTAGCTTTAACTGCAATAAATTTATGTTTATGCACCACTTTTAATTTAAAGTTAGTTACTCCGCCGTTGTCTTAAAAGAGAATTCACCCCATACAACGTCACTACACGTAATACGTCAAAGTCTCTTCGTTTGTTCAACTGTGAACGGAACACTTTATTAGTCGGGTATTCCGGCCAAAATACTTAACATCTTATTTTCACGCGTCACTATTTGTATAATTTTACAATAAATTGAATCGTTCCTTACCAAGAACTTCATCGTAATGAGAAACGTCAAAAAACTGCTAATAAAGTCGTAAAAAAGATGTAAAAAAGGTAAAAAATGACGAAGATGACACCACGAAGAACGACGTATGACTGAATCTTTGTTCGAAGATGGAATCACTTTTAAAATGTGGAAATAAACAGCAACTGAAATGATTCTTCAAAATCCAGATGACACCATGCAAGGCCAGAACGTCAGTTAATCTCGTCAATATTTTTAACGATTCGTGACGATGTGCGATATCGTCTTCAGTGGATAGTTGCGTCAAATGAAAATCTTTCTAGCCGTAAAAGAGAATGAGGGAGAAAGTCGACGGACTGCGCAATAATAGGTCATTCGAGTCACGCGAATATGACGATGATTACGATGACGATGGTGACGATGTTAACTCTAACTAGACGATAACATCATCCATGACGAACTTTGACAAGCTAAACTGTCGATTCAATTCTGTGAATATCGTTACAGAACGAAGTATTTTCGTTTTGACCAAACTACCGTGAAACATTTTTTTGAGATTTCACTATCATAAAAGAAGGTTGGTTGAAGGGGGGGGGGGAGCGTTGTTTAACCTCCTTCGCAACATCTAAGGTCGTATGACGAAGAGGACCTACCTACAGCTTTACGTGGGATCCGAACCAAGGGTCACTACGTAATCTGGATGCGGAGGATGGTCCCCCATCCAACTATCACCCAGACCCAATTTCGCTTAACTTTGCTGGTCGATGGGAAGCGGTGTTACGACATTGAGCGGGACGTAGCCCTCTATCATAAAAGAATATCCATTTTGTATATATTTTGTGCGTGAGCACGTGAGTTTTTTATGGTGTGGTATCGCTCACGACACCTATTCGAGAGGTCTCGGGTTCGAATACTGGTTGGCAATTTTGTTTCAAACATATACAGTACATATGGAATATCCTCTATGAATCCGCACGATTTTTCATGGTGAAATGAACGCCCCCACGAGGGTTTGAACCCACAACTTTTTTAATAGAAGGTAAGGAAGCTAGCCAGTACACTACGACGTGATAAAAGTTAACACAACCTATCATACATCTAAACAACCGAGGGAACGCATAACGCTTTCGCGTCCAGTCATTTTATGTGTTAACCCTTCCGCACTCGAGGTGGGCATTTCATTCAAACTATTTGGTGCAATGCTGGGGTCTCATTAGTGGAATATCCTGCATGAATTTGCACAATTTTCCATGATGAAAATGATCAAATGCTGGTTATTACCTCGAGTGCGGGAGGGTTAACACGTAAAATGTCTGTGGAGGCGAAAGCGTTATGCGTTTCTTCGGTTGCTTAAATGGAGGAAAGGTTGTGTTAACTTTTATTCCGTCGTAGTGTAGTGGCTAGCGCCCTCACTATTCAAAAGGTTGTGGGTTTGAACCATATATGAAAATGAGAAGGTTTATTGGCAGACTGTAGTCCATATATATATAGTATATTAAACACAGACCGTGCATGGAACAAGGAACTCTTCTGGGAAAATTAAATCCACTATAGTCCGAATAAGTAATGGTAAATGACAAATACCATAGTTTTTCTTTTTCATGATGCTAGCCCGACGTGGGCAACGGGTCTCTCGCAAAGAGGTCCCATAAATATAGCTTCCCTCACCAGCAATCTGCAAAGCAGAAAGGATCCAGCTTTGGGACATGGATCTAGGGTTTAAAGCAGCCTAGTCCCACTACATTCAGAACCTCTATATAAGTAAAAGACTCGTTGCATTCACGTCGGATTGAATAAATCAAAGAAAAAGGGGTAACTATTGTATTTTTATCCAAAAAAACAAAACTTAAACCTCAACCGGGACATGAGCGTCCACTTTTCAAGGCACGTAACACGTCCGTTTAATATACACAAACTCAGAATGGTCCCCTGAGAAACTATATGTTAAACACAGACCGTGCATGGAACAAGGAACTCTTCTGGAAAATTAAATCCACTATAGTCGAATAAGTAATGGTAAATGACAAATACCATAGTTTTTCTTTTTCATGATGCTAGCCCGACGTGGGCAACGGGTCTCTCGCAAAGAGGTCCCATAAATATAGCTTCCCTCCATGTCCCAAAGCTGGATCCTGTCTGCTTTGCAGATAGCTGGTGAGGAAGCTATATTATGGGACCTCTTGCGAGAGACCCGTTGCCCACGTCGGGCTAGCATCATGAAAAAGAAAAACTATGGTATTTGTCATTTACCATTACTTATTCGGACTATAGTGGATTTAATTTTCCCAGAAGAGTTTCTTGTTCCATGCACGGTCTGTGTTTAACATATAAGTTTCTCAGGGGACCATTCTGAGTTTGTGTATATTAAACGGACGTGTTACGTGCCTTGAAAAGTGGACGCTCAATGTCCCGGTTGAGGTTTAAGTTTTGTTTTTTTGGATAAAAACAATAGTTACCCCTTTTTCTTTGATTTATTCAATCCGACGTGAATGCAACGAGTCTTTTACTTATATAGAGGTTCTGAATGTAGTGGGACTAGGCTTGCTTTAAACCCTAGATCCATGTCCCAAAGCTGGATCCTGTCGACTTTGGAGATAGCTGGTGAGGGAAGCTATATTTATGGGACCTCTTTGCGAGAGACCCATTGCCCACGTCGGGCTAGCATCATGAAAAAGAAAAACTATGGTATTTGTCATTTACCATTACTTATTCGGACTATAGTGGATTTAATTTTCCCAGAAGAGTTCCTTGTTCCATGCACGGTCTGTGTTTAACATATAAGTTTCTCAGGGGACCATTCTGAGTTTGTGTATATTAAACGGACGTGTTACGTGCCTTGAAAAGTGGACGCTCAATGTCCCGGTTGAGGTTTAAGTTTTGTTTTTTTGGCTAAAAATACAATAGTTACCCCTTTTTCTTTGATTTATTCAATCCGACGTGAATGCAACGAGTCTTTTACTTATATAGAGGTTCTGAATGTTGGGACTAGGCTTGCTTTAAACCCTAGATCCATGTCCCAAAGCTGGATCCTGTCGGCTTTGCAGATAGCTGGTGAGGGAAGCTATATTTATGGGACCTCTTTGCGAGAGACCCGTTGCCCACGTCGGGCTAGCATCATGAAAAAGAAAAACTATGGTATTTGTCATTTACCATTACTTATTCGGACTATAGTGGATTTAATTTTCCCAGAAGAGTTCCTTGTTCCATGCACGGTCTGTGTTTAACATATAAGTTCTCAGGGGACCATTCTGAGTTTGTATATATATATATATTATATATATATATATATACACATTTCAACTGCAAAGAACACGCAGTATAAATAACGTAAAGAACCCGTGGTGTAATGGTTATCATATCTGACCGGCAATCTGAAGATCCCGGGTTCGATTCCCGGGTGGTTACCTCATTTTTTCATTTGTTCGTTCTCTCTTCTCATCTTGCGCGGAATGTTCTCCTATACAAGCGTCGTTCTTTACGATATATATATATATATATATATATACACACACACACTGTGTATATATATATATAGTGTGTGTGTATATATATATATAATATATATATATATATATATATATATATATATATAATATATATACACTTCAAATAAACCCTAACTCTTCTTCACTCACTACAAAACCTGGCACGCAATAAAATTTCTTCAATGTTTCCAAATGCGTTCATCTCAAGGTTGGTGGAAATGAATTGAAGTAAGCATGAATGAGTTTACAAAATGTCCAAACCCGAGTTCTTTTCTCTTATTAAGACTGCAAATACGTGTGAAATTCGGTGGAAGGTGTGTAATTGTATAATTATGGTATATTACCTGCGCGTATTGCACGCTCAGACTCGCAACAAATTTCTTTATTTGAATATAATTAAATGCCGGTATGGTGAAATAAATAAATAAATTAAATTTTATTGTATTGTTATTAATATAAAGTTATACCATAAAGGAACACCTGCATTAAAAAAAAATGGGTATTTGAAGAGGGAAGCGCAGATATAAGATTTTTACAGTCCAATGTCGAGACCTCTTTCCGCTCGACTCTTTTGATTTTAGGCTTCTGAAAATGTCTTTTCGTTATTTACTTTTCTAACGATGGAATAATTTATTTACTTTTTCAGTTTACTATTTATTTAATTTATTTATTATTTGAATGTAGTATTTGCTATTTTAATTTACTATTTATTTACTATTTCAATTAATTTAAGAAATTAATTGAAAAGTTTAAGACATTTTCATCATACACATACACTTATACACACATATATAGGTTAAATTACTTAAAAGTATTGCAAAACCATCATACTTTAAGCGTAACAACCGCGTAAGTCGTTATCTCAGCACGCAGCATCATCCTCTTCCTCTGAGCCGTAACGTTGTTTTTCTCTTTAGACTAACACCAGCATATTATACAGGGTGTTACAAATTAAGTTTCATAAATTAGTATACATATTCAGGAAGTCAAAGTGAACAAAAACATTCTTATGAACATAAATCCGCAATCACTTCGTTTCCGAGATACATTACTTTTTGCCGAGGACGATCCAATTAAAATGAAAGTCATTAAAGTTCATCAAAGTCGTAGATGTCTATTTGTTTAGATAGCTATTTTTCTTTGTTTTGATGGTATTTTGTTAGTTGTCATTTTAGAAACCAAAATTATTTCCTTCATTTCATGTGTCACTCTCATATAATGTTACAAAGCATTATGGAGCAGTATCCTTTTGAAGAACTTGCCGATACGCATTTCGTGTTAGGAAAGATGCTAGGCAACGCAGCTGCTGGCTAACGTTAGTATGCTGAAAGGTATCCTAATAGGCGATTACCATCGAGGCCTCCATTTCTTTCAATTGACCGTCGACTACGTGAGCAAGGTTACCTAAACAACCAGACAACTACGACTTTGATGAACTTTAATGACTTTCACTTTAATTGGATCGTCCTCGGCAAAAAAGCAATGCATCTCGGAAACGAAGCGATTGCGGATTTATGTTCATAGGAACTTATGGAGCAAGTGTGGTTTACGTCCCCCTGACACAAAAGGGGAACAAACTACACTAGGTCAAAGTTGGGGAACGTAAACTCGGGTCCGGACAAAAGCCCCCTAGGACAAAAGCCCCCTAGGACAAAAGCTCCCTGGACAAATTGCTGGGTAGGGCAAGTCAGGTGTCACATCTAATCTGAAGCATCAGTTTCACTTCAGCCACCGTGGTGTTAAGGTTATGGGCTGTTAGTTTGAATCTACACGTCTGTCAGTTAACCATTGGTTATATTCTCTGAGTGACTCGGGAAATCAGTCTCTCTTCAACCACTATGGAGATCATCAAGAACAATAAAGGAGGTTCCAAACTGTGTGCCGAAGGCTACTTATACACCAAGAAGAGTTCCAACAGTACACGAATACGCTGGGAATGTTCTCAGAGGAATGAATGAACCTTAACACTTAATGAACTTTTTAATATTGTGCTTTATTTGTTTGATTTTCCCTAGATATGGTATGATGTTCCTTTTATAATGTTCACTTTTATGGTAATAATAAAGAATAAAAATAATGATTAAAAAAATTCTTATTATTATTTTTCCTAGGGGCTTTTGTTTGAATGCCCGGTTAGGTCACTTGAATGCCCTTGACGATTGGTTAGGTTAAGTCTTGATATTTTCGTTAAAAACACATTAATTATTTAAAGTGCTCTAACATGTTTGTTTTTCATTTCTCCAAAAAGAGAAAGTTATTTTTTAATTAAATCAGTGACCAAAACTATAGGGTGTCCATAAATGATTACCCTGATTAAAGCATGCTATAACTTTTAAATAAACACTCGTATTCAAACACAGTTTTAATCATAAGTAGATAAACATACAAAGTTTTGATACATAGTTAATGAACTTTATAAGCTTCCACATGTGCACCCCTAGTGGCACGTAAAATGTCTAAACCAGTGGTGCACAAACTTTTTTGATGTGAGGGCCAAGCGAAGAAAATAACTAAATGTATTAGCCTACTTACTTTCCATTTAAGTCATAAATTGGGTCACTTTTATATTCTAACTTTTTCATTGAATTGAAAAGACCCGTGGGCCACTGAAAAGACCCGTTGGGGACACATTTGGCCCGCGGGCCAGGGTTTGTGCATCACTGGTCTAAACGGTATTCACACTCACGCCACACATTTTCCAACATTTGTAGGTTAACTGTTGCAATTGCATTCGTAATGTGTTCTCGCAATGTCCTGATATCTGGAACAACTGTTGCATAAACCAAACCTTTAACATGACCCCAGAGAAAGAAATCCAGCGGGGTAATGTCTGGTGATCTTGGGGGCCATGGGATTGGCCCGTTAGGGTGTGTCAATTTGGGAGGTGAAAATTAATTTTTGCCAATTCCTTCACTGAGGGGTTTTAAAAATGTGTTTTTGGATGTGAAGAATTCAAATCTGCTATTATTTTTGTGATTGCTCAACACTTAGCTTGGTAAATCTACGTTTGATTAAAAAGCACATAAATTGCTCTCGGAAAACAACATTTATTAATTTTAGCTTCTCAAAATGTCAGGTAATGCTATCAAAATTTTAGTTTCTCTGCATAAAACATATCCTAGTAATCATAAAACATATCCTTGTAATCATAAAACAACATTAGAAAGTAATGACATCAGTAAAAAAAAATATTTAAACAACAAGTTTCATCAAGTCTTGCTTTGATTCGTTCTTGGACATCAGCCGCCGACTTGCCTCTTGGCCTCTGATATAGCCCTCACGTTTCTCATGTGTATACACCCTGCCTGCTGCCTCTGTGACTTGTTTCACACACCTCTCTATTGACTGAGCATGACAGGCCACTGTGGAACTTGCATAGGCTTGTCAAAGAACTTCTTTACTTCCGCTGTAGTCAGTTTACATGTCAAAGGAGGTTCAAATACCCCGTCACTGCAATGTTCCCTCTAAGGTGTGCGCGTGTGCGCGCGCACACGCGTTGTGAAACCCGCGCACACAGCAAAATTAAATGCGCACAGGCTCAGGCGTATCATAAGTCACGACAGTAAATGAAGTAATTTAAAAAATTTCAGTTTAATGAATTCTATAATGAACAAATTAAGAAACCGCTTGAAAGAAAATCATTTGGACATGCTCATGCGAATTAAAAGTTACCTGAATGATGACGGATGTATTAATCTTCATAGAGTATTTGGAATGGGCAAATGCTAAAGATCGTAGGGAGAAATCATAATCATACTTAAATGAAAGGCACTTTCATTTAATGTTATTTAATGTTTTGATTATATTTTATTGAATTTTATTATTTTTTTTTATTCCTATTTTGTGAATGGATAAAATCATGTATTAATCTCGATAATCTATTTTAAATTGCGAAATGCTAAAAATTGTTTTGATAAATGATAACTAAAATAGTAATTTTCAATTAATGTTATTTTTATTTTATGTCTTTATTTTGTTGAGTTTTATTTTACTATTTTTTTATTTTATTCATATTTTTAGAATGGATAAAATGTTTTTTTTTTTAAGAATATATAATATTGTAAACAGATTTTTAATATCCATTTAATAGTACCGTAATGATCAAGCTATCACCTTATGCAAATAATATTTATTAAGTATTTAACGTTTATATATTTTAATTTTGAAGCTAATAGCGCTCAGAAAAGTTTGCACAATTTTTCACCATGAATCTAAATGTATGCACAACGAAAATTTCTTGCGCACACGGACTAAAAAAAATTAGAGGGAACATTGCCCGTCAGACCAGTCTGTCAGCTCCAACACGGAAGAAGCACTGGGGTTGATGGAAGGTGTCTTCCTGGGACGTACAGAAAGATCTCCAAGTGTGTCATCATCTCCACCCCTCATGTCAACAATCTTTTGGACACCAGCTCTCCTCTCCTCACTGTCATCTGAGCACAAGAGTGTCTGGATTATCATTTCGCTGAATGCATACCATGCTGAGCGCTTGATGGTTGGCAAAACAGCATCCACTACAGCCTTCTTTTGCAGCCTAACTAGCCGCAGCTGAAACAAGATGTGGCGTGGGCCTTCCACCCAAGAGTGTTTTACTTTGATGTTGAACCAACAGGGGTAGTACACACCAACAATGTATTCCACTATCAGTCTTAAGTTGTTGAGGGTTTTGCCTTTAAGGCCATGTTTTGAAACCCATATGCGACAAAGCCTGTTTGCTGTTGTCAACCACCTTGAATGGCTCACTGGACCAATTTCAAGAAGGGCCAGATCTGTGGGAAGTTCTCCTGTCCTTATGACCTGTGTGATCCTATACCCGTACGCTTGATCAGTAGAGAGATCCTTTACGACATTGTCACTCAGTGAAGTAAGAGGCTCTCCAATTGAGAGTTTGGTGAATGAAGGATCAATTTCAAGTTCGGTTGCAGTGTCTAGCATCTTGCCAATGTTACCTGTCCACTTGTTGTTAGACAAGGTCTTCCCATCCAGTGCTGTGACAAGTGTCGCAGGGTAACTCGTTAGTGTGGAGGGCACAACCAACCAGATCAGCTTACGGCAAAGCTTGACCTCTACCCAATGCGTGGAACCACCCTCCCAGCCAGTGTTAACATTTGTAGAATTACCTCCAATGGCCTGCAGGCTTTTATCAATGCCCTTCTTCTTCATGAAATCTACAAGATTATCAGCAATAACTTCAGCAGGTTTTTTTCTCGTTGAGCCTTTCTCAGGAGTGAAGTGGTAGAGATATCTTCCACCTGGCTCACTGCACACAGAATAATGCTCTTCTTTGATGATGCTGGGGAACTGACGATCTGAATTGTCTGCTTTCAGCATAACTTTAGTTGTATCTTGACGGCCGTCAAAGAAGATGCAGTCAATTTCACCCTTCTTACAAAGATCATCAAATTCCTGATCCAGGGATCTCATAACTTTTTCTAGGGCCCTCTTGACTTTATTGTGATCAACTACAAGTCTCTTGTCTTCTTCAGTGATCAAGCCAGCATCCATAAAGGCAGCAGTGGTGATGGCAGCTGTGGCACGCAGGCCAACACCATATCTGATGCTATGCATAGCAACATTAGGTATTTCTAATGTGTTGTACTCTGGCTTTTTATTGGAAGTTGAAGACGTGCTTGGTATTTCTAATGTCACTTCATAACTTCCATCCTTTCCATCTTGAGCATCAGCTATTTGTTCTTCATTTTCATCATCAGAGAAAATTATTTCATTTGATGGCATTGAAACATCCTGCTTACTTGTCTACTTATATTCAGCAAGCCTTCTTCTTTCGTCTTCTTGCCGCTTCTGCTTTTTGACTTGTCTGTTGTGCTCAGGTTGATCTGGCAAGCCAATCTGATGTGGTCCAATAGAATCAGACTTGTCTCTCTGACCTTTAATGAAAGCAAGTTCCTTCACAGGGATCTTCATCTCCCTAGGGCATGTACAGTTAATGTGAGTTTCGTTTTTGCAACTAGCATCTGCAAGGCAGCCAAATTCAGAGCAGAGAACAATTTTACACTTGCAACTGAGGATGTCAAAAAGCTTGTCAAGTTTTGCAATGAAAGCCTCTTTGACATGTAGCTTTCCTCTCCCAAGAGATATGTTTTTGGCCTGCTCCCAGCTCTCTTGGATCTTGTTTAAGATTGTGACTCGTGAATTTACAACGGGGGCTACAAAAGAACTGTTTGCTCGTTCCCACTTTTCAAGCACTTTAGGGTAAATGTCCTTTGCAAGACTGGCTGCTGGGTAGTTTCTCACATCCTCACTACTTTGTTCTCTTAGCAGTAGCCCATATTTCAGAACGTCTCGCAGAGTTGGGAGTTCAGAGGGCAACAACTCTCTACCAGTTCCAATTAGGTTGCTCATATGTGTGAATGTCTCCAGTCTTGTCCTCCTTTTAGAAGCCATTGTAGGTCAATTCCCACTGGTTAGGATGGTAGCACTGACGGACAAGTAATCTTCAGCACACTGATGAAATATGTTTCAACCTGTGAAATAAGCAAAAACAGCAGTGCATTATATATACAGCATATATAATTATTAATATAATAATTATTATATAATTCCACAAAAAAGTAAAAAAAGTCACTATTTTTATGTAGCTTCTTACCAAGCAAAACTAAATTATATTAAATTAACAAAAATATCTTTAGAATTCCTAAGTCATGCTGCAACTTTTTAGCACCCCTCATATTTGGAATTTGAAAGTTGAAAAATTCGACACACCCTATTGGCCCGTCCCTGCCAATCCATCGATTTGAAAATGTTGCGTCGAGAGTTTCACGAACAACATGCGCCCAATGAGGGGGTGCCCCATCTTGTTGGAAGATGACAGTTGGCTGCCTGTCCTGCAGCTGGGGGATGGCGTAATTGGTGAGCATATCCAGGTACACAGTTGCGGAAACAGTGTTCTCAGCGAAGAAGAAAGGACCAATTATCTGGTCATGCATTAGTCCACACCAGACATTGATCTTCGGATTGCCCCGAATATGCTCCCTTACGGCACATGGGTTTTCCGATCCCCAAATATGCACATTGTGTCTGTTGACTCTACCACTAAGATGAAACGTAGTCTCGTCTGAAAGCAGACACGTAACAAGAAGTCATTATCCTCGTCAATGCTGTTCAAAATGTCAATAACGAATTGTTCACGTTTTGGACGGTCATCAGGCTTCAGTTCTTGAGCAATTTGTACCTTGTAGGCGTGTAACTTCAAACGTTTGTGTAACACCTTGTGCACCGTAGACTTCGGTATCTTTAGTTGGCATGAAGCTTGTCTCACCGATTTCCTTGGTGACCGTCTGAAAGCAGTTTGAATGTTTTCCACCGTCCCATCGGAAACTGATGGTCTACCACTGCTCTTTCCCTTTTCCACGTTTCCAGTTTCCAAGAATTTTTTTATCCACGACTTAATTAACTTCACATCAGGTGGATTCTTTCCATACTTTGTTCTAAACCTTCGCTGAACACTGACAGGAGATTTTGCTTCTGCAAGCCACACAACACATTGTGCCTTCTCTGTCACAGAAGCCATCTTAACTGAACAGCTACTACAGCGCTCCTAGCGGCGAATGCGGTAGACGAAACACACCAGCACAGAAACTCTATGCGTGTACGAGATCACCTGTAAAAAGAAAACGGATTTAAGTTTCGTCATTAAAACATGAGAGCATACTGTTTTCAGGGTGAACATTTATGGACACCCTGTACATTAGTCTACCGATTTTCATTAAAATTCGCTGCTAGCCCCCAAACGGAAAAGATCCTAAAGCAATGTCGTAGGGGGCTTTTGTCCTAGAGGGCTTTTGTCCTACACTCACGTAAACTACACTAGGATCGGATCACCTGAAGATTATGGCCCTCAGCCTTCTTCAGTTAGCCTTATAAGGCTAACTAACGAGAATATCACGACCTAACCCCTAACCTAACCAGTCGTTAGGTCAACTGTACGCCCTTGACGATTGGTTAGGTTAGGTCGTGATATTTTCGTTAGTTAGCCTTATAAAGCTACCTAAAGAAGGCTGGGGCCCTGATCTTCAGGTGATCCCTAGGATCTTTAGCAGACATTTTTTAAATGAATCCATCAAATAAAACGTTAAAACTAACGAAAATATTATGACTTAACCTAACCAATCGTCAATATATATATATATATATATATATATATATATACTGTACAGGGTGGGCGGAAAGTAGCTCCCTATTTTGGATTGGTAAAAAAATACGTATATTATCCATTTATTTCAGAAGAAATAATATGAAAAGGTAGGCATACATGGTAGGTTTTCTCTAAAATTCAATGTGGGCTCCAACTCTTTCCACCAGCTTCTGGAGCCGCCCAGGAATGGCGTCCACTGACTTTAGCAGGAACTCCGGCGGGATGGAGGACATGACTTCCCGAATTCGGTCCTCCATTTCTTCCAATGTCCTCGGTTTGGTGCGGTAGACTTCTTCCTTTACCCACCCCCAAAGAAAGAAGTCGCACGGTGTCAAGTCGGGGCTCCTGGCTGGCCATTGTTGTCCGTGAGTGGCTGGATGCCCACTTCCCTGGGCGTTGGATGGGTCGTCGTGGTCCACATCAATGGCCAGCCAGAAGCCCCGACTTGACACCGTACGACTTCTTTCTTTGGGGGTGGGTAAAGGAAGAAGTCTACCGCACCAAACCGAGGACATTGGAAGAACTGGAGGACCGAATTCGGGAAGTCATGTCCTCCATCCCGCCGGAGTTCCTGCTAAAGTCAGTGGACGCCATTCCTGGGCGGCTCCAGAAGCTGGTGGAAAGAGTTGGAGCCCACATTGAATTTTAGAGAAAACCTACCATGTTTGCCTACCTTTTCATATTATTTCTTCTGAAATAAATGGATAATATACGTGTTTTTTTACCAATCCAAAATAGGGAGCTACTTTCCGCCCACCCTGTATATATATATATAATATATGAATAGAAACGACATAAGTATTAAGGAACGTTTCTGCACACGAGGAGGAGAGATAACGAAATAATGAAAAATGAGGCGAACCGCCTGGGAATCGAACCCAGGGCCTTCCAATTGCCGGTCGGACGCTCTACCATTATGCTACGGACCTCACTCAATCACAAATCGAAATTCTCCCAAATAGGGCAGAAACCAATGCCCTCAGAGAGCACCCTCGCAAATCGTGAATATGCGCAAATAACTACAATGACCGCGCAGTATATAATGAATAGAAACGACATAAGTATTAAGGAACGTTTCTGCACACGAGGAGGAGAGATAACGAAATAATGAAAAATGAGGCGAACCGCCTGGGAATCGAACCCAGGGCCTTCCAATTGCCGTCGGACGCTCTACCATTATGCTACGGACCTCACTCAATCACAAATCGAAATTCTCCCAAATAGGGCAGAAACCAATGCCCTCAGAGAGCACCCTCGCAAATCGTGAATATGCGCAAATAACTGCAATGACCGCGCAGTATATAAATGAATAGAAACGACATAAGTATTAAGGAACGTTTCTGCACACGAGGAGGAGAGATAACGAAATAATGAAAAATGAGGCGAACCGCCTGGGAATCGAACCAGGGCCTTCCAATTGCCGGTCGGACGCTCTACCATTATGCTACGGACCTCACTCAATCACAAATCGAAATTCTCCCAAATAGGGCAGAAACCAATGCCCTCAGAGAGCACCCTCGCAAATCGTGAATATGCGCAAATAACTGCAATGACCGCGCAGTATATAAATGAATAGAAACGACATAAGTATTAAGGAACGTTTCTGCACACGAGGAGGAGAGATAACGAAATAATGAAAAATGAGGCGAACCGCCTGGGAATCGAACCCAGGGCCTTCCAATTGCCGGTCGGACGCTCTACCATTATGCTACGGACCTCACTCAATCACAAATCGAAATTCTCCCAAATAGGGCAGAAACCAATGCCCTCAGAGAGCACCCTCGCAAATCGTGAATATGCGCAAATAACTGCAATGACCGCGCAGTATATAAATGAATAGAAACGACATAAGTATTAAGGAACGTTTCTGCACACGAGGAGGAGAGATAACGAAATAATGAAAAATGAGGCGAACCGCCTGGGAATCGAACCCAGGGCCTTCCAATTGCCGGTCGGACGCTCTACCATTATGCTACGGACCTCACTCAATCACAAATCGAAATTCTCCCAAATAGGGCAGAAACCAATGCCCTCAGAGAGCACCCTCGCAAATCGTGAATATGCGCAAATAACTGCAATGACCGCGCAGTATATAAATGAATAGAAACGACATAAGTATTAAGGAACGTTTCTGCACACGTTCCTTAATACTTATGTCGTTTCTATTCATTTATATACTGCGCGGTCATTGCAGTTATTTGCGCATATTCACGATTTGCGAGGGTGCTCTCTGAGGGCATTGGTTTCTGCCCTATTTGGGAGAATTTCGATTTGTGATTGAGTGAGGTCCGTAGCATAATGGTAGAGCGTCCGACCGGCAATTGGAAGGCCCTGGGTTCGATTCCCAGGCGGTTCGCCTCATTTTTCATTATTTCGTTATCTCTCCTCCTCGTGTGCAGAAACGTTCCTTAATACTTATGTCGTTTCTATTCATTTATATACTGCGCGGTCATTGCAGTTATTTGCGCATATTCACGATTTGCGAGGGTGCTCTCTGAGGGCATTGGTTTCTGCCCTATTTGGGAGAATTTCGATTTGTGATTGAGTGAGGTCCGTAGCATAATGGTAGAGCGTCCGACCGGCAATTGGAAGGCCCTGGGTTCGATTCCCAGGCGGTTCGCCTCATTTTTCATTATTTCGTTATCTCTCCTCCTCGTGTGCAGAAACGTTCCTTAATACTTATGTCGTTTCTATTCATTTATATACTGCGCGGTCATTGCAGTTATTTGCGCATATTCACGATTTGCGAGGGTGCTCTCTGAGGGCATTGGTTTCTGCCCTATTTGGGAGAATTTCGATTTGTGATTGAGTGAGGTCCGTAGCATAATGGTAGAGCGTCCGACCGGCAATTGGAAGGCCCTGGGTTCGATTCCCAGGCGGTTCGCCTCATTTTTCATTATTTCGTTATCTCTCCTCCTCGTGTGCAGAAACGTTCCTTAATACTTATGTCGTTTCTATTCATTTATATACTGCGCGGTCATTGCAGTTATTTGCGCATATTCACGATTTGCGAGGGTGCTCTCTGAGGGCATTGGTTTCTGCCCTATTTGGGAGAATTTCGATTTGTGATTGAGTGAGGTCCGTAGCATAATGGTAGAGCGTCCGACCGGCAATTGGAAGGCCCTGGGTTCGATTCCCAGGCGGTTCGCCTCATTTTTCATTATTTCGTTATCTCTCCTCCTCGTGTGCAGAAACGTTCCTTAATACTTATGTCGTTTCTATTCATTTATATACTGCGCGGTCATTGCAGTTATTTGCGCATATTCACGATTTGCGAGGGTGCTCTCTGAGGGCATTGGTTTCTGCCCTATTTGGGAGAATTTCGATTTGTGATTGAGTGAGGTCCGTAGCATAATGGTAGAGCGTCCGACCGGCAATTGGAAGGCCCTGGGTTCGATTCCCAGGCGGTTCGCCTCATTTTTCATTATTTCGTTATCTCTCCTCCTCGTGTGCAGAAACGTTCCTTAATACTTATGTCGTTTCTATTCATTTATATACTGCGCGGTCATTGCAGTTATTTGCGCATATTCACGATTTGCGAGGGTGCTCTCTGAGGGCATTGGTTTCTGCCCTATTTGGGAGAATTTCGATTTGTGATTGAGTGAGGTCCGTAGCTAATGGTAGAGCGTCCGACCGGCAATTGGAAGGCCCTGGGTTCGATTCCCAGGCGGTTCGCCTCATTTTTCATTATTCGTTATCTCTCCTCCTCGTGTGCAGAAACGTTCCTTAATACTTATGTCGTTTCTATTCATTTATATACTGCGCGGTCATTGCAGTTATTTGCGCATATTCACGATTTGCGAGGGTGCTCTCTGAGGGCATTGGTTTCTGCCCTATTTGGGAGAATTTCGATTTGTGATTGAGTGAGGTCCGTAGCATAATGGTAGAGCGTCCGACCGGCAATTGGAAGGCCCTGGGTTCGATTCCCAGGCGGTTCGCCTCATTTTTCATTATTTCGTTATCTCTCCTCGTGTGCAGAAACGTTCCTTAATACTTATGTCGTTTCTATTCATTTATATACTGCGCGGTCATTGCAGTTATTTGCATATATATATATATGGGATTTAACTCAGAATGGTCCCCTGAGGTTCTTTCATGATACACACAGACCATGTATGGAACAAAGAACTCTTCGGGAAAATTAAATCCACTATAGTCCGAGTAAGTAATGGTAAATGACAAACACTATAGTTTTTTCCTTTTCATGATGTTAGCCCGACGTGGGCAACGGATCACTCGCAAAGAGGCCAGTAGTATAGCCGCAAAAGAGGAGAGTGCAAGAATGATCCAAGTGATTACGTAATGTTGCAAAGGGGGGTGGGGGTTGTTGCAAAGGGGGTGGGGGTGTTGCAAAAAAGAAAAAACAGGAAAAAAAGGAAAAAAAAAGAAAAAAAAGAGTACTGGCCTTTGTTGCCAACCGGGGTTGCAAGGGGCATGCAACTTGGAGGCGGCGTTATCCCCCAAGAGAAAGAAGGAGGAGAGAAAGGAGGAGAGGTGTTCACCTGGCAGGAGCCAAGTGCATATTAAGACTTCAGCCGAGTAGGCGTTGTTTTATAGGCTCCTAATCAGCCAGTTGGCTTAGAAGGCGTAAATGGCTTGTGTTGCCAGATAGCGCCATGTATTCGCTATATATTTAATTCTAATCGAAGACTGAGTTGCCAGATACCATTGTATACATTATTATAGACTCCTAATCAGCCAGTTGGCTTAGAAGGCGTAAATGGCTTGAGTTGCCAGATACCACGTTTTAGCAATACCATTGTATACATTATTATAGACTCCTAATCAGCCAGTTGGCTTAGAAGGCGTAAATGGCTTGAGTTGCCAGATACCACTTTTTAGCAATACCATTGTATACATTATTATAGACTCCTAATCAGCCAGTTGGCTTAGAAGGCGTAAATGGCTTGAGTTGCCAGATACCACTTTTTAGCGATACCATTGTATACATTATTATATTTCTTAAAAGTTGGTTTAGAATACCGGTAGTAGGTTTCGAAGGCGTAACATGATATAATTAAGTAAAACAACATTGCATCATTATGTTTATTATAAATATATAGAAAATAAATATACATTTCGATAATAATTAAGGAATATGCATATAATCATAAAAGTACAGGAAATATATACACACAATTATGGAGATATATATAAAATAAAATATACATTTCAAATAGAAATAAATATACATTTCAATAATAATAGAAAATATGTATATAATCATAACAGTACAGGAGAAATATCACGCAAAATATATAAATACATTTCAATAATAATAGAAATATGCATATAATCATAACAGTACAGGAGAAATGTCAAGCAAAATATATAAATACATTTCACTTTTTTTTCAAAATACTAAACTCGGTCTTAATCGAGTTTACAATTACATCATTATTGCTCTGCATTACGCAGTATATGCGGCTTAATAATATTTCACCGCTTAAAGTATAGGGAAACCTGTATTCGATATGAAGGGCTTTCATATCGTTCAGTACTATTTTTGTTCCCACTTTACAACCGGTTGGTAAGTCATCTTTAAATACGTCTAGAATACAATCAAAAGCTCGCACAAAGAATTCATCGTTAGCTACATTATTAAACACAAGTTATAAACACGCTTTTCCAATCGAGGGTTTATTTCTACCGACTCGAGCTTTTCAATCGTGAACTCACTCAACATAACGGCAATTGAAATAATCTTCTAAATCGTTACGACAACTGCGCGTTATATAAAGAATAGTTCTTCAGGGTGAACGGTGTAGGTGAGCTCAGCCTTGTACCGATCAATTGCTTTGTACCAAAGTTCATGGTATTTCAAAGAGTCTAAACTTTTTAAATAAACGTCCAGCTCTAGACCATTCTCACCAGCCCTACACTCGGTAAACCCATCGAGCAGAGCGGTGTATGCGTATTCAAGTACTCTATCAAAATAAAGCATATCCGTAACACGCGCGTCTAATATAGGTTTCAGCTTACGGAATCCGACGATTTCAAACATTCTGTCGAGGGTGAAACGGTTTCGCGTAGGAACAAGAGCGTTATTATCAGAAGCATTCTTCCACATCAGCCGTATATCAATGCACGGCCGATCGTTATTTATACACAACGTACATACAACGACGTATGAGGGTGCGTCACTAATCTGCTCTCTTCTTGTACCTACGTTAGCAGGTATTTTATAACGATCTTCACTCCACTTCTCAACTATCACGAAGATTCTATTCATCTCCTCGACACTTAAATAAACCCGTTTGCTTGTTTGTCTACATTCCGTTTCCAGTACATAGCTAACGGTACCGGAATTACGCCTGAACACGCGCAACGATTTCGTCACGGACACATCGTACGAGGCGTTGAGAATGCTGCTCAAAGGAAGTTCCATCGTATTCGAGGAGCGCACGTCCACTCGGTTCAAGCTCTGAGATAACTATGAGCCGTGTGAGGCACGCAGGTAGGCAGGAACGGTTCGACGGGCGGCTGACTCGATGATACGTGAATGGGCTTGTTCGTATGATCCGCGAGTCGTACCGAATTGTTGTACATATTTGTTTTTCCGGTAAAAGAATTAATTTCATCACTACCAGCCTACGCACCAGACATTTTACCTCAGGATAAGAACTAGGAACATTTTATGTTTTACTAAACATCTTCACACTCCGGCGCACTATTTGAGAGGAACATATGTTCATATTTTTCCTTTCTGCCCATCAAACGATACTCGTCTCTAAAGTCTGTTAAAAACTCACGCAGGACACTAGCCACAACCTCACTACGAACCTCATCATGATATACGTTAATATAGTGATAAAAATACTTAAGATTGTCCATGATCACGAGATTCACATTTTCAGTCGTAGGGTAGAGTAATCGACATGGTGTAGCATGACGTAATACCGCTTGTCACACCACCCATCCGCAAGACTCATTATCCATACCTGCTGCTTCTCTTCTGCACGCGTTGTTTCTTTTACTTCACGGTGTATGTGAGACTTTATAAAGTTTAGCTCTGCAGTATACTTCAGCACATCGTCTGTGCATCGAAAGCCTTCAACGGTCTCACCAGAACATCCGTAGAGTATTTGTACATCTTGGAACTTCGCACAATCCAATGTGTTTTTAAAAGAGGCATAGGAGGGAGGAATAGGAAGTTTTTCGGTATCCACCACATCCTGACACTTTGCTGAATACCATTTCATAAACGTTGTACAAGCAATATTAAAGGTAGCCATTTGAATACACGTCTGATCTGAATACACGTCTGATCTCTCGGGCTTACTGCAGTCGACTGACCACGCAGGGACTCCCAGATAGTAGCATGACTCACGGTCTTACAGTGGGCGGAGCTTAGAACTTTCACCTGCGCACACACACACACGCACACACACACACACACAAAGGAGAAAGTGAAACGCTAATTGAAACATGATTTATTTAATAAACGAGATATTCAAGTTATATATATTTACAAATACGATTTAATAAACGAGATATTCAAGTTATATATATATTTACAAATACGTGTAATAAATCAATAGATACTTTACAAATACGATTTAATAAATGAGATATTCAAGTTATATATATATTTACAAATACGTGTAATAAATCAATTGATACGATTATATACAAGACAAATATGTGTGAGTTAACAATAGAAGCATCATACGTTATGGTATCCAAAGGGTACGGTATCATAGGTACCAGGTAACTGTTAACGTTTCCTATAGGTGTTACGGCACACCTTCGTACCCCTAAGTTCCTTCACGCCCCCCAGCTTCTGCGCCCGAAAATTGTGGGTGCCTACAATTAGTTGGGGAGGTTGTTCGCCCTCATCATCGTCCAAACATACTAGATCCTTCAACGATTCAAAGTTAACAACCCGCCGATTCGCATGGTTGAGCGTAATACCCTTTGCCTTCACGATATATTTCATTTCCTCCCCCACCCTGACTCGTACCCCATAAGTCTTAGGTCCTGTTGAGACAAAAGAGTCGGCGTATGCGTTGTCCCCATACTCATCCTTGATCTCATCAGTGAGCTCGCCGAGGAACTCCCCAGTAGCGGGCATGTATTCACCCTCCGTCTCTGTGAATATCACGCTATCTGTATCGGCGTACAATACTCTCCGCCCAAGAGAATGCAATAGACCCCAAAGTTTTATACGGGCGTAGGCTGTTGTGAAGCTGGCCACAGGTATGTTTGTAATCCTTGAGGTATCTGTGGCAAATTCAGTGTTGTTGTACTTTATTATGTAAGTATTACCTGCATTCACGATCTCCATGACCTCTTTATAGGGAGTATTGGCATAATCCCAGACATCGCTATAACTTTGTGCCAAATGAATGCTCCCTCTGCCGGTATTCTGCGCAAATTTTCCCCATAGACTGTTTAGACACAACTTTGCACTAAAGCGCTTGCCAGGATTCTTTACAATTTGGACACGATCAAGTTGTATACCTTCGCGGTCGCGGTAACGTTGAATATAGGCAGACTTTTCATCTTCGGTATCAACTCCTCGCGGATACCCTGATGCCTCAACCTTATCCTTCAAAAAGGCGTTTATATATGGTGTGAAAAGGTTGTGTAGCTTCTGAACCTCCACACCTCATGTATCTTCAGTATTCTATAACCATGGCGTACGGCTAAGGCCAGCTCAGGACTTGTATATACGCCTCTGATCTTACGCTGGTGGGTATATGGTTACAATCGCCGTTATCCTCTTCCGCGCACTTCACGCACAGGGGAAACATGAGCTTGTCGTCGATAACGACAGGTAAGATCGGCATCCATAATTGCGGGGGGAGTACGTCTACGAAAGAGAGCCCAAAGTAACGATCATTCAAATTTTTTGAAAATTCATTGATGGAGGGTAGGCTAGGTCCCACCAGTTTCTCAGGAGCGCCCACGGGGTACGGATTGCTCTTCATCACGTATGGGTATAAAGAAGAGAAATCGTAGTAATGGAGCTTCACGCCCTCCGTAGGTGGAAACTATAGTCTGAATGGATTTGTACGTCCTCCAAAAAAGCTATCACCACATTTGAGAGGATCCAGCACCATTGAACGCTTGATCGTGTTTATTTCCCCACGGTACACCTCGTCTGTCTCCATCCGTGCATCATATTCATGCTCCCACAAGACTTTGTGAGTGAACTGTGATCCTATAAGTTGATCGCGGGTGCAGGTCCATGCAAGACAGTCGGCAGGAGATCTACCGTGGATATCTCCGGCGATTCCGCACTCAGGACGTGGGCATCCATGCCACCAGCATCCGTTAAAGGAGTACACAGTCTTCACACCAGTGACACGGTTTTCACTTAACCCATCAACCCAAAAAACACGTCCATTAATCTTAATGGGTACTTCACCCGTGTTGCGGGCGTGCTTTATGTATACACCTGTCTGTTGCTGTAGGTGTATGAGCCAGTAAATAGCCTTGTGTCCGTAACTGCGGGGTTTGTTTCGGTGAATAATGGCTAAGGTGTCTTTAGGCATGAAGTTATTCTTGAACACCGTAAAACATAATGATGCGATGGTGGTTGCGACTTGCAGTGGATCGCATTTGAAACGGGTTATGTACATTCTTCTAAAGGCCTGGAAACATACTCTAAGCACGCGCACATCATTCACGCAATAACGCTCACATTCATCGCTATATTATAAGGGTTACTTTCATTAAAACTGTCGTAGTATCGATCAAAGTCTTCACGTTCATCCATACAGTCAAATAATGTTTGGGGGGTGGTGGGCCTACGTAGTTTAAATCTCGCTGGTGAGGAAAGTGTAAGGGAAGTATCCTTTGGAAACTTCAGCTGCTACTCCCATCACCTTGGTAGCTTTGCTAATTTACAAGGTGTGAATAATAAAGTATCATTAAATTGTACATTGCCTCTTATCTGCATCTGTATTAATTTGTTGCCTCTTTTCAATGGATCACCTGTAAATATCTCAGAGGATTCGTGTTCAAGCAACTCCTTATAAAGGAACTGCGTGTCAAACTTTGCCCCGTTATGGGCGAGAATATACAGTCATTTTTTTTAACTTGTCGGCTAACTTGACAATATAGGACACAAATAGTTTCACAGGACTATCGCGGACATTCGTTTTAAAAACGTTTGTCCGTTTACCGCATTTGGGGCACTCGTCACATTCGATACCCATACACTCATCACAGATGGTCTGGCTCACAATTAAATGTGGAATTACCTCTTTGGTTTCAGCGTTCGTATATGTTTCTATATCGTAGTATACAGTTATACAAGGGTTATTTTTAGGCTTAGCATCTTTCATATAACACACATGCTTTACTCCATCCGCCTTATATTCCTCCTGGCATGTAGGACAGTGAATTACGTCACACTTGTGCTTAAATTTCCCCCAATTATCCATTGTGTGAAACATACCACATTCACAGATTCTCATTTTCCTGCACGTGCCAATTGATTTATGGAAATCAAAACAGCTATTATTGAAAAATGTGCGTCTACACACATCACAGTCTCTCTTCTCAGCTTCAACTACACGGCTTTCACATTTGGTGCTTTTACACTGCTCACATACCATGTGACATTCTTTACAATGTCTCACTATATCATCCGCAAACTCGAGGCACCCCTTACACAAATCATGATGTCTCCCATGTTTTCGACTTTTGTCATAACTCGCGTATTTCGACTTTTGTCATAACTCGCGTAAAGCCACCTTATATTACGGATTGGGAGATACCTGACAATCCTAAAATAAGTAGGGGTCTTGTACGATCTCTCACACAGCTTTTAAAAACATACACAGTCCTACGACGATCATCCAACCTAAATACAACTATGCGGACATTCATTTCCTGTTCTACCCTTCTCAGCTCTTCAGGACCCAAATTACAGTCAAATTCAAGTTCACAGTCTACAGCTAGTTTACGGGCACGCTCCACGACCGTAGGCAGCAAATTTTTGAGTCCGTGTATTTTGTACAGTAAACATACGTGCTAAGAGTACTGCTATAAAGCCGCAACCACGATCGACGTTTATATGCTTTCGGTAAATAGTCGGAGAATTGAAGTTAAGAGTATACGGTATGGCACTATGACCCGCAACACGGAATACACGGTCAATATTTACCGTGAAGTTGTCCATATTGAAGGCTATACTACTTTGGGCGGCTTGCATTATACGTCCTAATATATATTCTACATCTTCAGCCGCCAAACGTCTAAATGGCACTATCACCCAATAATCGTCTACATCACCGTCATCTGACCCGAATCCAAAGGACAGACTCGTCCTGACTTCACGCTCGTCGCGATTCTGAAGAGCAAACTCTATAATACGCTGTACAACCCGGCGTAGCCCGCGCTCAATTCCATTGCTATACATGGCTCTAGGGTCGACCCTGACTCTATACCGATTTCTAGTCAAGGCTGGGGTGGGGGCTGCGGATCGCACCAATTCGAGCGTTATAGCATCCTCAACAGAACGGGGGCGGGGATGAATTAGGGATATATTAGCGGAAGGTGCTGATGGGGGGCCTGTTGCGTAGGAGGTTGAGGTTGGGGATCTATTATTGTAGACTTAACAGAACGGGGGGCGGCGGATGAATAAGGGGATATATTAGCGGGAGGTGCTGCTGGGGGGCTTGTTGCGTAAGAGGTTGAGGGTTGGGGATCTATTACCGCTGCAACAGGCGCGTATTTCGGGCGCTTTATACCTGACGTGGGGTTCTCATACCTCCGCTTTGGACGTGCTACCGGTATCGCTGGTGAGGGTTCGTTGGCAGGGGAGGAGATCACAACTACACTGTCGTCGAGGTCATCCGTAATGTCAATGATGGGGTGCTCTACCTCATCGTCATTCACGGTTCTGTGGGAGAAGAAAGCAAAATATAAGGAACAGCACTCAAAATTTGTAATATTTTGTAAATGACCCACTTAGGAGTGTGACGTGTTAGAAATGGACTCTGTAGAAAAATTCAGATTCACGAGCCATCCACATGTATTATATCTGGACCTACAGGATGTGGTAAAACTGTGTTTATGCTTAAAATCATTAAAGAAAAGGGAGAGATGTTCTCGAAATTTGTGCATAAAGTTATATGGTGCTATTCGACGTATCAATCAGTGTTCAACGAGTACCAAGATGATATTTTGTTCCACAAAGGCGTATATGACGTTAATTCGTTAAAGGGAAATGAACATACAATCATTGTAATTGACGATCTCATGTTGGAGATGGATAAAACGTTTGCCGAGACATTTACAGTATTCTCCCACCATCTTAACATAAGCGTGTTCTTCATCAATCAGAATCTATTTTTCAAAAATAGATACATGCGCGATGTGTCGTTAAATACGCAATATCTAGTCTTATTCGCGCAACGTAGAGATGTATCACAAATTGGGGTATTAGCCAATCAAATGTTCCCGAATCAGCGTAAGGAGTTTTTGGAAGTTTATAAAGAAGCTACAAGCACGCGTTACGGATATTTGCTTTGCGACCTTCATCCGCGAAACACGTTTAGAGTGCTTCTGCGAACGAATATATTTCCAAACGAGCCTGAAACGGTGTATATTCCAGAATGACAAAGAGACTAAAGAAATACCGTGAATTAATAAAAATCTATCATCGACTGCCCCGGGCAATGCAGCAGATGTTTATTAAAAATATCGACGCCGACTTTTTAAAATGCATCTGTGAAATCTGTCTTAACGTTATAAATTGCAATGTATCAATGAAAACCCATCAGAAGGCTCGCCTACGCCGCTACAAGAACATAATACGTGCACTCGCTCGTAAAAGTCAAACTGTAGCGAAGAAAAAACGAATTATTGTACAAACAGGAGGGTCATTTCTCCCCATCTTATTTTCAGTTTTGGGTCCTTTACTGACTAGATTAATATAATGAAGAAAGTGGTAGTGATTCCCCACGAGGTGTACGCTTCACTGCAAAGGAATCCAGACACGGATCTAGATCCCCGTAAAAGCAGACTTAAAAGAATGGAAAGCGAATTGCTAGCTCTATTAAACAGTGAAAAAACACCTGATGAGAAAAGAATCTTATACCAAGAAGCTCTGCAGAAATTTCTTCACGAGTACGAAAATTATAAGAGCCCTACAGAGATTCCTGTGGTTATTAGGCACAGCACGGGGGACGATGGACATGGCGACATAGGATCTGAGCCCGACGATACAGCTGACCAACCAAAAAGATCCATTGTATGGATCCAGCCATACAATGGACCGATACAGGCGAGCTCATTGTGGAAGGATCAAAGGTACAGGGATCGAATATCGTAGACATTGTCCATGATCTGGTGAGAAAGTGGGATAGGCCATCACCATCAGGATGGAAGCATATTAAAGCAAGACTACAACAAATAAATGTCCCTAAAACGTTGATAGGAAATCTGAACAGGTTAAAAGACTTGGAACATGCAACGCATGTGACACAATTGAAGACGCCGTCACCCCCTAACACCTTTGAAGAGGAGAAAGAAGAGGTTAAACCAACCCTACCCACGTTCCTCTAAAATATGCAAATGGCTAACGTATTAACTAAACGCTATTATGACGTTTCTAACCCATCCTCTTACGGCGGCGTAGATAGACTGTACAGAAGTGTTTACGGAGTAGGAAAAAAAGATGTTGAAAGATTTTTGAGGGAGCAGGACGCTTATACGCTTCATAAGCCTTTGAGAAAAAGGTTTAAAACAGCCAAGACAACGGCTTCCTCGATTGATTCTATTTGGCAAGCAGATTTAACAGACATGCAAAGATATTCTGTGTATAACGATGGTTACCGCTACATTCTATTCATAATAGACGTATTCTCTAGATATCTGTGGCTAGTTCCTCTGAAAAATAAATCACCTGAAACAGTTGCTAAAGCCACCAAAACGCTAATGTTAAAAGAAAACAGGGTTCCTGGCTATTTTTGTACGGATAAGGGGAAGGAATTTATAGGCCGTGCTTTTCAGAACATGTTGACAGAGTTTAATATCAGCTATTACACAACCAATTCTATACATAATGCTTCTTTAGCTGAAAGAGTTCAGCGCACCATAAAGGAACGCATGCACCGTTATTTTACACATAAAAACACATACAGATTTCTAGACATTCTGGAATCATTGGCATCGTTCTACAACCACTCACACCATCGCACGATTGGGACAACACCTAACGAAGTTTTAGAAAGAGGTACGACCCCGAGGAGAGATGGATCACCACCACCACCACACTCTGCGCGCTTCAAAATCAATGATTATGTAAGGCTGTCGCGTTCGGGGAAGAAATTCGCAAAGGGTTTTGAGCAAGGATGGACACGCAAGATTTTTAAAGTTAGGGCTATGAAACCTAAAGGTGAGATAATGATGTATTACATTGAAGATTTGAATGGGGAAGAAATCTCAGGAGGCTTTTACCGCGAGGAATTGCAGAAAGTTGCGTTTAATTTAGAAAAAAATGTGTTTAAAATTGAGAAAATTTTATGAAGCAAAGGTTCAGGAAAGAGAAAAATGTACCTGGTGAAATGGCTAGGGTACCCAGAAAGCTTCAACACCTATATAAAAGCTGATGCAATAATGAAGCTTAAATAGTATGCAACATGGCTCCTAACCATTTCTACGTCACACTCCCGTCCTCCTCGTCCCTGTCTGTACACCCTAACAACACACTAGCCAACTTTGTAACAGAGCTCCACAAGCACATTGAATTGGGTCGTGATTCGTATGAGGTTGGGATATGCGAAATTCAGCTGGACACCATCTTTTTAAATATTGAACATAAAGAGCCCGTTTTTACGATTCTTAGAGACATTGACGAGTGTGAAAAAGCTGGGGTAGCTATGGATGAAACTATGCGTATCGCTCGGACTAAGGTTGTACGATATTACAGTACAGAAGTAAGAGTAGGACCGGGTCAATATGGTTCGGCCGAGGATGTTGTGAGAGGCTTAAACGTAAGTTTAAGAAACTCAAACCTTACGAATGATTTAGTATACGAAATCGTAAACAACCCTGCACATACACTAATCCTAAAATCAAAGACTAACAGACGTATTAAAGACCATAGAAAGTTCAAAATTCTAGCCAATGGCCGATATAGCGCAGATTAATGTATCAATTGAAGATGGAGAAATTGGCTGAAAGGTCCCCAGACATGTGCTATATTTACAGTAATATAGTGGAGCACCAGTTTGTTGGGGATACCCAGGCGCGCCTGCTGTGCATTGCTCACATCCCCAACCATAGAGGAAGGAGTTTGAGTATTACATATGACAGACCCATTATGTGAATGTCGCAACTAATTTAATAACCAATATCTCAATATATATAAGAACGATTGAGGGTGAAAACTTCCCATTCGGTAACGGGAGCTTAACAGTGAAGCTACACTTTCGACGCACTGAGTTATAATGGATAGAAAGCCTTTCACCGTCTATCGAGGGGTGAGATACCAGCGCGGTAGTGGACTTGGGTCCATTTTTTCATCCATACTACGTACGGCTGTTCCTTTGCTGAAGAGGGGGCCAGATACCTTGGAAGGAAAGCGCTACAATCAGGTATTAACACTGCAGAAGACATATTGGCCGGGGCTAAACCTAAAGAAGCTCTAAAAAACATTTAAAGCATACACGGGACGAAATCATCAAAGATGCAAAGAGAAAAATGCGTGGTGGCGGAAGAAGAAGAGGAGGGGCTGCCCGGAAGAAGAAGGGGTCACGTGGTATTAAACGTAAAAGGCTATCAAAAAAGAAGTGCTGTAAGCGAATGAACCTATGGTTGACCACTTTTTTGACTGATTAAGCTAAGGACATTGATCTCATGAATCATAGTTTGTTTACCACTTGTCGAGAGAGGAGTCACTTTTTCGCCATGGCACGCTTCATCCACCCATGTAGTTCACAATGCTGTAAATCGGAGCTGTCCCTTTTTGAGCTACCTCCAACCCAAGTTTCTATTGAGCACAGTGACTTTATTACAATTAACCCTTTAAACACAATTAGTTCCCCGAGTGCACCTATAGAATTCGTGATACACAGCTCAGGTCCTTACTTTTTTTATCCAAGCTGTGTGCACATGTACGCTAAGCTACGTATAGCCCATTCTGATGGAACGGTCTGCGATGACAAATATGCTGTATACCCTGAAACAAACTTTCTGCACTCCATATTCACCAGTGTGACGTATATTTAAATCAGACCAACATATCGGCAGGCACGGGGTACTATCATCTACGAGCCTATCTGGAAAATGTCCTCAACTTTTCCAAAGAAGCGAAGGCTACCTTTTTAAGTGCCGAGGGATATTATCAAACTAAAGATGAAAGTAGTATAAAGGACAAATTTAAAAATTCTAAAAAGAAAATATACGAGTGTTTTGGACGGTTGCACACAGATTTCACTTTCCAGGAGAAGTTGCTTGTCAACGGGGGGATATGAAAATAAAGCTCACCCGCACGAGTCCTGAGATCTGCTTAAATCTGGATGCTGATCAAGAGGAGGGTGCAAAGCCCGTTGTGATTCACATTATGGACACATACCTCCGCGTACGGCGAGTGAAATTAAGTTCACCAAAACAACTAGAAATTGAGAAGAATTTACTAAACGCTACAGTGAAATATCCTATTAACAGAGTGCAAATCAAACTATATACGGTTCCTGCAGGGTTGGCATCGAAGCAGATAGAAAACATTGCCCTGGGAAATCTTTCTAAAAGGATATTAATCGGTATGCAGGACCATGCTTCGGTGAATGGAAAATATAAAAAGAGTGCCTTTAAATTCGAGAATTTCGGACTTAAAATATAACTCTATACGTTAATGGCACTGCTTTGGGTGGAACAATGGGTACGGACTATTCATCAGACGCTGTGTTACCTCTTTGTGCCAGAGCCTATAGTAATCTGACCCATATGGCAGGTGATTGTGATGAGCTTGGTAATGGGGTAACGCAGGAAGAATTCATTGATCAATTTAACCTTTATCCGTTTGACATTATACCTGACTTATCTGCTAGCGTAAATACCCATTTAACCCCAGCAGAGCGGAAACATCTCAGTGCGGCTGGAATTCGCCAAGCCTATAGACGCTCCTATTAGTGTACTAGTATATCTCGAATCGCAAGCCCTAATAGAAGTAGATAGATTTAGGAGCGTTATCACTGACTTTTAAAATGGATGCTAATACACTTCAGAAAGTAATGAATAGTGAACGACTCACACGTTCCAAATTTATCGGCGTGTTTGCGAAGAATGAAACATTGAGCTTGCCAAGTACGCGAGAATGCGGTAGTCGAACACAGATGTCATCGGTAATGAAGGGATTCACTGGATCGCTGTCTATTTTAAAAATAGACAGCGCCTGTACTATTTTGATTCACTCGGTACTCAACCCTGGAGTGACCCTATTATTGTAAAATTTCTCGCTCAGTTACATATTCCCGAAGTTGTATGGAACCCATTTCGTATACAAGGATATTTTAGTAATGTTTGCGGAATGTACTGCGTCTCATTTCTCACGCATATGTCATGTGATAAAGAATTTATAAATTTTTTAAATTTATTTGACCCGTGTCACGCTCGCGAAACGATGAAATGGTATGCAGACAGATAAAAATCCGTTTTCCAATTGTACGTACTCGTTGTATAGTATAATGTTTTTGTTCGTATATTTGTAACGATATATTCTGTAGTTGGTTATTGTACTGATTTCTTTCATTTAATAAATTTCTGAAAATATATTGTGTCTTCTTACCCCAAAAAGATCGAAAAACACTTACATTTTTCGGTGTGACATTGCTGACTGATCAGTATATCCTCCGTATTCATGACACGAGATTCTTCAAAAGATTGTATAACACGTGTCAAATCCTCATCGGACCTTAAAGGAATAATGTTCATTCTTTAAAACATATACAGAGTATACAGACAGATCCCCATTATGTGAAGATATCTTTGGTTCATTTAAGAGAATAACATTGATTACCATAAAAAATTTCGATTTTAGCATAATGGGGATAAGAGGTAAAACCAAATAACATTGATTGCCATAAAAAAATTTCGATTTTTGGTGAGTATCTAAATGAAATATTTGACGATACAACAACCCATCCATATATATAAATCGAATTATAGACACTTACATTTCTATGGTAGTCCCTTGCGTCGGATTGTAAGGAGCGTCACTGCAAATATCTTCAACGGTTTGCGTTGGAAATAATTCATGACGGTCAATTGCTTTAAAAAGACTAATTGTCGTTAATGCTGCAGTGTCACTTTCTTCATACAAATCCGGGGAGACGTACAGGTCCATGGTGGAGGATGTGTGACATTGCTGACTGTTCAGTATATCCTCCGTATTCATGACACGAGATTCTTCAAAAGATTGTATAACACGTGTCAAATCCTCATCGGACCTTAAAGGAATAATGTTCATTCTTTTAAAACATATACAGAGTATACAGACAGATCCCCATTATGTGAAGATATCTTTGGTTCATTTAAGAGGAATAACATTGATTGCCATAAAAAAATTCGATTTTGCATAATGGGTATAAGAGGTAAGAGCAAATAACATTGATTGACATAAAAAATTTCGATTTTTGGCTAGTATCTAAATGAAATATTTGACGAGATACTACAACCCATCCATATATATAAAATCGAATTATAGACACTTTAAAAAATTTCGATTTTACCATAATGGGGATAAGAGGTAAGACCAAATAACATTGATTGACATAAAAAATTTCGATTTTTGGCTAGTATCTAAATGAAATATTTGACGAGATACTACAACCCATCCATATATATAAAATCGAATTATAGACACTTACATTTCTATGGTAGTCCCTTGCGTCGGATTGTAAGGAGCGTCACTGCAAATATCTTCTACGGTTTGCGTTGTAAATAATTCATCACGGTCAATCGCGTTAAAAAGATTAATTGCCGTTAATGCTGCAGTGTCACTTTCTTCATACAAATCTGGGGAGACGTACAGGTCCATGGTGGAGGGAATGATTATTCACTGACGTGAAAATAGCTACTGTTACTCCAAACTGAAAAATATCCCTTTTTATATGCACAATCGCCAAGCTCCGCCCCAAAAGACCAGATGTTCGTAGTGATTGGCTGCCGGTGTAACTGGGTGGAGCTATGATGTGTACCAATCCGCTATAACGGGTCCGGACGAGTAATTGCATCTTTATATTTTCACTAATAGATTTAATGCTCGTATTACTCCTTTGAAAATTATTTGGTGATTCTTATAGAATTTTTGATACTGATTCCAAATATGGTTTCAGAATATTTCTATCACCCATAGTTTTCGAGAAAATAATATTTCCATTTACTCAGAGTTTCCCGCATCATTAGTCACTAATGTAATCGAGAGGATATAAAGAAATATATCCTAAT
Source organism: Bathynomus jamesi (assembly GCA_023014485.1). Lineage (NCBI taxonomy): Eukaryota > Metazoa > Arthropoda > Malacostraca > Isopoda > Cirolanidae > Bathynomus > Bathynomus jamesi. The sequence continues at coordinate 430,333 of JAJOZX010004127.1, forward strand.
TATATTTTTAAAAGAGCATTCGGTTTCAACGTTAAACTGTGGGTCTGAGGTGGAGTGAAAACCTTTCCAATTCGGCGAGAAATTACGCTAGGGTACAACATTTCTGGAAAACTAATTGGTGATTCTTATAGAACTTTTGATACTGATTCCAAATATGGTTTCAGAATTTTTCTATCACCCATAGTTTTCGAGAAAATAATATTTCCATTTACTCAGAGTTTCCCCTTATAGACAATGCAGGTCCTGTACACAATTGTTTGAACACAATTCCTCGAAACCATAGTTCGGAAAACAAAAAGTATTAAAAAACATTAAAAGTTAAAAATCTTTATTCATACGTTATTCAAAGTTAAAAATCTTTATTAATAAAACAGGATAGAAGCATATGAAAGTCAAGGTAAACTATAGTTGCAAATTATAGTTAGGTTAGGTTAGGTTAGGTTAGGTCTCTTACATATAAAAACCCATTCACTAAGAGCATTGGCTTTCCTCTCTCACTAGAAACAAACTCTGCCATTTTAAGGGTGGTTTAACTGCAGCACTATAAATGTTATAGTTTAAATGAAGAGGCTAACCTTCTTATTTACGTCTTCGTATTTGCGTCTTGGCAACTAAGATTTTATTTAGTTGGTTGTTCATTCGAACAATTATAACGTCGAATAATTGTTGCTCCGAACAACTGTTTTTCGAACTATGGCTTTCGAACAATTGTGTTCGAACAATTGTGTTCGAACAATCGTCCGTAATTCGATTATTATTTATTATAATTGTGGGTATAGTTAACCTGGAAAAAAAAAAGTAAATTTAAATTAGTACACTTAATTTTAAATAATATTTTGGGAAAACTGAGTAAATGGAAATATTATTTTCTCGAAAACTATGGGTGATAGAAAAATTCTAGGTTACGTGAATGGAACTTGCTGGCAAAAGGTACAAGCATATTCCTTTATTTGAACAAAACTCTCTTTCTCTCTCTCTCTCTCTCTCTCTCTCTCTCTATATATATATATAATATATATATATATACTATATATATATATTATATATATATATATATATATATATATATATATAAAAAAGTGAACAATGAACAATTCCTACACCATCATTATATGGATTCATTGTCTTCATGCAGAACTTATGTTCGAATAGTTTTATGTTCGAATGTCCATTTTTACATAAGAACCAAAATCGCTTAACGCGAGTTTGGATAATAATTTTACTTGTAGCTTCCTATTTTTGTTCGTGTCACAACCCTACGATCTACCCTTTCTATGGTTTAGTCGTATCCATTATCCATTTTCCATTTGTTATAAAAGTTATTATAATTAATTATGAATTGTCTTGCATCTCACCCTCGACCCTAGATTATGCATACACATTGCATGTAACAGGATTGGAACCCGTAGTTGTACTTCTTAGTCATTACTACCCACTCTTTGTCTCTAATTCATCTTTTCTAATAATGACTTATACACTATGACGTCATAAAATAACTTTATTCTCTTTACGTTTCCCACTCTTTGTCTCTAATTCGTTCTTGTAAATCTTCCTAATTATATGTAAAAATTCAATAACTATGACGTCACATTTTCCCGTCATTTATTTCCCTAAGGACTAAACACTCTATAGAAGTCATTATTTATATGTTATGTAGTATAAATATAATTATTATTCAACCATACTCATTCTTACATTCATGTTCTTTCTTGACCACTATCCTTTATTAATTTTATTACTTATTCATTCATCTACCTATTGTCTACTTATGCCCTATCAACTTATCAGTCTATGTTTACTCGTGTCAATCATGAAATGCAAAACTTTCGCAGTTCGTTCGAGAACGCGAAAAAACGTTCTCGTATTATTTTTTTCATTTTTATTTTTAATTATATGACCTCCCGAGATGAACTCGAATAAATGCTTAGTAAGTTATTATCAAAAATTCCGCTCACGACAACAGATTCGAGCGCCTCAAAGATAAAAAACCTCCGTTCGCTCTGATTTCAAATTTATAACATTTATAACATATTATGTTATATCATGTGTCATGTCTTATGTACTTGTGTTGTACTAATAACCATCTAGTATAACCATATATAAATATATGAAAACACTGTAATTAATAATAACTTGTAATGTACTTCAGTGAAACTGTAATTAAATGTAATGATTTAATTTATCATGTAAGAATGTACTTTAAAATGGAAGTGTAATTAAACAACAAGTGAATATGAATTAATTGGTAATTGTAATCGTAATTGTAATGAACCAAAATTAATACGTACTCAGTCGTGTAATCAATTTGTACTTGTGTACTATCACGAAATGATATCGCCTTCAAAAATGTAGACTCGGCGGAAAAAATACAAATTAGTTTTTATTTTATTTTTTAAATTTTTATTTGCAATCATTTAAAACATCTGATCATGTGTTTAAAAAAAAGGGGGGAACTTAACCTTCGACTGTCTCCCCCAAACATTTAAGTTATATTATACGTATATTTGTAAAAATACACCACTTCTTCAGATTACCACTTCATTTAAGGCACTTCTCCATTAGACTTCATATTAGCACCTCATTAGGAGGGGGCAGAGGCCCCTTGCCTTCTTAATATTTTTAGATTCCGGCCTGAGCCATTGTCGAAAGAGGTCGAACCTCTACCCTTGTAAATTCAGAGAACTAACTGTACATTTTTAGAAGTAAACTAAATGTAAGAGAAAGTTTTTATCTTTTCCTTCGAGCCGTGCTCTCTTCAGAACTTAGTCAAGTCGACAAGTTATAAAAGAAAAGTCGATAATTTTAGTATAAGAGAAAGGATCAGAGAATTATAAAAAAGAGAAGAATTAGTAAGCGAGAGAGAGACAACCCAAGCACCATAGAAGATATTGGCATAACAGTCTGGCGAGTCTGTAACCAAGGGTTTAACAGAGTGGCGACCCACCATTTAAGGCGACCGAAAAGAATTATAGAAAAGTATAAAGAAGAAACATCCGTTGCAGCCTCCTAACCAGAACCCCCCCGTCGAATCCGAAGCGACTCAGGGCCATAAAGGGGGGTTAACATATATATATATATTTATAATTGTGGGTATATCTAAGAAATGGAGTGAAGAGAGGATTTGTTCAAGCTGTCTGGGAGAAAGGTAAAAATTATGGTCAGAAAAAAAATCGCCTCTGGCAATAGGTGAATCGAATTGACACAGAGTCTCCTTTTCCTCGTGTGTGTGTGTGTGTGTGTGTGTGTGTGTGTGTGCACGAGTTGTTTATTCGTTTATTATTTATATATACAGGGTGGGCCGTAAGTTTCCATACATAGGAAAAATTAAACGTTTGTTTTTATGTTTCAGATACCCTAAGAATATGCGTTTGACGTAAGATCTTGTTTACTGATGAAGCAAATTTTTACGTCAATGGAGAGGTTAATCGGCAAAACATACGTTATTGGAGTAATGCTAACCCTAACTGGCTGAGTCCGACGAAGATGCAAGGTGCCGGTAAAGTGATGGTGTGGGCCGGGATATGGGGTGACAGAATTATTGGACCAATTTTTGTCAGTGGAAATCTTAATGCCGAAAGGTATCTTAACATGTTGCAAGAAGAGATTTTCCCATCCCTGCTAAACGAGGAAGGTAACTTCCCAGTTTACTTCCAGCAAGATGGAGCTCCACCTCGTTATGGTCTTCACGTGCGTCGGTATTTGGATCAGCAGTTTCCGGATGCTTGGATTGGTCGGCGTGGTCCTGTGGAGTGGCCTCCCAGATCCCCAGATCTCACCCCCCTTGATTTCTATCTTTGGGGGCACTTGAAGGCCATGGTGTATCAGGAAAAGATACGAGACATAAATCATCTAAAGGAACGTATCACCAACGCCATTACAAGCATAACGTCAACTGTGCTAATGCGTGTTCATCAACAGTGGGGAACACGTATTGAAATGTGTTTTCAAAACAATGGCAACCATGTAGAGCATATTATATAAATAAAAATGGTTGTCCATAAAAAAATGTTTATTTTTCCTATGTATGGAAACTTACGGCCCACCCTGTATATATATATATATATGAATAGAAACGACGTAAATAAGGAGCGTCTCTGCACACGGGGAAGAGAAATAACGAATAAATGAAAAATGAGGCGAACCGCCCGGGAATCGAACCCAGGGCCTTCCAATTGCCGGTTGGATGCGCATCCAACCGGCAATTGGAAGGCTCTGGGTTCGATTCCCGGGCGGTTCGCCTCATTTTTCATTTATTCGTTATTTCTCTTCCCCGTGTGCAGAGACGCTCCTTATTTACGTCGTTTCTATTCATTTATATACTGCGTGGTCATTGCAGTTAAATGCATATATATATATATATATATATATACGGGTTTGGAGAATGACAATCGTGTGTTTCATAAATTTTCATTTCGTTTGGAGTGAAGGGAGACTTATCAGGGATTGGGGGGAAGGTCTCTCAACCATCAGGTGTTCTTCGAAACCGACCCCGTTATAGCGGATTGTGTTTTGGCTAATTTCAATTGATTAATTTCTTTAAATTTCGTTTTTTTCAATTTTCTTCGCAGGGGATTGGGGAGAATGAGGCTCGTGTGTTTCATAAATTTTCATTTCGTTTGGAGTGAAGGGAGACTTATCAGGGATTGGGGGGAAGGTCTCTCAACCAGCAGGTGTTCTTCGAAACCGACCCCGTTATAGCGGATTGTGTTTTGGCTAATTTCAGTTGATTAATTTCTTTAAATTTCGTTTTTTTCAATTTTCTTCGCACGGGATTGGGGGTGAATGAAGCTCGTGTGTTTCATAAATTTTCATTTCGTTTCGTTATTCGTGACTTAAATATTTATAATAAAAATTAAGTGTAAAAATTATTTATTTAATAAACAGAATTTAATTGGATTCATCTACCGTCATATAAATATATATTGTGGTACACTATTTAAATGGATGATTAATATATGTTTTTTGCTATCTGGAATACATGGCGCTATCTGGCAACTCAGCCAGAATAGAGGTTTATAAAAGACCGAGAGACGACTGACGGAGTCATTACAAGCTCGGCTCCCAGCCGAGCAAGGACCTCTGGTCTTTCTCTTTCTGGCACTTTGGGAAAACCCCTTAGAGGCCTCTTAGGTTAGGTAAACGAAAATAGCTTGGGGAGAACTCCGCCTCCAAGTTGCATGCCTTGCAATCAAAGGCAACTACTCTCTCTCTCTCTCCTGCAGGTGTACCCCTACCCCCCCTTGACTCAGCCAACTGGCTGATTAGGAGCCTATAAAACAACGCCTACTCGGCTGAAGTCTTAATATGCACTTGGCTCCTGCCAGGTGAACACCTCTCTCCTTTCTCTCCTTTCTGGCCCTTTGGGGGGAATAGCTTGGGGGAGAACTCCGCCTCCAAGTTGCATGCCCCTTGCAACCCCGATTGGCAACAAAGGCCAGTACTCTTTTTTCTTTTTCCTTTTTTTTTGGCAACATCCCCCCCTTTGCAACAACCCCCCTTTGCAACATTACGTAATCACTTGCAACATTCTTGCACTCTCCCCTTTTGCGGCTATACTACTGAGGCCCAACAATATAGCTTCCCTCACTAGCTACCTGCAAAGTAGATTTTATATATATATATATATATATAATTACACCAACCCGCAAGGAAAAAACAAAATTAATTATAAAACAGTGTTTAAAAAGGCTAATTAATTTCGGCTGGTCACAACCAAGCCCTTTTCAAAGCCATAAACTAATTAAAATATCTAAAAGAGTTATAAAACTTCCGTCTTCTGTCCGCAGGACGGAAGTTTTATAACTCTTTTAGATATTTTAATTAGTTTATGGCTTTGAAAAGGGCTTGGTTGTGACCAGCCGAAATTATTTAGCCTTTTTAAACACTGTTTTATAATTAATTTTATGTTTTTTCCTTGCGGGTTGGTGTAATTATATATATATATATATATATATATATATATATATATAATAATTGATGATTGGTTAGGTTAAGTCGTAATATTTTCATTAGTTTCAATGTTTTATTTGATTAGGTATATGCGGACAAAGTTGGGGAACGCAAACTACACTAGGATAATGTAGGCCCGTAGGGAAACGTAAACTACACTAGGCACCACAGGGGGACGTAAACTACACTTCCTCCGAACTTTTTGTTCATTTTGACGTCCTGAATGTGTAGGCTATACTAATTTACGAAACATAATTTGATAACATCCATAAATAGTTTATATCATTAACCCTTTCGCTGGTAACTTAAATTGAGAAATTCTCGCCATATGCGCCCCCCAAAAAAAGGTGTTCGAAAACTTACCTCATGAAATAATATTATAAGTGCGGGCCTCAAACATTAAATTAATTAATTATCAATTGACGCGCATAACAGTCTATTGTATATCAATTGATGACCATAGCTGCGAAAGGCTTGAGGAATTAATACTGATTTGTGATCTTTTATTACAAAGTATGTTTAGCTGACTATTTCTGTGAAATAATATTTAAAAATTCACGTTTATCTCGAGTTGCCTAGTTTGTGTACAGTTACGGTAAAAAGTTCCCCTATAAACAAAATGGACGTTTTCCAGTTTATGTACCGTTTTACAGTACATTACATACAGCATAGTAAACATCCTGTGCCCAAGTGACGAAAGTTATAATGTGGGTTAGGTTAGGTTAGGTTAGGTTAGGTTAGGTTATCAAGAACTCATTTTTGATCACTCATTTTTTATCTGAAAAGAAGCAAAAATAAATTATATGAAAAACGGTACACAAACTTGAAAAGGTCCAACAAAATTTCTGAAAACCAAAAAATTACTAAACAGCAAAAATGACTGGATTTTGTTTTTCTTTTTTAACGTCGTAGCCAATGTCGTAACACCGCTTCCCGTTGATCAGCAAAGTAAGCGACATTGGGTCTGGGTAGTAGTTGGATGGGAGACCGTCCTCCGCGTCCAGATTATGTAGCGACCCGTGGTTCGGATCCCACGTAAAGCTGTAGGTCCCCTCCGTCATATGACCTTAGATGTTGCGAAGGAGGTTAAACAATCCCAATCATTATTTTCGTTTATTAAATTAAATTAGGGTGCTTTCCTGTTAACGGGAATACCCAACCGCCCGCCATCATCTGGACTCGTATCTTGCAGAATTCATGTGGCGACAACGTACCGAAAGCAGCGACGTTTTTTCTGCGATTTTAGATGACATAAAGACATTTTGGCCCCCTACTAACTGATTATCGCTTACATATTAACTATTTTCATTTAAATTATTAATAAATTTGGTACTTACGTATTATCGGGACTACCAAACTGTTTAGGATGTATTTTTGCTCTCGTCATTTTCGTTTAAACTAACGAAAATATCACAACTTAACCTAACCAATTATTATCAAAGGCGTACAGTTGACCTAACCGGGCATTTTCCGTTATATTAACCTATTAGGTTAATTCAATGCCCGGTTAGGTCAATTCAATGCCCGGTTAGGTCAACTGTACGCCCTTGATGATTGGTTAGGTTAAGTTGTGATATTTTCGTTAGTTTAAACGAAAATGACGAGAGCAAAAATACATAACAAACAGTTTGGTGGCGGGCGGTTGGGTATTCCCGTTAACAGGAAAGCACCTACATTAGTCATCAAAAATAATAAAAAGTCCAAAGAAAACAAGAATATGACCAATTAGTATTTTTAATGTTCTTTGGAATTATTTCTAGACAAAATTTTTTCCAAAACTGTACCTTTCATACCGTGGCCACGTCCCGTTAGATAAGCGAGGTTGGTGGCGTCAGATCTGTTCAGTAGATGGATAACTGTCCATTGCATTCAGATAATGTATCTATCCTTAGATGGTTCAGATCCCACGTAGAACTGTAGGTTCCCCTCGTCACGCGACCTTTGTGTTACGAAGGAGGCTATAAACTACCCCACATTATTAAAATTACACTCTGGCCACTTAAATGGGTTTACGAGAAAATAATCTAACTTAAACCGCAAAGTACGGTCAGGAATAATAATTACTCAATGAAGAAGCCCAGCAATTGTCACGACGCTCAGGCCTACTAGAGCGACTCATTGCGCTAACTCCTCGATTGCTATTGCCAGCATCATCGGGAGTCGAACCCCCGATTTCAGTGTCTTCACTCGGCTTATAGGGAAACGGTATTACTCACTGATTTATGGCACTGGCAAGTACAGTCCACAATACGACACGTAGACGAAGTAATACTCATCGAGTTCCAATGAAGTTCACTGCCTCGCACACGTTTTTAACATTTCACATCATACACTTACCTATATACAGTGCTTTTTTCATGGAAAGAAAGGTTCCGAAATTCTGCTGTAAATGTCCAACAACCATTCCCATTTGTTACTTCATCCCACCCCATCACCATCCCAATACAAAACAAAACGCGTCCTTCCTATTCCTAAAATTTGGTCGTTATAAAAAAAAAAAAAAAAAAATCAAATAGGAATGAAAATGAAAACATGAAATTTTCTTCTGTAGGTTGAAAATGAAAGGCACCGGAACACCGTTCCACCGCGTTTCGCCAGATAAAAGCTATATATATATATATATATATATATATATATATATGGTAAATCTCTAGGAGCGCTCCATTTTTCAATATTAAACATACACTCATAAAACATATACCATTTGAAAGACCACATTTTCTGAGTCTAAAAATGTAGTAATCCAAAAGTATCAATAGCAAATAAAAAGTAACTAGGTTTAAATATAAAACCCTATACCGATCAATTTGTGATGCGTGATCTTTACGGGGGCTCCGCCCCCGTGCCCCCGAGACCTAAATTATACAAATGATAATGTAGTAACATATTCATGTTGGGTTAGGTTAGTGTAACAATTACCAAAAATATCATCTTACAACACAGACTGAAGATTTATAACTTAGCCAACAATTAATTAAATCTAGTTACTTTTTATTTGCTGTTGATACTTTTGGATTACTACATTTTTAGACTCAGAAAAATGTGAGCTTTCAAGTGATATATGCTTTACGAGTGTATGTTTAATATTGAAAAATGGAGCGCTCCTAGAGATTATCCATATATATATATATATATATATATATATGGAGCAAGTGTAGTTTACGTTCCCCGACATTATCCTAGTGTAGTTTACGTTCCTCTACATTATCCTTGTGTAGTTTGCGTTACCCAACTTTGTCTACGTATACCTAATCAAATAAAACGTTAAAACTAACGAAAATATTACGACTTAACTTAACCAATCGTCATATATATATATATATATATATATATAAAATTATGGACCACCTGAAGATCAGGGCCCCCAGCATTCTTTAGTTAGCTTTATAAGGCTAACTAACGAAAATATCACGACCTAACCTAACCAATCGTCAAGGGTGTACAGATGACCTAACGATTGGTTAGGTTAGGTCGTGATATTTTCGTTAGTTAGCCTTATAAGGCTAACTAAAGAAGGCTGGGATCCCTGATCTTCAGGTGACCCAAAAAAACGAAAATATTCCGACTTAACCTAACCAATCGTCAATATAATTTAGGGTGGATCGATTTTACATTTTTTTCGATTTCCATATTCTAATAGAGACAAAAACTTGCGCATGCATGAGAAAATAGCCTCTGCAAAATCTTAGCTTAATAGGTAATCATCTTCTGCCCCCGGCAGAGCGATGAAAATCATATTTTAGTAGTCAAAAACGTATTTTTCTTATAATTTTTAAAATATTTCAATAAGCATCAAAATTATTCCTAATAACTATAAAGTCGATGAAAAAGACCTCATATGATCGTTTTTCCAAGCGTGTTGTCCTACGTTAATATCTTTTGCCCCCGGCAACAACGTCAAATGTTGAAAAAATAGTTAATTTATATACATATTTTCAGATCGGCTCTTTGTCTTAAATAATGCATTTATATATTTCCCATAGCATTTATATCGTTGCTTAGGCATGAAATAACACACACGCAAAATTTTATGACTCTAGAGTAATATCTTCTGTCCCCGAGAAAAGTCTAAATGTGGATTATAATTACATTAATGCGATGTTATAAGTACGATAAGTACTAAGTACAGCTCCTCGCTTGCTAATTTTATAAAATTAGCAACCCAGAACTCACCACGAGGAGGTGGCTGTACGTCGAGTTCCACCCTATCCAGCCCCAACCACCCTTCCTTTGGCTGCATGTCGATTTACATACGGTAATCTTTCTTAGAATCAAATCGTGGAATTTTTGTTCGGGAGTGAAGACGGGAGCGGATGAATCCGTCCCTCTCTTCTATTCCACTTACACTGGCAGAGGTTTCGGTTACTAATTTGATGAGTCTCTCGACCGCTTGAGTATGACAAGGGAATAGTGGGATCAGTCCATCAGGCTGGTCTCCCGTCTCAACAAACTCTTTTATTCGGGTATCAGGTATTGTTTTTGTAACGGGGGGTTCGGTCACCTCAGCCGTTTGCCAGTTGAACATTTCGTAATAGTTTTGACTATCGTAGAGCAGCTCAGGCATGGCGAAGGCTCGAATTTCCCCCGCTGGTGATTGTTTTGATCGTGCTTTTAATATTCTTCTCCATCCCAATTCTCTTATGTGTTGCTCATCGGCATGTAGCATGGAGATAAAAATATTTTCTGGGTGAGCAAAGAAAGAATTTTACGGAGGACTTTGTTGGCGATTGTCTTAGATCTTTGAGGCATGGTCTGAGAGAGACGCATCATTTCGAAAAAATGTTTTGCGCCCTCAGTGAAACTGGAGTTTTTCTTTATCTTAAACCAAATTGGTGCGTAAACTGTCATAATGAATCGCACAATTTCGTTGAAGGTGCTGGAGGGTTCACTGGTTGAAACATAGAGGCGCAGAAATCTATTTGCTGTTGTCAGCCACCTGGAATGCGCCATCTTACCTGGATTTCGAGCCGCGAGAGCTGAAGAGCAGCTACCGCTCGACACTGCTCTGTAGATGCCTAACAAATATTTTTGGTCAGTGCTCAACTCGGCATCATCTATGTCAATGTCGGGAGATGGAATGGCATCGAATTCTGAAATTGGAAGTTTTTCGCAGTCGTTCAGTTGTTTTCCAACTGGTCCAGTAAAGCCCATTGGCCCAGTTGTTTTGCCGTCCAAGTCTTGAATGAGGTGTCGCAGTGATAATTCATTACCGTGTAATAGGCATATGATCCACTGAACTGGCCTTTGTAGTTTCATTTCAATCATATGAATGGCTCCACCCTTTCGACCCGTGTTCACTGCGGTACCATCACAGCCGATAGCCACAATGTCGTCCGTGCTAATATTGTTAGTCTCTAGAAAGTTGATGATACCTGATGTTATTGCAGTGGCAGAACCTGATGCAGGAGTGAAATGCCCCATGTACTGGGATTCTGGTTCTTGAACTAAAACTATATGCTCTTCTACCACAGTCCTTCTATGCTTCACATTGTCTATTTCTTCTTGTGTCATTGTTTATCTTTACGTCCGTCAAAGAAAATGCCCTGTAATGGTAGCGTGATCTTGTCATCTTGCTGATGCTCAGAACGAACTCTTTTTCTGGCTCTTCTTATCTTATTTCGATCAATCACTGAACTGACATCATCTTCTCGTATCCAGCCAACATCCTCTAACAACGAAGAAGCAATAAATGAAGCAGCTCTGTCTGAGACACCCGTACGATCACAAGCTTCAGCAAGTACCTGGAGTTTCATTCGTTTTTTTTCCTTCATGTCATGTTTATCTCTCGGTGTTAGTTCATACGATGACGATGATTCTATAGATGTATCCTCGGTTTCACTAGAGGCTGACGAAGAAGGTTGTTCTTGAGAAGTTTCTTGTCGTTTACTAGTCGACGGCTCTTGATGTTCTGCTATTCCTTCTTGTTTCAATATCGCCAATCTTCTTGCAAGAGTCATCTCGTTTTTATTTGTTGTTTCAACATCCAAAGTTCCTATTGCCATTTTGCGATCACTTCTTTGGTCGAGTAAAAACTGTTGCTCTTTCAGTGGTACTCGTCGTTCACGAGGGCAGCTGCATTTTGTCAAATCAGGGCATTTACAAGCCGATATGTCAAATAAGGTGGTCTTAGTTGATTTCTTGAAGGCCTCAAGATTTTTCTGTAACGATTCGTTCTTCTTTTTCGCGTTCAGTGATTTGATGATGTTAGCCATTTTATCACGATAACTTTTCAACATTTGATTTATCCGTGCTATCGAAATTGTTGGAATGGAAGCTAATTTCCACAAGTATTCCAGTCTCTCCGTGACCACAGCGGCGATGTCTTTGAATGGAGGTTCCTTCTTTGATGATCTCAACTCAGTTCTCACATGATGGTAGTATTGCATCACATCTTCACATGTGGGAAAACATCGCAAATTCAAATCTTTCCCAGCACCAAATATTGGACACGTAACCGATCTTCTACAGTAGTTGTAGCGGTAGCCATCCTGTAAAGATTAAAGAATAATGTATTGTTCTGTTACGCAATAAAATCGAAAAAAACAGAGTTATGAGAAAAACAAACAAGGATATGAGCAGAGAGATTGAGCACACTGAGGACTCTGAGTGAGGAGCCACACACACACTGAGGACTCGAGGAGCCAGCTGCAAAATACACACCTGCCTTCGACGCTGTCAAAAAGCAACTGAGGGAACTGCGCAGTGCGTACTGGCGCGTCAGTGGCAGCTGCTGCTGGCAGCACTCACCAGAGATGACCTTTAAACCCTAGCCTAGAGTCATAAAATTTTGCGTGTGTGTTATTTCATGCCTTAGCAACGATATAAATGCTATGGGAAATATATAAATGCATTATTTAAGACAAAGAGCCGATCTGAAAATATGTATATAAATTACCTATTTTTTCAACATTTGACGTTGTTGCCGGGGGGCAAAAGATATTAACGTAGGACAACACGCTTGGAAAAACGATCATATGAGGTCTTTTTCATCGACTTTATAGTTATTAGGAATAATTTTGATGCATATTGAAATATTTTAAAAATTATAAGAAAAATACGTTTTTGACTACTAAAATATGATTTTCATCGCTCTGCCGGGGGCAGAAGATGATTACCTATTAAGCTAAGATTTTGCAGAGGCTATTTTCTCATGCATGCGCAAGTTTTTGTCTCTATTAGAATATGGAAATCGAAAAAAAATGTAAAATCGTTCCACCCTAATATTATTATATATATATATATATATATATATATATATATATATATATATATATAGATGATTGGTTAGGTTAAGTCGTAATATTTTCGTTAGTTTTAACGTGTTATTTGATGGATTCATTTAAAAAATGTCTCCTAAAGATCCTAGTGTAGTTTACGTTCCCCAACTTTGACTTAATGTAGTTTGTCTCCTTTTGCGTCAGGGGGACGTAAACTACACTTGCTCCAGATATATATATATATATATATATATATTAAAAAGTATTGAATCATTTTAACTCAACCTGCATGAAATAATTTCCAATTCAAATAGTATTTAAAATTACTAAATTACTTGGTAGATTTGAAATAAGGAGGTTTTTTCACTCTCCCTTTAGTCAGAATTACCCAAATAATCCAGTAATTTTAAGTACTTAATGGGTCTGAGATTATATGATACCAGTTTGGGTAAAAATAAGTCAGTAGTTTTAACGTTAACAGAGTGAAATTTGTTTTTTAAATTTAACAAGTTTCCAACCAATCTTAAGTCATTAAGTAGCCCAGAGATCCCCCATTAAAAGGGTTTCGCGTCACCACTGTGACACAGGTCGAAAGCATTACTGAAGAGGCTTCTGTCAGAAAAAAGTTACTCTGAATTTCGTCTGTTGCACACCATATGTCTAGGAATTTTTAACAAGATATCAATTATATATATATATATATATATATATATATTAGGGGTGCACCAATTAATCGGTATCGACACCTGGCATGCCGATTAATCGGTATCGGCAAGCTTGGCATAGGTAGCGTCGACTGGGGCGAATTGGGTCACCAAATGGGAAATGATTTTTTTGCCGATGCGACATTCTTAAAACTATAATTAAAATTGTTTCTAGTTTTTACCACTAAATCACAAAACTTGAACCTTTTGTGTCTCTTTTTTTAAATCCAGCAGTTAGGAACATCAAAATCATTTTACACTGAGTCGCATGTATAGAAGACAAAATTTTTAGCAAAAAAATACCTTATTTCAACCGAAATAAACTTCATTAACCAAACATAAATGATTAAGACAACCCGAAATGAAGCTTTATTGAAAACACATCCTGGTAAAAACAATCAAATTCTTCAAAGTAGCTAGCTATGGTAGCTATCTTCATATAAAAATATTTTCCTTAAAATAACTAAAAATTAACTTTTTAAAAATGGTTTATTTATTCAATATATTCCTTACAGCTGCTTGAAGTGTTGGAAATTTTTTTTTTTTTGTTTTAAAAATTTCATGTTACAATGAATTAATGCCAATTGTTCCCCATGTTCGGGCGTTAATTTGTTTCTCTTGGATTCGTAGATATTTCCTCCTGTGCTGAACAATCTTTCACTATAAACTGAAGAGGGAGGAGCGCACAGATATTTTTTGACCATTTTGCAGAGTGTAGTTAGCTGTTGTTCATTTTCTGTTGATTTCTTTCCATGTTTGCCCATATAATTGTTCCACCAATGAAATGGACATTCTTTCTTTGCTATTGCAGGAAGTGATAGGTAGAAATCAACTTCTTCTTTCCTGAAATAAATAGAAAATACATACAATCATGCAGTGTTACGTTACATTACATAAATAATTTAAATATAAAGTCACCTAAAAAAAAATGTTGCTAACCATTTTATCTTTTTGTCTTTAATAAGTTGTTTGTGGATTGATTTCGACTTTTTTGTAACCCTTTTTGACTGTTCCAAGTTGCTTTCCCCTTCTTCAAAAAATTTATATATATCATCTTGCATTCTTAGCTTTTTTAAGGGTGAACCTGAGGTTGTCGACTCAGCATCTGATCCAGAAGCAGTAGAACCAGAGTCTGAAAACTCTGAGTCAGTTAAACTTGTGCTGTATTCTGTAATTTAAGTATAGCTATTAAAGTTCATACAACACTGGTAACTGTATGTCATAAAACCTAATGATTTTTTTTTTTTGAGATTTTAGTTTAAATCTGAAAAAAATCAACTTTGCCAATAAGAATAAATCACTTTAGTGCACCAATTTACTTTGTAATTTAAAAAATAAGGAAATAGATGAACTAATTTTGAAGGAACATTAGATCTATTTATTTTAAATAACAATGAATAGGTATTTTGGCTAATGAAAATAACTACTGACTGAGTTAAAAAGTTAATATCCTAAACCCTAGAATCAATTTTTAAAAAAAATTATGAAAATAAAATTGTAATCTGGGAAAATAAGAATAAAATATAAATATTATTTGACTTACCATCAGTTTTTGGTTTTGCAAATTTGTCTGAAGCATTATATAGTTCTGTTAGGGCTCTCTCCTTGTCTTCTGATGTAACAAAATATTTCATTTTGAACCGTGGATCGAGTACTGTTGCTAGGATTAGTTTAGATTCTTCTTTATACTTGTTAAATCTTTCTTTAAAACTACCTCTGACTTCCTCAAGAATGGTTTGAATACCTTTGACATTTGTCACAGCAAAATCCAGATATTTTTCCATTGATACAATAAAAGGAATGACTTGAGAAATTAATGCATCTGCAAAGCTCATCTCTTTGGTCGCTACTTCAAACTGTTTGAGAACCATGACAAGTGTTTCGGCAAGCTCCCATTGGTCATCTGTTAAGCAAGTATGCTTTTTCCCTATACAATATAGGATTATTGCTTTCTTTTGCTCAACAATGCGTGCTAGCATATAATAGGTGCTATTCCACCTAGTTGATACGTCTTGGATGATAGCATGCTGCGGTAATTTAATTTCATTTTGTATTTCCTTTAAAGCATCTCGTGCTGAACTAGAGTGATGGAAATGAGTTGCCAAATTTCGTACAACCGCAAGCATGTCCTTTACGCTTCTTTGTTCTTTAATAACTTTATCTTGTATGCATAATTGAAGTGTGTATAACACAACAAAATGAGGAGTCTTCTAGGCCACTCTCTCTAATAGCAACTTTCATATTTGCCGCATTATCGGTTACGATCATCTGTATCTTTTCCTTATTGATGTTCCATTTTTTGAGGGAGTCTGTTAAAAACTTTGCTATTTTAACTCCAGTATGTGAGCCTTCAAAATGGGACATTTGTAGAACAGCTTGCTCAGGTCCAAACTCCTCATTTATCCAGTGGGCTGTTAAGCTATAAAACGAATGCAGACTATGACTAGCCGTCCATCCATCTGTAGTAAGGCTGACATATGACGCATTATCAAGCTTGGTACGTAGAGTAGTTTCCAATTTTTGGTAAATGAAGGGGATGACACTTTCTGCAAAATGCTTTCTCGATGGTATAGTGTATCTAGGCTCAAGATGGCTTATCAAATTTTTAAAGCCAATGTCTTCTACAACTGAGTAGGGTTGCAGATCGTAGCAGATCATTTCTCCAATCTTCAAAGTAATAACTCTAGCTCTATTATCATTGATTGCCCATTTCTTTTTCTTTTCCAGTAGATTCTCCAATGATGGTTGTAACAGAGTTTTATCTTGACTTGTTAACTTGCTGTCTGATGATTGTAGTTCATGTACTTCTGGTTCTACATGTTCAAATTCTGATATAGTTTCTTCTAATGATTTCCTATTGGAGGGGCCTGGTTTTTCCAACGAAACTATCTCAGTTTTTCTATCTTTATTTGATGATTCGTCACTTGGAGAGTCAGTAACTTTCTTTGACAGAAAAGTGGACATGAGTATGCTTTGACTTGTTAGTGATGTTTTTTTTACTGGATGCTGTTGCTTGTTGAGAGCTTCAAGTTTGTTAAAAAGAGCTTTGTGCTGAGACTTAAGATGGCTTCTGAGGTTTGATGTAGTCATTTTGTGTTTCCTTTCCTCCTCTGGATATAAGCGCACCACATACTTTACACTTTGCTTTGCTATTATCTTCTGAACAGATGGCAAAAAAATCCCAAATTGGGCTGGTTTTGGAAGATTTAGACATAGCTCATATTAGTGTTGTAAAATTCTCGGGAATAATCTTTAGGAGAATATTCTCTGAACCGAGAATTTTTGATAATTTTCTTTTATAGAATATTTGAGGGGGTTTTCAACTATTCTGATACAACTTAACTTCAGTTCCTGTCAAAATGGAGAAATTCTAAGTCAGAAGTGAATGATAGGATGAGTGAAGAAATAAATAAACTAACTAATTTATATTAGTACTGTATTTTAGTAACTATATATCAGAACGTATTTATTAGCTATTGTTATGGTTCCCGTTATACAGTTACAGGTAAAACCGTAGCGATATGTATATTGAAATATAAAAGACAAACCGGAAAACACCCAATTATATCATACCACAATCACAACTGCCATTATAAGAACTAGATTGCCAATTCCACATAACACATATCACTAACTCACACAGCTATATCAGTATGTACGGTATTTTAGTAACTACGGTATATCAAAATATATTTTAGTAACTATATCAGTATGTATTTTAGTAACTATATTAGTAATTATTTAAGTAACTGCAATAGTATGTATTTTAGTATCTATACCAGTATGTGTATGTATGGATTTGTATGTATGTAGGCTATGTATGGACTTTTTATTATACCTAACGTAAATTTCCCCTACCTTATCAAGGTTTCCCTGTTCCCTTAAGGAACAAGAAAATCATGTGTAGATGCTTGCTCTATTTGCTATAATGTTATAAAATAGGGTACTATATTTTTGTTGTAAATAACCAACTATATTTTTGTTGTAAATAACCAAATAATATTAAAAAAACAATACTAATATTCAATCTTAAATGTATAAATTTAAAAACAAATTTGAAATAATTTTGAATGATTCAAGCTGATCAAGCAGTTATAAATAATGCTAAGCTTAAGAAAACCAGTTTAATAACACTTTCAATTTGTTATTCAAATTATTATCCAAAATGGCAAAAAAAATACTTCAAAAAGAACTACCTGGCCTACCATAAAAGGCTCAACAGACAATATCACAATCACATGTAGATACTTGCTTTTGCTATACACAACCACAACTAACCAAGGAAATAATTTGCCATCCTTTATATAGGTACTATTTTCTCCCAAATCCGGAGTATTCCAGAATGTTCTGGAATCGTCTAGAATATTCTAAGACATTCTAGAAAGTTCCATAAGGTTCTGAAATATTCTAGAATTCTATAAAAAGCTGTAAAACAATCTAAAACTCTCTTAAAACTAAGAAAAAAGAAAATTCTCGAATATTCTCAGTGAATAATATTTTGGAGTATCAAAAAAAACTTTTATTAAAAAACAAAAAACAAGCTCACATCGCTAATTAAGTAATAAGTTTTTATTATAGTAAATAAAAGTAAATAATAAATAATATAATATTAATTAATATACATTACATTGGGTTATACTTATAATTTTTCTAAATTGATGCCGATTAATCGGTATCGGCAAATTGGTATCGGCCGATTAATCGGTATCGGCAAAATTGAGGTATCGGTGCATCACTAATATATATATATATTCATTAGTCGCGTGGGGTCAATATGACCCGATACAGTGTAAGAAGCAATGTTATATCTTTCCACGCGACTAATGAAAGGTTAAATATGTGTGTGTAGGGGATGATGATAACGATGATGTCTGTTCGTTTATACGTGCCTAAACATCTAGGATTATCTGCACCAAATTTAGTTTACATATTAAAGGAGAACCTGGGAAGGTTTTAGTAACACACCCGCCTCTCCCAGTCCCTCTCCCTTGTTGGGAACTGAAAGGGCCCCTCCCACCGGTTATGTTTGTTTATACACACCCAAACGGTTTGGGTAATCTGCGCCAAATTTGGTGTACACATTAAGAGAGAACCAGGGAAGGTTTTAGTAGCACACCCGCCCCTCCTAATCATTCCCTAGGTTGTGTTTCAGAGGGCTTTTTCTTCGCAAAGCGCAGCGGGCGTTTAATATATATATATTAATTTATTTCGTGTGAAAAATTCCTAAAAATTTGTGTTCCAATCGAGATTCAGTTGAAACATGAAGTGAAAGTCTATTATCGTGGATTCTTATATGAAAATTGTAATTATAAAAAAAAATTTAAATATGGAGCAACTTCTCATTTCATTGCACCAAAATCTGTCGTTTCCTTGGTTAAAATTTTACACCTTATTATAATACAACACTAAAACTAGTAATTAACTGTACTAACTTAAATAAAACACGACATAATAATAACTGCTTAGGCAAGGATGAGCGTGTCGACTGGACTAAAGTCAATATGCAGCAGAAAATAAAATATAAAGATAGGACAGAGCACCTTTTTAGTAATTTAGAATTATTACAGTTCTGCTGAAGTAATTCCTGTTCAAATGATTTTCACTTTAAGCTTGTAGATATGTATTATAATTATATACTATCCTTACCAAGGGAAGCAGAAAGGCCTTGGATTAAATCGTACAACTGCCATACTAAAATTATTCATGTAGATGGAATGAATTTTATTGCTCCCCTGAAAAGGGAATCAAAAGAGAAATAAGGCCAGTTTAAATGAATATGAGTAGAAGTAGGGCTCATTATAAAACAACATAAGACGGTGTAAACAGGAAGAAGTTTCCATCAAGCAGCAAAAGCCTGTGAGAATAACTTAAATAATGATGAGAAAAAAATTCAGAAATTTGTCAAGAAGGAAACGGATGCCAAGAATGCCATCCAATCAACAATTGATGGAGTGTCTGGGGAGGAAGAAAAGCGAAGTTATGGAGAATGTGGTACTCAAACATCCCTAAAGCGTGGGGAGAGTTAACGTTAATGTAGGCTGCAATGGAGCGTCATTAGGAATGGGGACTTCACTGCCTGAAATTAAGAGATTAAGAGTCTGATTAAAGAGCTAAAGACAGGTTCCTCGCCATGTACAGATGCCCTGTCGAATGAACATTTAAAACTATGCTAATGATGGGATGAATTTTCATATCTCATCATTGCTTTCAGTCATACTTGCTCACTGTTATATTCCTGCACAGTTTATGAGAGTATACCATTTTTTCAACCTTTCAAATGTTCCGTGCGATGATTCCTCATTTCACGAAGGTCAAGCTTGTCGCCCCTCCTCTTGAGTTGGCCTGGTGAAGTAGAGAGTTGGTTTCTTGTGCTCTCCACCTCACATAGCCAGGTACGCCCGGCTCATCGGGAATTGTTCTGAACCAGGCGTCTAATCTTCTTTTGAAGATGTCCACCGCAACATCACTCGTGTTTCTTAGTTCTCTGGGCAACTGATTAAACAGTCTTGGTCCTCTGACAACAAAACTATTTTTTTTCAAGGTTAAGGATGTTCTCTGTCTAGCCTTTAATTTGGGAACGCGACACACTCTCCTTTTATACTCTTCCCTGTTGTTTGGGGGGTTATAGGGTTCAGAGTAAGATTAGGAATTAGTTTATTATTTTCCAAGTGTAAATAATAGTGTATCTTTCTCTTCTTTCCAGTGAATATAGGTTTAATTCGTGTAACCTTTCCCAGTAATTAGTTCTTTGCACCCATTGATCTTGGCTGTGAAGCTTCTCTCAATCCTTTCTAGCTGTCTAATGTCTTCTTTTTATATGAGGATGTTAGGACCGAGCAGTATTCCAATTTGGGTATGATCAGTGTTTTCAGTAGAGGAATCATTATATTCCTAGCCCTTCGTTTAAAGTTTCTCAATATCTGCTCAGTTATTATCTTTGCTTTGTTTACTGCTATCTTATTTTGTGTTTCAAATTTCGCATCATCAGTCATTACAACTCCTAAATCTTTTGTTCTAGAATTTCCCTGAATTTCCTGTTCATTTGGGGTATAGTATTCCATGGATTTTAGGTCCTCCCTTTTTCCGTACCGTAACAGTTGAAATTTCTCAGTGTTAAACTTCATATTGTTGTCTTCCGTCCACTTGTAGATTCTGTTCATGTCTGTTTGTAGAGAGCCTATATCTTCTGGGTTTCTTATTTTTCTGCTGATCTTCGTGTCATCGGCAAAGGATGTTACTGTGCTGTCTCTGGTAACGTCCTCATCAATGTCAGTTAGCATGATTATGAAGAATAGTGGAGCTAATACTGTTCCTTGTGGTACTGAGCTGAGGACCTCTGATTCTGATGAAGATAGTCATTGAACTGTAACGACTTGCCGCCGCTCACTAAGGAAATTATATATCCATTTCCCTACTTTTCCTGTTATTCCCATATATTTCAGTTTATGTATTATGATTCCATGGTCACACTTGTCGAACGCTTTGGCAAAGTCTGTGTATATTGCATCATAGTTTTCATTACTTTCAAGTGCATCAATAATATTGTTGAGGTGTTCCATTAGGTGTGATAGGCATGATCTACCTGACCGAAACCCATGTTGGTTATCATTGAATTTTTTCTGAGTTTCCAAAAAGTCGTAGATTTTCTGTCTAACTATTCTTTCAAATATTTTAGTGAGATGAGATGTAAGCGACACTGGCCTATAGTTTTGGCTTCGGATCAATCTCCTTTATATATTGGGACTATGCTCGCGCTCTTCCAAATGTCCGGTATTTCTTCGGTGTCTAGTGATCGTCTCCATATCCAGTATAGGGGCTCAGCGATTGCATTCTTGCAGTTTTTGATCAGTGTGGCATTCCATTTATCCCGTCCTGCCGCTGAGTGTGTTTTTAGTTTCCCTATAGCTTGTGTAATATCATCTGTCGTAAAGTCGAAGTCCGTTATACTTTCCCCTTGTACTGTAGTTCTTTTTCAAAGAACGCGTTTCTATCGCATATCAATTTGTCAGTTTTTGGGATACTGAAAGATGATGATTCGTACTGAGCTCTTAATATTTCAGATACTTCTGCAGATCATCAGATAAAGCACTGTCTTCATTTTTCAAAGGTCCGATTGTCGTGTGATTTTTCGACTTCGTTTTTGCAAAATTATAGAAATACTTTGAGTTAACCTTTATCGCTTCTATAGCGTCGTCTTCTTTCTTTTCTGTATGCTTCTCAATTAGTTCTGTATGACGCAATCTGTACTCTGCAGTTTATCATTTAATATCTTTTCTTTTAAATGTTGCTGTCGTTGCAGTTACTTAATTTTGCAGTCACTTCTTTTCTCTTTCGGAACAATGACATCTTTTGTCTCTCGAACATGCTTCTCTTCCCTATTTGTTGTATTTTTGGGACATGTCTTTCCACAATTTCCAGCGTCTTCTCCTCTAAGGTCATTAGCATCTCTTCTTGGCCTTGACCTTGGCCTTGAAAATGGTTTCCCATTCTATTACTTCCATGCTGGATGCAACACCTTCCCAGTTTATAGTTTTGGCGCAGTTCGAAAATTACGTAACGCTATTTTTGCTAAAACCTGAGACTCCCACCCCCCTGTAACGTTCCATAACGTGTGGCGGTGGGGTGGG